>CP125978.1:194715231-195223293 GCA_030063025.1 Avena longiglumis
CGCAAAGAAACCACCAAAAATTATCAATACCATCACACCCAGATGATTCATTGATTAAGTTGTTTTAGTTTTCACAAACCAATACTTTTAGAAACAAGTATCAATGATGTAACCCAGCCCTCGTTCAACATAGCATGGCTCAGCACACCTACCAACGGTGGTTCATCTACAAGGAAAGCCCTACCACATAATAGGACATAACATAGCGATAGTATCATCCTACACATGCATCTACAAAAATACATGACAATGCAATGAAAATAGTAGGACGATATCATGAAAAAAGTAGCATCTACTTGCCTTGGTTGTAGCGGTCGGAAGAACAATCCACACACGAGCAAGCGTTGCACTCGTCACAATCTACACGATACAATTGCATTCATAAACAAACAATCCACAACATATGCAACAAATATGATGCATGAAATGCAAGAACGACAAGTGAATTGGTGCTACAGCTGCACCACAACATCCTATACCATAATACTACCGATTGCATGCATGGAAAATAGTTTTAGCGCAAGGAAAACTACTAGACAAAAGTAATGCTCCAAACTAGAGCTAGAACTTAAATAATTCACTACCGGTAGTATACTGTTTGTAAAATCCTGGGAAAATTCTACCGCATAGGCATCACTGATTAGAAACAGTACCAACTGGAATTACTCAAAAAGGAATTATAAAACTCCCCGAGTAATTAAAACACTGCAGAAAGCCCCTAGACAGTTTCTGCAGAAGTTTTTACTGTAAGCCTATCTTTTTAATTCACGATGATATTCCCCTCGTTCCACTGAATCCAGGGACATATCATACGCGATTTTTGGAGCTACGGATCTTTTTCTACGAATTTATTACTTCAAAAAGGCCACTAACTAATTTGATTAAACTGTACTAAACCTTGCTGCAAAAGTATGAACCAAAGGTACAGCGAGATTCTACACGACTTACTGAATCTACACATATTTTATTTGCAATTTTTGGCCTAGAGGTTTAATTTGTACGCAATTTACAAGATTCTATCGAAATTTGCCAACAAAAAGGATTAACGAAATTAACCAGTCAACTGTGTCTGTTGACTGGTCAAAGCGTCTGCTGACTGGGCGCTGACTGGGCGTCTGACTAGTCAACGCCCGAGTCTGACCGGTCAATGAACGATCTAAGCCGCCGATCTGAGATCTGACGGTGGCTGCAGTCTTACCGGAAACAAACGGCGAAACGGACGGCGGCGAGTTCCGGACAGCGGCGGCGATCGGTTCCGGCGTCGGGGTATTTTCTGCACGGAGGGAGACGGTCAACGAACGGTCCAAGATCGTCAACGAGGCGTGCAAGACGGCGCGACGCGGCACGGATTTAAACGCGGCGCGACGCAAAGCGGCGAAAGTGTGTACGTGCATGCATGCATGCGTGTGCATGTGTGCCTGGCGCGGCTGGCGTCATGCAGCGGCGGCCTGCAACAGCGAAGCGGCGTGGCGCGCAAGCAGCAACACATGGCGGGCTGCGAAGCGGCGCGCAGCAAGCGGCGGTGAGGAGGAGGCGCGGCTTGGCGGCGGTGCAGCAGCTGCGGCAGTGAAGCGGCGGTGTAGCGGTGGCGCAGCAGGCGTGGAGCCGCGTAGAGAGAGAGAGAGGAGAAGAAGCGCGGCGGCCTTACCGGGTGGCGGCGTGGAGGAGGAGGCGGCGGTGACTCGCGGGCGGCGGCGCGCGGCGGCAGCGCGGCCGGCAAGCGGCGGTGACGATCGAGGAGAGGAGGCGGCGCGCGGTTCTCGAGACGCGGGGCTGGATCGAGGGCACGGGTCCCGAGGCAGCCGGCTCGGTCCTTTTGTGGCCCTTCGCGCGAAATCCTAAACTGAAACGGTTCGGAGTTGGTTTAGAACTCGGAAATCGGTCGAGAAATTCGGACCGTTTTCCGGCGATTCACTAAAACGGCGACAACTTCTCCATGCGAGCTCCGATTCGAGCGATTCTTGCTCCTACGGGTTCGTATGGTCGAGGCTAACAATCTAGCGTCAAGGTTTGAGCGAAACCACTAATCTACAAGGATGGTCAACGCTAGTCCTACTAAAGCTTCCCGCAGGAACCTCGTATCAAAATAGAATAGGGTTTTGCAATTGGCGTTTCGCCGAACATTTTCACTCGACGGTTTTGCATGGAAAAGCATGATGCAATGATATGAATGATATGCAAGACCAAATATAAAATTTGGGATGTGACAGTACCATTCTAACTTACGAACAAGAACCACAACATTGATGCTTGAACTATCAAGTGCCCATTGTAAATTGAATATTTACTATGATGGGAGAGACAGACACCCGCAAAGCCACTTATGCAATACAAGTTGCATGTTGAGCGTGGAGCAAGTCTCATGAACGATGTCATGTAAGGTTAGCCTGGGCCGCTTCATCCCACCATATCGCAAGATTGAAAGTACACAAGAAACAATTGATAATAAAAGCACCACCGCCCACAATGACCATTGCGTTCTACTCGTGAAACAGATCTACATATAGACACGGCTCTGATACCACTATAGGGGTTCGTAGCATGGAAAACAAAAAAATTCTACCGCATGAACACACACAAGCAAAGATCAATCTACTAGATTGTAGCAATGAGTCTATAGAGTACTCACCCTTGAAGATTCCAAAGCGGTTAACGAGAGGAGATTCTCGTGGGTGATGTAGTCGTTCACTTGCCGAACTCAAGATCGCGTAGACGATCCTTCCGGCGCCGTGTTTCGGCAGCGCTCCCAGGATTACGAAATACATCCAGATGCCTATTATGAAATACATCGCAATCCCAGGATTACCATTTTTTCGAGACATAACAGAATTGGATACCATAGTACATCATCCATTACAAACCATACATAAGGTCTTACACAAATAAGGATCTCATGATCCAGTTCTTAATACAAATCAAGCAGCGGAAATACGTAATAATAGAGGTAGCGTAGGCGAAGCTCCATCTTCGGGTCACAGCAATCTTTGATGGGAGATGATCCTAGTTGTCGTAACCTTCCGGTCCATCATCCCGGTACTCCTCTTTATAGTCCGCCAATGGAATAGCTGGGACAAAGCCATGAGTACTCTTTAAGTACTCGCAAACTAATACTAACAAGTGAATGGGGTTTTTGTAGTAGGACACTAAGCTCTAGGGTTTTTTTGCAAAAAAAGCCAGATTTACCTCTACTAAGTTCAGAAGCACGAAAAGCTAGTTGAATTTTATAACACCTAAGTGGGACTGGTATCTTATATCACAACTCTGTTGTGGTCAAGTCAAGCTCTCAATTTAGTTCACAAGTCCTTTTGAAAACATCTGACGGGGGAACAGTATGGCCACTCCAACTGTCCATAACCGCGGACGCAGCTATTCCAATAGTTTGACACTCTACAGAGATTGTACACTTTCACCACAACATTCGATACATCCGTCAGGAACAAATCCATACTCAGTATGCGGATAATCAATCCTAACCTTTTGACATGGTTATACCCTACGGGTACGTAACTTCAGCATACCTAGTCCAGCCCAAGGAAGGCCCACGGCAGACTATGCTGGCCCATGAAGATTTTTGGGTGGCCAAGGCCCATGACGTCTTCGGATCCTTGGAGAGCAAGACTAGAGGAGATAGGAAATTCAAAGGGGTAAAACCCTAGAACTTGTAACCGACTAGGACTACGCCCGGGACCTGCCTAAGTCTATATAAAGGCCAGGAGGGCACGTCCTAGGGCAACTCGACTCATACTTTCGCACACGCATCCACGCCAGATCGAATCTGCGCACCCTGGAACGTGCGGTTCCGCCGTAATCAAAGAGCAGACAAGCAGGAGTAGGGTTTTCCCTCCGGGGGCCTGAACCTGGGTAAATCTCGTGTCCCCTGGTTGCTTGTCTGTTAACCGTGCCACGATCTCCAGCATCCCCATCTTCTCCAAAACCCAAGTCCATAACAATGGGCATTGACGAGATTAAACCTCGTCAATTGGCGCCATTTGTGGGAATTGGGGCTGCTTGATTGCGTCGTGACGGTTCCGACCCGATCGATCTACAACTCCGCAGCGACAGAGAATCACCTCCTCTTCGGCGCTTTCGACTTCACCGCCCACTCACCGGCTACCATGAAGGATTTCGAGCCCGTAGGCGACGGACTCGAAATTTTGTTTGGTAGCTTCTGCTTCCAGGTGGGACAAACTGGCACCCTCCGCCTCCCTGAGCGGGTGCCCGTGCCGTCAATCAGGCCCGCTTCGTGGGCTCCACACCCCGTGCTACGCACGTCACCATCAACAGATGAGTTCTACAGCAGCAGCTGCTGCAACTCCGATCTGTGCGATCCACCTTCGGATGAAGGGACCTACGGTTCCGGATCCGAAAGCTGCGGCAGCAGCCAACCAATCTGCAGGCGCTATTTGTGCGCCGCAGTCATCCAAACCAACGAGGAAACGCCTAACCCGCCGCCCAACCCCAACCCGCAGGACAGAAACGGCGAAAATGGTGGAAACGGCGAAAACGGGGAAAACCGTGGCCACCTCATCCAACTTAGCAAAGAAGGATGGGTCGAAGCACGCCGCGCCGTCGCAGGAGAAATAGTCCTACCTCTGGACTCCCCACGTGATCTGCTGAGGGCATACCACTACCTCCTCATCGAGGAGCACAAGAAGCAAGTCAAGATGCAGGAGACGCTCGACAAACGCAAGCAAGCAGCCTCTGAGTCCAGTGCGCGACGAGCTGCGCTCTCCGCCATGGGACCCAGCTCTAGCACAAACGGAAATCAGGGAAACAAGCACTGCTCTCGGGTGGAAAACATGGACCCCAATGAGCGGCGTGACGTGACCCGAACTCTCCATACATCATTCATGGATATGGACGCTGACGGCAACATCATCCCGAAGACGCCACAAGCTGCGATCATGGCAGCCACTTCATATCTCGTGGCTCACCCACCTCCGGAGGGGGACACAAAAAGGGCCATGCATAGGTCCACACTCACCGGACTAGGACTAATTGGAGCTGCTCTCCACGAAGACGCTCCTGCGGAGCCGAAGAAGAAATCTCTAGCCAGGCGCGACCGGAGCCCCACCCCCTCATCCGAAGAGGAAGAGGAGCACGATCTCCCTCGAAGAAAGAAGAGCTCGCACCGCCATAAACGCGACTACGACGCCAGAGACAAGATTACACAGTGCAAGATCGAAAAAGCACGCGCTAAACGCGCATGCTCGTCCGAATCTGATATGGATGAAGACGAAGGAGAACTCTGCGGAGGTAATGCTTCAGCAGATATGTCCGGCGAACGCAGATGCCACGCAACTTCAAGCTTCCTTCGGATACTCCAAAGTTCAACGGCACGCAAGATCCAAGGTCCTGGCTCAGTGACCATCTGTCATCCGTCAAGCTTCACGGAGGCAACAAAGAAACCGCCATGCAATGCCTTCATTGCGCAGCCTAACAGCTGGTCCGCTTAGCATCCTATCATCAGGATCCATCCGAAGCTGGGAGGAGATCGCTTACAACTTCATCCGAAACTTCAAAGGCACCAGCAAGAGGCCCGCCTCAATCGAAGAGTTGAGCCTGCACCGAGAACGGTGAATCTATTCGCTCATACATACTACGGTCTACAACCAAGAACTCCGCAGACATCTCTCAAGAGCGGGCCGCCATCGCCTTCAGGGACGGCGTCAAACGCCCAGACTTCAAGGAGGAACTTGGGCGTGTAAAGCCCAAGACACTCGACCACCTCATGGAAATTGCCAACAGTTGGGCAGACGGCGAAGTTTGCATCCAGCGGGCGCAATCAGATGAAGAGGACGACTACGGCCGAAGACGCGAACGCCGTAGCAAGAGGAGATCGCGCGTCTACGAGGACCGCGACGGACCCGACATGGTCGCCGCCGGCTACGCCGACCGCCGTAATGACAACAGCCGCAATAGCGGAGGATACCGTAGCGGAAACTTCCGTGACAACGGACGACCAACGCAGTCGTGCCAACGCCGCGACCGCGAGAGCGGAACCTCAGCATTCGACAAACTTTCGGGTCCATGCACCATCCACTTCTACATCGACAAACAAGATGGCAAAAAGAAAGCTAGCCACATGCTCAAGGACTGCCGCGAGTTCTAGAAACTCAGCGAAGGCATGATGCAGATGAGGCAACAAGCTCCAATCCCTGCGTTCGGAAACACACCTACGCCAGGTGAAATAGAACACGAATCTCCTCCACCGCCGCCTATTGGAGGCCCAAATCAACCAGTCGCACCAGCGCAAAACAACGCCGGGGTCGCATACCCCCCACCAAAAGGAGCACTCAATATGATACGAAGGACGCCCACAAATAGGGTGCGAAGAAAATCACCCGACAAATCAACTTGGCGTGGCAACTCACCGCAATCCTCGAGTACCTCGGCAGATCGAGTCCTTCATCACATTCACTCGCGGATCACCCTTGCGGATCCTCGCCTGTCATGCTGCCCAGCCGAGGCGCAGATCGGAGGCTTGAGATGAGTCGCGTCTTCATGGACGGCGGCATCAACCTAATGTTCGCAAGCACTCTAGCAGCTATGCGGATCCGCAATGCAGCCCGGAACAATCGACACAATGTTCCACGGCATTGTCCTGTGGAAGGGCATCTTCCCCGGGCAAAATAGGGCTCGACGTCATCTTGAGCCGGACAACTTTGGCGAGAGCTCCTAGAATTGAAGTGGTGGATCCGTCGCAATACCATGCCATCCTGGGACATGTAGCATTCGCAAGGTTCCTGGCCGTCCCACACTACGCATACCTACTACTCAAGATGTCAGGACCAAGGGGCGTCATCACAGTCCACGGGAGCTTCACCCGATCGTACCAATGCGACAGGGATTTCAACAAAATCTCCCAGTCCTTCGGCATGCAAGACGAGCTCGTAAGGCTCCGCGAGGTGACGGACAATGGGCTACCCCCAGTCACAAGGCAGAACGCACCCGACATGTCCTTCGACTCCACCGTCAACACCAAGAAAGTGCAGGTCCATCCGACAGACGCCTCCAAGATGGCGTTGATCGCCAACGACCTCAGCACCGCATAGGAAGGCGTGCTCGTCGAATTCCTCCGTGAGCGCTGGGAAATATTCGCCTGGTGTCCTGCGGACATGCCAGGAGTTCCCAGGGAATTCGCCGAGCACGCACTCAATGTCTTCCCAGACACCAAGCCAGTCAAGCAGTCTATCCGAAGGCTGTCGGAGCCACGAGCTGAAGCTATCGGCAAGGAGATCAACAGATTACTCGCAGCAGACTTCATCCGAGAAATCAAGGAAAGCGAGTGGCTGGCAAATACGGTGATGGTCCCGAAGAAGGACACGGACATCCTGCGGATGTGCGTGGACTTCACGTCACTAAATAAACCGCCCAAAGGACCACTTCCTCTACCTCGGATCGACCAGATCATCGATTCGACCGCAGGTTGTGAGAAGCTCTCCTTCCTCGACGCCTACCGGGCTATAACCAGATTCGACTCAAGGTCTAAGATCAAGAGAAACGGCGTTCATCACCTAATCGCTCGGATTCTGCTACAACACAATGCCCTTCGGGCTAAAGAACGCTGGTGCCACGTACCAGCGATGCATGCAGGCTTGCCTCAAGGACCAGATCGGTCGCAACGTCCAAGTCTACGTCGACGACATAGTCATAAAAACCAAGGAGGCAAGAACACTTATCGATGATCTCCGCGATGTTCGACAACCTTGATCGCCACAGATCAAGCTCAATCGAAAAGTGCCTTGGCGTCCCCTCGGGTCAGCTGCTCGGGTACTTCATCTCTCAACGAGGGATCAAAGCGAACCCGAAGAAAATCAAAGCTATCATGACAATGGAGAAGCCAAAAAACCTCAAGGGCGTTCAGCAGCTCGCAGGGCGAGTAGTGGCACTAAGCAGGTTCATCAGCCGCATGGGCGAGAAGGCCCTACCATTTTACCAGTTGATGTGCAAGGAAGACAAGTTCGAGTGGACACCAGAAGCCAACGACGCATTCGAAAGCCTCAAGCGGCTCCTCTCCACCTCGCCAGTTTTGGTCACACCAAAAGAGCGCGAGCCCCTGTTGCTGTACATAGCAGCCACACACCAGGTGGTCAGCACAGTACTCGTGGTCGAACGACCCGAAGAAGGCAAGACCCACGGGGTACAACACCCAATTTACTACCTCAGCGAGGTTCTCACTCCAACAAAACAGCGGTACCCGCACTACCAGAAGCTGGCCTACGGCGTGTTCATGACGGCTCGACGACTGAGCCACTACTTCCAGGAGCATCAGGTGATGGTCGTCAACGAGGCACCCCTAAACAGCATCTTGAATAACCCAGAGGCCACAGGACGCGTGGCCCTGTGGGGCATTGAACTATCACCCCTGGACATCATCTACGAGAAGCGACACGCAATCAAATATCAAGTCCTTCCGGACTTCCTGGTGCACTGGATGGAGCTGCAGCTGCCTGACACCCTAGACATGTCGCAGTCCTGGACAATGCATTTTGACGGCTCCAAACGCGAAGCTGGAGCAGGGGCAGGAGTCATACTGACCTCCCCGCAAGGTGACAAGATGAAATCGTCGCCGGATGAAATTGAGCCTCCAACAACGAATCTGAAGCCCTCATCCATGGCATGAAGATGGCAAAATATGTGGCGCAACGCTGGTCATCTGGTGACTCCAACCTTGTCGTACAGACGATGAATGAGTGCGACGCACGCCGAAAACATGATCGCGTACCGCGCGCTATACAACGCACTCGAAGGAGAATTCGACGGCTGCGAACTTCGGCACGTTGGAAGAGAGAGCAACGAGGAGGCCGATAGACTCGCCAACATCGGCTCCACTTGTGCAAAGGTACCACCAGGTGTGTTCCTCGAACAGATCTGCGTGCCATCCATCAAGCGGAAATTCCCCAAGGGATCACCCGAAGAAGCAGAACACTCGGGGGCTACGCTACCCGAAGGTCATGAAGGACCCGAAAAGTTGGATACCGAAGTTGCCATGGTCAACCTGATGCAGGTCATGGCAGTCGAAGAAACTTGGACACGTCCATACCTCCAGTTCCTGATAAACGGAGAATTGCCAGACAGCCCGACAGATGCCCGGCGCGTATCTCGTCGGTCAAAAGCCTTCACCATCATCAACGGCGAGATGTACACATGCAGCATTACGGGCATACTACAACGGTGCGTCACCATCAACGACGGCAAGGCCATACTCCAAGATATCCACGAGGGCATCTGCGGCCACCACGCAGGTAGCCGCTCCCTCGTCGCCAAAGCTCTGCGAGCAGGATTCTACTGGCCAACGGCCATGAGCGACGCGAAAGACATCGTCCGAAGATGCAACGGGTGCCAACGGTTCGCTGACAAACCGCACGCACCTGGGTCCGAACTTCGACCCATACCCATAGCCTGGCCTTTTGCCCAATGGGGCCTCGACATGATCGGCAAACTGCCAAAATCTTCGAAAGGAGGACACGTCTTCCTCCTGGTCGCAGTCGACAAATTCACCAAGTGGATCGAAGCCATGCCAGTCACCAACCAGAAGGGCAAAACCGCCGTCAAGTTCTTCGAATCCATTGTCTACAGGTTTGGCGTACCGCACAACATCATCACCGACAACGGATCAAACTTCATCTCCGAAGAATTCCAGGACTTCTGCGAAGGCCTCGGGATCAATATCACGTATGCCTCAGTGGCACACCCGCAAACAAACGGGCAAGTGGAAAAGGCCAACGGCCTAATCGGCGCCGTCATCAAGAAGCGCCTCATGAGCTCACTCGAGCACAAAGCTGGAAACTGGACGAAAGAGGTACCGTCTGTCCTGTGGAGCTTACGTACTACGCCAAACAGCTCCACCGGCTACACACCGTTCTTCATGGTACACGGAGCCGAGGCAGTGTTACCAGCCGAAGTACGCCATCAGGCTCCACGAGTCGTCGCGTACAGCGAAGCCGAATCCACGGCTGCACTCGAAGACGCCGTCGACACATTCGATGAAGCGGGATATATAGCGGCGATCAGCGGTGTACCAGCAGAGTCTCCGCAACTATCACAGTCGCCGGCTGCGCCCAAGGTCCTTCGTCGAAGGAGACCTCGTCTTGCGACTCAAGCAAAAGCGACCGAACAAACTCGATTCACCATGGGAAGGACCCTACGCCATCACCGAGGTCATCCCAGGTGGCGCCTATCGCCTCAAGCACGTGGAGTCTGGAGTCACATACTCCAACCCATAGAACGTCTCGCACCTGCGACGATTCTACCCGTAGAAACCTACCCCCCTTTTTACTTTCAATAAGGCTTTCAGCCAAGGCTACTCAGCCGAACCATGTACCTCCTCCATTACGATATCAATAAAGCTAAGTACCTCGCCCCCAACCCTCGGTTGACTATTTTCTGCAACTTTACTACATGCTACATACGCACTCGGGGGCTCCCCCCACCTCACGATTTCATCGACTGAGGACAAAACGTGTACACCTGAGTAGCTGACCACGTCAGGCAAACGAAAAGGGCACGTACTACATCAAAGCACTGCATTCTCACAAACAAGCAAACCTTTACAACAAAGGGCACATACACGCCCAGCCGCAATATACAAATTTTACATCTATCTGTTTATTTTCAGGTCCTACCTATTCTGAAGAATAACCTGAGCTCGCTGCTCAAACAAATCTACAATCTGTTCGCATCTTGCCTTACTGTAGCGTGCGGACGCATATTCCACTCGCCACCATCTGGTCGAGGAGGTGGCCCGATCACGCCGAAATCTCGTCGGCGGTGCACCCTCACAAGAGACAAGGCAGCCTTCACCCTGCGACGAGCTGCTGCCGCACCAGCTCCTTGACATTCGGCACTCGAAACTTCGGAAGACACGCAAGGGTCGTTGTACGGCATCCAACGGAAACATGACGTGCGGCACCGAGAAAGTGATGTCGCACTGGCGGAGCACCGCGAAACCTGGTAGACATGATCCTCGCACCGTCGCGAGAACTATGGCGCGATCACGATCCATCTAGAAGAAGCCTCCATGTCTGTTGAGTCAAGTAATTGACTCGAACGAATACGCTCTTTTCTTCCTCGGAGCAAGATTGGCACCGCGACAACCGCACACAACAAGAGTAAAGCCAGCAGGCTCACCAAGAAGCGAGAGCTCTGACCGAAAGAAGGATCAACTTACATTGCAGCTGCTCGGACAGCCGACCCAGCTCCGCCATCAAATACTCCTCTCTAGCTGCACCACGGTCTGCTTTGGATTTCCAAACATCAGCGCGACCGCGTAACCCAAGAAAATCTCTCTCCAAGTTGCGCACGCGATCTCGAAGAAAAGCAAGCTGAGAGGAATCATCCAATGATGCTCGCAAGGGCCTTTCGGATGAAGTGTCAACTGGGTCAGCACCCGAAGGAACCTATAGCAGCAGAAAAAAGAAGGCACACAGACATTCAGCCAAGGATAGAGCATAACTCGGAGGAATTCATTAAAATATATAAGGCCACTACGTGGCACAAGGATGGTCCTACAAAAGATATTTACAACAAAAATAGACTACAAACTACCCTACGTCTACTATGCCTAAGGCGGAGGACACTGAGTCGCCTCAGAACCAGACTGCCTAGCTTTGGCCTCGCCCTGCTGCTGCAATGCATACTCAGACAGCAAGTCAATGAGCTTGGGCCCATATCGTCTGCAGCGAGCGGAGTAGGCGTAGAAGGCTACCTCGGATCCATCCACAGCCGTCGGCATCCGAGAAGTAATCTAGGGCAAGTCTAGCTCCTCCCCAGCCGCCATGGCCATCGCCAGCCCGACGGACGCCCCGATGCCCTTCTGCTTGCGCTTATATGCTGCAGGCGCTTCGGCTGACAGAGCCTCTGCCAGGGCATCCACATCTTCAAGGGGTGCGCCCTTCGGGAAGAGCTCCTGGTAGAAGCGACCAAGGACCTCTTTCGCCTTGGCAAGGGAGTTGACGACGGTGCTGCAGCGGTCTTCGACCGCTACAGTGGCATCATCTAGAGCACTCCCGTGCTCCAGAGCACCGCGGTCGAACTCGATGCCTGCGGCATCTGAGACAAAAAAAGAAGAAAACATGAAGAAAGTCAGCATAGAAGAAGATCCGAAGAAAAAGAAATAAGTCCAAATGCGTGTACTCACCCGAAATAGCCCTGGCAGCATCCATGAGCTTATCCGCCACCCCTTTTTCATGAGCAGCCGCAACGGTGGCCAGGTGCTCCTCACGATCTGCGGCCTCCTGCTGCAGACGCTCTTTCGCTTCGGCTGCCTTCGTCAGCTCCAGCTCAAGGCGCTCTCTCGCACTAGTGGCAACTTCGGCCTTCTGCTCCGATTGGCCAAGGCTCTTCTTCAGAGCATCGACCTCACGGAGAGAGTCGTTATGCTCCTCTGCATTTACAACAAGCAAGTGTCAAATAACAGGACCAGGATAAGCAAGAGAAGTACTACAAGGCAGACGAATACCTTGAAGTTGCCGCAGTTTCGCCTCCAGCGTCAGGCGCTCCTCCACCAGCCGCTTGGCCTCTTGGACAAAAGGCTGCAGAAAAAGGCAATAGCAGTAAGGACAGGACTTGGGGGCTACGCCCAACACAAAGAAGCAAAAAACAACATCAGCACACGAAGACACTCGGGGGCTCCCCCTGTAACATCAAGCAGAAAAACTTACGTGCTCCGAAGGCGAACCTGCAGGCCCGCCTGCGAAATTCTGAGGCGCAACCACCAGCCTCTCCTGCACAGGAGGAACTGGCGCAGCGTCACCAGAAGTCACCACCGTCTGAGGAGGAGGCGACGCAATGTTCGACTCCCCCATCATCTTGCGCGCACCATCACTAGAGCCGTCGGAGGATTGCCTGCATACGAACCAATCAACACAGGTGCAAAAATAACAAGGGAACAAAGGACAACAGTGGCAACAAGAAAACATACGAGCCCAAGGCGCTCAGGTAGAAGATAGGAGAAGCCCTTCGGGCCCTCTTCTCCTCCTTCTTTTCTTCCTTCTTCCGCTTTGCTGGCGGGTGCGGAGCAACAGCCCGCACAGGAATGGCAGGAAGGGGAGAGGAAGAACCCCCATGAACATCATCATGACGCTCAAGGCCCAGAGGATTCATGGGAGTCGGAGGAGTCGAGGCATCCGAAGACTCGCTGGATCTCCGTGATCGCTTGCGCGAATGGTCCTCACTCGACTCGTCGGCATCCTCCGCTGGAGATCGCGCTGACGGTAGCTCGGACACGGAGTCCACCACTTCATTATCCGGGGCATTCGGATACCTTTCGGGCAACGGTTGTGCCATGCCTGGCACTTTGAAGCTCTACAAAAGGAAAAGGAACTTTGTTAGCAAACAAAGGAAAAAGTACACAGCTGACAAAAACAAAAAGGGGAGCACTACATGCGCAAATCTACACCTTCGGTACGGCCAACGTCGAAGAAAAGGGAGAAGTCAGCGACTTCCCCGGAATTTCTTCGTCGGCCTTGAACTTCAACAGCGCGCGAAGATCCTTGACAAGTTCCACCTCGGAGATTTTCTCACTCGAAACCCTCGTCGGATCACGACGCCCAGAGTAAAGAAACATCGGATGCGCCCTCGCTTGGAGAGGCTGCACCTGACGCTCAAGAAACGTCCGGATGACGTCGACACCGTTCACCTCCTTATCAGGAATCAGTTGGAGATCCTCCACCCGACGGTACAGGGCCTCTATCTCCGCCACCTCACCGTGTAAGATTTGGTTTTTCCAGGATCTTTTCTTCTCAATCAATTGGGAGGGTCAAAGGCGAGACCAAAATCTTGCCCAGCAAGACGGAGTCACGGATGTAAAACCATTTCCTCCGCCAAGATCGGACAGATTCAGACATGGAAAAGGAAAAGAATTGCACATTGGTACCGAGGAGATGATGAAACCCCAATGGGATACACACCATCCGAACAGATCGCCTCTTCACGGAATAAAGCTTAGGAAGAGGCCAAAGTGCGACTCAATGCCCAGCCAAGACTGCAAAGGGTGATAAAACAAGCAATGTGGAGAAGAGAATGGAGATAGATGATTCAATGAACCCCATAGAAGAAGAGATCCACGAAGGAAGTCATGGACTGGATACGAAAACCACGCAAGACGAAGGCAAGAAACATAACCCGTACCCGGATGGGGACGGGATTACCTCATTGCCGGGAGTTTGGCCCGTCGTATCCTGCGGGATCGAGGCCCGCGCAGCTTTGCGAGATCGCTCTCCGCGTCTCGATCGCCGCCACCACCATCGGTGACGCGACGTGGCGGTGCTCTTATTGCCTCTCGGCTGGTCCCAACCGCAGATGAGGACTTCTTTGTTTTCCCCATGGCGCTGCAGCGGTGGTGGCGATGACAACGTAGAAAGAACGAAGGAAATGTGGAAGGAAAGCTCAGCGCGCAGCAAGAATCGCTCAAGAACAAGGAGGCAGTGAACAGATGAACTGGTGCGGTGAAAAACAAACCACGATTTCACCCAGGATTATAACAGCGAAGACGACGCACGCTGGCCGTCCATCGAGAAGACCTAACGCCAACGGTAGATCTGGCCGTACACGTGTCAACACCACAACAAACCGTCGTTACCACGCCGTCCACTACGCGCGGAAATCGAGGAGACGTCGTAATTATCTCCACGCCCCGCGTGACCGGTCAATTCAAAGTCAGCAAGTGGGACCCACGCTTCGTCCAGTCAAGTCATCTCTGGCGTAGCAGACGCTTGAGGTCATCGATCGTAAGCACTGACGTCATCAAAAGCTATACTAGCACCACTTCGGCTCCACAGCTAAAAGTACTCACTCGAATCTACGATTCGACTAAATACTTGGGGGCTACTCCTATCAGGAGCGCTGGCCGCGCACCCGACAGACAAATGAGGACAAAATTACTTCTCTGAGTCCTACGTCGAGTCTACGACTCCACTACGGACTCGGGGGCTACTCCCATAGGGAGGATGGATTTAAGCATCCGAAAATTTTCGAGTCCTGCGGACCTAATGATTGAAACAATGCTTGAACTGAAAGTCTCCGTTCGAGTCTACGACTCGAACAGACACTTGGGGGCTACTCCCATAGGGAGCGCTGGTCGCGCACCCTATGAAATCTTCGACTGCGATCTTTCGGATCAGCACGCAAAAACTTTTTGGCAACTCTGCCCCAACAAAACGCTGAGTGAGCGACAATCTCCTTGGCCACCCGAAGCACCTCCGAGGTGATAAATGTTCGGATGCTGCGTCTGCGACGCAAAGATAAGACCTACAGATATCATCTGATGGCACGGCAACGCCGATCAAGGCCTCGCTAGTATGAATCCGTACAGCAGTGCGATGAAAAATCCCGACGGATGCGTTGGGTACACCAATTAAAATCACTGGAATTCCACTCCTATAAGTCCTCCGCACTGAGTTGAATTACGCCAAAGATATGTTCCGTGCTCGGGTTAAGGGACCCGAACTCAAGAAGATCGTGTTTGTTTCGTCCTAAGATGTTAATCGACACGATCCATCGGGTGAGTCAGAACACGCATCAACAATCCATACACACATATACTATTAACATATAGATGCTCCGAAGGATGGAAGAGTCCTCACCAATCTACGATTCGACCGATCACCGGGGCTCTTGACATGGTTATACCCTACGGCACGTAACTCAAAGATACCTAGTCCAGCCCAAGGAAGGCCCACGGCAGACTACGCTGGCCCATGAAGATTTTCGGGTGGCCAAGGCCCATGACGTCTTCGGATCCTTGGAGAGCAAGACTAGAGGAGATAGGAAATTCAAAGGGGTAAAACCCTAGAACTTGTAACCGACTAGGACTACGCCCGGGACCTGCCTAAGTCTATATAAAGGCCAGGAGGGCACGTCCTAGGGCAACTCGACTCATACTTTCGCACACGCATCCACGCCAGATCGAATCTGCGCACACTGGAACCTTCGGTTACGCCATAATCAAAGAGCAGACAAGCAGGAGTAGGGTTTTCCCTCCGGGGGCCTGAACTTGGGTAAATCTCGTGTCCCCTGGTTGCTTGTCTGTTAACCGTGCCACGATCTCCAGCATCCCCATCTTCTCCAAAACCCAAGTCCATAACAATGGGCATTGACGAGATTAAACCTCGTCACCTTTCAATTACACGCCCTAGTATAGGCACCTCTCCTGTGAGTTTGGCCTCCCAACCATGACCAACTGTCATCTTGGGTACTGCACAGGTGGACAATCTTCACAAGGTAGCCTCAGCTCAGACCTTGGCCATGAGATAACCAATACTAAGGTATATAAGTTTCCATTCAAGCCCTACCCAATCTTCGGGTATTGTGGTTGTACGGTAAAATTGGAATGGTATCGCATCCAGACGACCATCAGTTTTATAAAGGGCTAAGGCTCATGCCTTAACAATTTCATCACCAAAATCATCTGGTGTTCGGAAACACATGTCAAAACATATCAGTAGAATGATCCATCATTCCAAGGTTTTCATAACCATTTTCACCAAGTATTCCCATCTAAAGTTTATCAAGTTTTATGCTTAGCACTAGCATCTACAAGTGGGGGTGAGTACTAAATGAGGGGTGATAAACTAGTGGGGTTATAACTAAGTTCAATCTCATGCCTTAGGATGACATCAAGATTATCTAGCTTAGGCCAAATTTTATGCCCTTTATGCAACCTTCAATTATATTTCTAGTATCTACGAATTACTTAAGTACACTCTAAGTAATAGCTTTGATAAAGAAAATAAAGTATAAAGCTTGCAAGTAAAACTAGCATTGGGTTAACAAGTGGGTATAACCACATATGCTTAAGGAATATAGTTGGCATAGTAAGGCTTGCTAAAGGGGAACATCTTGCAAGTGTTAGCTTGCTCAATCAACTAGTAGTATTAGGCTTGCATCAGTATCAGTATAAGCTTTCCTTGTGCATAGCAGTGGTTGAAGTTCTCCTCGGCTTCTTCTTCGTAGTATCCTCCTTCCTCCTCGTATCCTTGGTCGGTACTAGCGTCTATGAATAAATATGAGGTACACAATCACCAAACAATACTTAACTACTTGCAATCATCACACAAAGGGGTTCTATAGATGATCTAGCATCATCACTAACATTACAAGACTAAAGAATTTGACTTAATGATTTTATTTTTAGAAAAGTAATTTCTACTCATTGAAAAACTACTTAAGATTTAATATTCTCCAAACCAAACATGGGATCATGTTGACACATGTCATCACCACATATTTCAGTACATGGGAATGTGATTTAAAGTGGTTTCACAATTTAATAAGGTTTAACCCTTCTATTTTCAAAAGAATAAGTGACTAGAAATGCCTATGTGGCCTTCTTTTATTACTTGAACATTATTTCTGTAAGTAAACCCATATATTTTTATATATTCTGAAAGGTATGATCAAATGTGATTTTTTAGATTTGGAATCAACTCAAAAGCTATTATGGTTTAAATTTGAAAAATGTTTGAATGCAGAAAAGCTTCTGCCTTGTTATTTTTACCAAGGGTGATCTACAGATCCAAATGGTTTGAATCCAACGGGCTTAGATTAAGCGTTTCAAGACCTTTCTAACAAAATTGGTTTCATTCAATTTGGTTCACTGAATCGGGCTGGGTTGATTTTTGAAACTAGGCACAGAACTATGTTTGAATGAAAATAGAAAAATCTAAATTCAAATGAGTGGGCTGCCCGGGAAGGGGAAATGGGCCGGCCTAGTGTCACTCTGCGGAGCGGGGCGCAACTGACAGGGAAAGTCTACTGGTCAGCGACTCATTAAACGCGAAGTGGTACGGGGCGATGTGGTGCGTTGGATTAGAAGTAAGATCCACGGCTGAGGGTCGTCGTCGATGATGAACTAGTCACCGGCGAGCTCGAACCCTAGCGGCTCGGTGGGGGTGCATAGGGGGCATACCGGGGCTCCAGCGACAACGGAGAGGCGGGCAAACGACAAAGTCGACAACGGAGAACTCAGGAGTGGTCGTGGCAGCTCCTGGGGTGGACGAAATCGACCGCGCCCTTCTTCTCCAGAGGCGGCCTACTCCGGCGCAATTCTGGCGATGCGCTGCTCGCCTTGCTCCGGGACTGAGGTGGGCTGGTTCTGGGTGAGAGAGCAGTGGAATGGTGTGAAGAATTCGAGCGGGGGAGTCCTCCTTTTATAGACTCGACGGCGAGACCGAACGGGATGGGCAGGCGACGGTGGCGACATGACTACGGGCGGCTAGAGGCATGGCCGAGGGTGGCTATCGATTGGTGGTCTCCTGGCGATGCTCTAGGGCTTTAATGCGCGTGTAGGGGCGGTGGAAAACGGTCGGGAACGCACGGTGATCTATGCGGCAGAGGCGGCGTCTTCGATGGCGAGCGGTGGCTACGGGGTACGGGCGGTGAAATGGGCATGTCTGGTGGTCTCCTGGGACGGTGGGGAGCATGCTGGCGGGCGGCAAGGGCTCGAGGTGGTCGGGTTGCGGGGGAACGGTGCGTGCTCTACGGTGCGCGTCGGCATGGTCGACAACAGCGCGGGCGCGGCGTTCCTGGCGATTCTGGTTGCTGTCCGCGAGGCAGGGCTGGTCGAGAGGGGGCGATGAAGCATGGGCTACCTCCCAGACAAGGTTGGCACGGCTAGTTCTTCCCCTAGCCTGCTTTCCACACTAGGGTGACATGGGTGCTCTCGGCCTATTCACTATTGATGACATTGGCGAGTTTACAGTGGTGCTAGGGATTAGTTAGGGTTGTTAGATGATCTACTAAGGCTAGTGGTGTCCAGAGAGGGAACAAGTTAGTCCCAAAACACTGCACATTATAGATTTTGTTTGATTTGAATCTGCAAGGTGTTTGATGAAATGGCCGCATGAATTCAAGTTTTGAATTTTGAAAATATTTTTGGTGGGTGTGCTAGGCATGTGCTGGTGAGTCTGTGGATTCTTGGGTTTTGAAAGTTGATCTTGTTTGAGCGGTTTCTGAAAAAAGTGGGATCTTCCCATATGATATAGATTCAATTTAAAATTGTCCTTTAAACTATGCATTCAAATATTTTTGGATGATCACAACGTGGGCCTTGGTACTTTGTTATGAGTACTATCAAGGGGTGCAAAGATCCAAACAAGTTTATGTTAAGTTTTTAAAGTTAGAGATAGCCAAAGTAGGCATGGGAGTTAATTTGGCCAAAGTGACCATTCACTTATTTTGTTTGTTTTGATTTATTTGTCTTTGGGAAAAGTGTGGGGATTGTTTAGATGATGTTTATTTCACCTAAGAATCCTTTTACAAGCAAAGAAACACACAAGCATGGCCAATCAAAAGAATCCAAATTGAAATGCCTTTCTTATGCATGCTTTCATATTTTTAATTTGAAAAGTTTTTGTTAACCCTAATTTTGATGATTAGAGTTTGATGATCCAAGTTTAATCTTTTTGGGATGTTACAGCTCCTGCAGTCGGTCACACATACGATACTCGATGAAGACCTTCCTCTCCCTTGTTCCAGCAGGCAACGGAGGTTGTAGATCTCTCCTCGTGATTCCGACAGCATGACGGTGTGGTTTTGGAGATTAGTGGGGAGATCCCGCAAGGGTTTCGCCTTAAGCCAGAGCGGGCAGGTGGAGTAGATGGGTTCCCTGGCAACTAGGGTTTAGAGGCTGAAGAGGAGGAGGTGGCGACGGCAGTGGCTTGGGCGGCGGCGCTGGGTGGCGGCAGCGGCCACTAGGGGGTAGGATTTTTCGTGTAGGTCTTGGGGCAGCCCTCTCCCCTCTATTTATGAGAGGAAGGGGCAGCTAGGGGAGGGGAGGCCGTATCCTCCCCCTACTCCCTCTCCTTGGCGCGCGTGGTGGAGGGAGAGGAGGTTTCCTCTCCTCCCTCCACCAGGAACCATTGTCCCAGTTTGACTATTCAAACTTACGTTTTGACTTTCAATTTTGGAGTTTGATTTCTTTCTTTTAAACGCCCAGCCAATTGACCTAGGACATGATGCAATCATTCCGCTTTGTCCTGACACATTCATGTACCCTTCCACTTCCGGTTCAGTGAACCTTCTAGATCATTCCGATGAAAACATCGGAATCATTCCCGAACTCCGGAATTAGACTTTCCTTATATGAATCTTATTCTCCGGGCCATTCCGAATATCCTCGTGATATCACGGATCCCATCCGATACTCCGAACAACATTAGATCTTCTTACTCACATTCCATATCTACTAAACAACATTGAATCCTTAAGTGTGTCTCCCTATGGTTAGTGAATTATGCAGACATGACCGAGACTCTTCTCTGATCAATAACCAATAGAGGAATCTGGAAATTCATATGGCTCCCACATATTTCTACGGTTACTTTGCGATCGAATGAACCATTTACATACGATACCGATTTCCCTTTGTCTCGCGATATTTTATGTAACACCCCCAGCCACTCCGGACCGACGGCTGTCACTTCTGGAAGCTCAATAGGATCTCTAGACTAACCCCACAGACAAACACTAGTCTTTTCTGCGCACTTTGTCCTCACTCGAGCGCACCCGGTACCCACTTCCCGGTCGGTCACCCATCCTAGAATTTCACTAGTCCAAGCACGCTTAACCTTCTTTTCGAATGAGCTTCCGGAAGAGAAGTTGCAACTTGTTGGTACGGGTTTCCTATCAATCCTATTGAGCCACGCGCCAGGGTCTCACATACATGTAAGATCCCACCTTTATAAAGGTAAAGATCCCTGTGATTGCAATGCTAGTCCCTGGATCAAATGCTAGCATCCATAGTTTAAGATGAAGTACACAGAAACAAAGGTCATTATTACATTGTCATTCCAGAGATAACATAGTCTTTTACAACTCCATAGCTATAGGCTAGTACAAGAGTTTAACTTAACAATATAAAATAGAAGTCTTCGTCTTCATGTGCCACAGGCAGGCATGTTGAGTGTATACTCATAACCCCTAATCATCATCAGAGTAACCTGCAACATCACAAGTTACAGCCACAATGGGTCAATACATTGGAATAGTATTGGCAAGTGATACCTTAGTAGCATAGTAGCATCTAGTTACTACATGAATTTGGCTAAGTGTAGCTTAGGCTTGCTTTGCTCAAAATAGGTTTTACCTATCAGTTAAAAACACTAAGTTTTTGTTTGGCAAAAACTTTCCCAAGGAACCACTAATAGAATTTCGTGAACCTTCACCCTTGTTCAACCACAAGTTTTAACAGAGAAAATTGGGATGAGGAGATTCTTGATAGCTTCCATGTCTTGATACTCAAGTTGTCCAATACTAGGTACATGGCTAAGTACTTAGTTTCTTCCATCTGCAGAGGTTGTGCACTTTCCCCACAAGACTTGATTTTCACCAAGACGGGACTTTTCAGGAGCCTTCCCTTAGACCAAAATGGATGCGCTCCAAACCTATCATTCCGCTACCACCAACTGTCCATTTGGCTAAGTTATTGCAACCTATATGATCCGGGCAGAGCCCATAATGCCATGTGGCTGCACTAGAAGCTTCTTAACATTTGGCATATCAAATCTCTTTGTTCCATGGTGGCAATCCACAAGTGAGATACACAAGGTAAACCATAGAAATGGGCCTTGTGTAACCACTCAACACAAACCATTCTTTCCATTCCACCCAGGTGTTTCATTCACTTAGTTGTTTTATTAAGCAAAACATATGTCAAAGACTTAGAAATATTTCTCATAGCATGTATATATAATTCACCCTTGGTTACTACTAGCTAGGCTAAGCATGGAAATAACAAGTATCTTAACTTAGAGGAAATTCTAACAATTCTACCACTACTAGGATTTCCCAGGCATAGCATATAGATACTTAGTAAAATTATTCATGCAAGCCCTATGCAAAATATTTCTAATGCATAGTCAAAATATTGGGATAGAAATATGAAGCACCACTTGCCTTGGTAGTTGGGGGAGTAGCAACAATCTTCACAACCACAATCACTATTAGCACCAAAAGCTACACATAAAATGATAGCACCAAAATCACATATCAAAATATACAAGCAAAAATATATGAATGCATGCAAATTCCATGTGATGATTTTCTAAACCAAACAAGACAAGTGGAACAGTACTGAATCATGAAAAAAACATTTACACACTAAATAAAGTCAATTTGGCCTTTAAAACATTTTCTATATAATTTTTATATGCAAAATAAGCTTATAAATGTCTCTGCAAAAACAATCCATTTCATAGGTGCAATTTATTAAACAAAGTGCATAAATGCGTATAATGCTTTCTCCTGATTCCAATGATATAAAATTTACAAATTTTGAACGTGTGGATCAAAAGTTATGAATTTTGCAAGTTTGAACATCTAATAGATCTAATTTCTGATTTTAAATCCAAACACAGACACACGGCGTGTTCTGATTGGCCCGTACCGGTTCGGCCGGATCGATCAACGTGGGTCGCATGATCTTAATGAAATCGCACGGGCCAGATCCATTCGTACCCCTTCGATAAGTGATCTATTCTAACACGTTAGATCTAGATCCAACGGTTCACGACGGCTTGGCCAAGAACTGGCGGCGTGAGTGGTCGCAGCAGCGGCGGCGCTACTGGCGACGACGGTCCGGCGAAAACAGGAGGGCCTGGGGGTTGTGGCGTGGCTTACCAGACTCGCAAGAACACGAGGAAGCTCAACGTGCTGCTGGCGTGGACAGGGGCGAGCTGCTGTGGCCGTGGGAGATCGTCGGAGTTGAGGACAGCGTCGGGTGCACGGTGACGAAGACGTTGGCGACGCTCTAGATCACCCTAGCATGAACTAGGTGTATCAGGAGTTGCGCAAGGCTACGTCCAACACTACAGGATCAAGGAGAAGATAAGGGGTGGTCGGGTTTTACCTCAATCGCTCGTCGGAGTCGAGCGGCGGTTCTGACGTTTGCGGGCGCGAACAGGGACGGCGACCTAGGTCACGAGAAAGAAAACGAATGGCATCAGGGGACGCGCAAGAACATGCTGGTCACGCTCGTTTGAACCAGAGGTAGAGGGGCGGTTGAAGCTCACCGTAATCGCACGTCGGAGGTCGTCGGTACCGCGGTGGTTTGAGGTCGAATGCGAGCAGCCTGGTGGTAGAGTGAGTGAGGGAAGTGGGGGGAAATGACCGTGGTGGCGAGGTGATTAATTAGCCAGGAGCGGGGCGAGAATTATGCGTTGATTCAATGGGATTTAAGCGAGGTTTAACACGGCGTCACTGCGCGGTGGTAACGGCGGAGCGGGTCGTCGCGCGGTGATTGAGGACGATGATGACGGGGCAAGGTGGGTCCAGGGCGTCAGCGGGTGGGTGCGCGTGGCTGCGGTGAGAAACAGAGGGAGAAGGGAAACCCCGGGTGGGCTGTTTTAGCTACTGGACCGAAAGGGTGGCGCCTGCCCGTTTCCTATTCTTTTATCTTTTTCTTTTTCTGTTTGAATTTCCAGGAATCCTTTTCAAATGATTTCAAATGTGTTTGAATTCAAACTCTTTTTGGGTTTTTATAAAGTGAAACCTGCACATATTTAAGTATAAAACAATGTTGTTTCTTCCAAACTTACTTTGGCCCTTTGGAATTTACAAGAAAATAGTACCCTTACCATTTGTTTAATAAAGGCATAAAAATGATTTTAAATCTATATTTTGTTTTGAAAACTTTGTCCCAATTTTGGAAATTATCACTCAAGCTTAGGATGAAATATCTTTGGTTTAAAACAAATAATCTCATACTAGAGAGTAGCATTGGGCCAATGCCTTGCTTACATAAAATGATAGATCACAAGTTTCTAATTTTGAGGAAAAAGGTCCTAAGATGAGTATGAATGCATGAATGATGTGCAAACTTTGAAAACATGATTTTAGGGATGTTACAAATCTAACCACCTTAAGGTGAATCTCTCCCTCGAGATTCGGATTGGCTAGCAAATAGGTGAGGGTGGTCTTTCCGAAGGTCATCTTCTCTTTCCCGTGTTGCTTCTTCTTCAGAATGATGGCTCCACTGTACTTTGGAGAATTTGATAGTCTTTATCCGAGTAACTCTTTATGCAGTCTCAAGAATTTTGATAGGATTTTCCTCATAGGTGAGATCACTTTCCATCTGGACCCCTTCCAAAGGTATGGTATCCTTCAAAGAAGTCTCTTCCATCTCTGGATGGCATTTCTTTAGCTGACTCACATGAAACACATTGTGAACGGCAGACAATGATTCTGGCAATTCAATCTCATAAGCTACTTCTCCTTTACGACTCAGAATCTTGAATGGTCCAACATATCTTGGGGCTAATTTTCCTTTGACTCCGAATCTCTTCACTCCACGAAGTGGTGACACTCTAAGATAAGCTCTATCACCCACCTCATAGGTGACTTCTCTACGCTTAGGATCAGCATAGCTCTTCTGTCGGGACTGTGTTATCTTCAATCTGTCCTTTACTAGCTTGACTTTCTCTTCAACCTCTTTGATTAGTTCTGGTCCGAACAAATTTCTTTCTCCCACACCATTCCATAACAATGGGGTAGTACACTTTCTCCCATCGAGAAACTCAAACGGTGCCATCTCAATACTGGCTTGATAGCTGTTGTTGTAAGAGAATTCTACGTAAGGCAGACTTTCATCCCAACTAGCTCCATAGTCTAGGGCACATGCCCTCAACATATCCTCTAGAATCTGGTTGGTCCTTTCTGTCTGTCCATTAGTCTGGGGGTGAAAAGCAGTACTGAATTCCAATCTCGTTCCCAATGACTTATGCAGTTGCCTCCAAAAATGAGAAGTGAACTGAGTTCCCCTATCAGACACAATACTCTTGGGTACTCCATGCAGACACATAATCCTATTCATATAGATTTTAGCCAACTTAGCACTTGTGTAGGTTGTCTTCACGGGTATGAAATGAGCCACTTTAGTGAGGCGATCCACTACTACCCAAATGGAATCATATCCTGACCTGGTCCTTGGTAATCTGGTGATGAAATCCATGCCAATCTTGTCCCACTTCCAATCAGGAATAGGTAGTGGTTGTAGCAATCCTGCTGGTTTCTGATGTTCCTCTTTCACCCTACTACATACATCACACAAAGCAATATGTTCGGCAATGTCTTTCTTGAGATTATTCCACCAAAATCTTTCCTTCATATCCCTGTACATTTTGGTGTTACCCGGATGAATGGAATATGGTGAGTTGTGTGCTTCTTGTAAAATCAGTTTCCGAAGCTCCGGATCCTGCGGAACGCAGATACGTTTTCCATACCATAAAGTACCCTGTTCGTCTTCATGGAATCCTTTGGCTTTTCCTTTACCAATCTTTTGCCTTAATTTCTTCAATTTCCTTATCCGTCTTTTGGTCTTCCTTGATTTTGTCCAACAAAGTGGGTTGAACATCCAAGGACATGAGATGTCCTTCAGGCACAATCTCCAACCTGAGGTCTCTAAATTGGGCACACAGATCATCTGGCAACTCTCCATTAGTAAGGCCATTTACAAATACCTTACGGCTTAGAGCATCTGCTACAACATTTGTCTTACCAGGGTGGTATTGTAAACTCAAGTCATAGTCCTTGATGAGTTCTAGCCATCTTCTTTGTCTCATGTTGATTTCTTTTTGAGTGAAGATATACTTCAAACTTTTGTGATCTGTGAACACTTCACATCGCTTTCCCAAAAGGTAATGTCTCCATGTTTTGAGTGCATGGACGACATATGCTAAATCTAAATCATGAGTAGGATAATTTACCTCATGAGTTTTGAGTTGTCTCGAGGCATAAGCTACAACTTTACCTTCTTGCATCAGAACTGCACCTAATCCATGATGAGATGCATCACAATACACTTGGAAATCCTTCTCCAAATCTGGCAGACATAGAACTGGTGCTCTCACTAGTCTCTTCTTTAATTCTTGGAAACTGAGTTCAAATCCTTCAGTCCAAGCAAATTTCTTGTCTTTCTTTAGTAACTCTGTCATTGGCTTAGCTACCTTGGAGAAATTCTCAATGAATCTTCTGTAGTATCCTGCCAAGCCAAGGAAACTATGAACTTATTTCACTGACTTAGGAGATTCCCACTCAGTTACAGCTGACTCTTTTGCAGGATCAACTGCTACACCATCTCCTGACACAATATGTCCAAGAAATCCAACTTCTTTCAACCAGAATTCACACTTGCTAAATTTTGCATATAGATTATGTTCCCTAAGATTCTCAAGTATCAACGCAAATGTCCTTCATCCTCTTCTTTTCTCTTGGAGTAGATCAAAATGTCATCGATGAAAACAACAAAAAACTTGTCAAGGAACTCCATGAACACCTTGTTCATCATATTCATGAAGTAAGCTGGTGCATTGATCAAACCAAAGGGCATCACTGTGTACTCATACAATCCATACCTAGTGGTGAAAATTGTCTTAGGTATGTCTTGTTCTCTTATCTTAAGCTGAAAATAACCTTACCGGAGATCAATCTTTGAAAAAACACATGCTCCTTCTAACTGATCAAACAAGTCATTGATTCTGGGCAAAGGATATTTGTTCTTGATAGTCACCTCATTGAGTGAACGATAATCGATGCATAACCTTGTAAGGTCTTTTTGCTATAGGTCCTGATCCTGGCAGCAAGTCAATCAAAAATTCCACATCTCTATCTGGTGGCATTCTCGGTAATTCTTCCAGAAACACATCTGGATATTCACTCACAATTGGCACACTTTCTATGCTAACCCCCTTAAGAGAATTTAGCTTACTCCCTTTTGATTCAAAGTTAGACTTGAATCTTATCCTTTTCTTTTCCGGGGTTGTGAGTGCGACAGTACGATTGGCACAATCTAGTACTCCTTCATACTTGGTCATCCAGTCCATTCCCAAAATTACATCCAGTCCTTGGGAATCTAGGATTATCAAACTCACTAGAAACTTATGCTTTCCAGATTCTATTACTAGATCATGACATCCAAGACTTACTATCATATCTCCACCGGGAGAACTTACTTTTATTGGACACCCAAAGTTTTCAGTTGCAAACCCATTTCTATCAACAAATGCTTTTGATATGAATGAATGTGATGCACCAGTATAAAAAAGAACAAGTGCTGGAATAGAACTGAGTTTGAACTTACCAGCCATAGCATCGGACTCCTCATAAATCTCTTCCACATTGATGTGGTTCACTTGTCCCTTCTGGAAAGGGTTGGGCGTGTTGGTTCCTTCAACTTTCTTCTCTAGGCACTCATTTGCATAATGCCCCTGCTTCTTACACTTGAAACATTCAACCTGACTGATATCTCTCTTTGCAGGCTGACTGCCACTTCCACTTACACCTCCACTGTGGTGACTCTTGTGTCCACTCTTGTGGTTCTTGTACTTGTCATTATCATGACCATGGTGATGCTTGTTGTCATGATGGCGGTTGTGGCTGTGGGGGTTGTTGTACTTTCCATGTTTGTGGGATCCAGAACTCCCACTATCATCATGATGGGAATGCTTGTGAGACGATCCCGAGCTATGCTTGTCAGAGATGTGCTTCCTCTTTATGCTTTCAACCTGTTTCATCTTGTTCTCCAAGATGGTAGCCTTGTCACAAAGTGATTGGTAGGTGGGGACATAGGCCACAGATAGCTGCAGATTCAGTTCACCGTTCAGTCCTTCTAGGAATTTCTCCTTCCTCTTGGCATCGGTATCAACTTCATTCGGTGCATAACGCGCCAGATTGTTGAACTCCTCAATATATTCAGCCACGCTGCGGTGACGCTGTTTCAGGTTATGGAACTCTTTCTTCTTCAAATTCATCACCCCGGATGAGATGTGAGCTATGTGGAAACCATCCTCAAAGATAGCCTAAGTTACATCTTCAATGGGTGTGGTGATCTGGAAGTTATCCCACCAAGTAGCTGCTGGTCCTTCCAACAGATGTGCTGCAAACCTGACCTTCTCCTCGTCGGTGCAACCTACAGTTACCAAATCCTTGTTCACCAAATGTAGCCAATCATTGGCCACCATTGGATCAGTGGTTCCTGAGAACTTTGCAGGCCTTAGTCTTAGGAATCTGGTGAGCATGTCAAATCCTGGCGGATTATTCTAGTTGTTGTTGTTGTTATTGTTGTTGTTATTATGATTCTGCATAAAAGTGGTCATCATCTGCATCAGCTGTGCCTGTGATGTCATCAGCTGTTGCATCTTGGGGGTGACGTTGTTATTGTTTAGGTTGGGGTTGGCACGTCGAGGAGGCATCTGTGGTTTTTATAAAGATAAGAATGAGATACCCATAGATGCTTACCATGCACAATACATCACATAGACAATCACCACAACAAGCATCAAAATAACTTAGAGTTCAAACAACATAAACAACAAGTTTGTAAAAAATAAACACACCATAGCAAGCCACCCACATGTTGGATGATCATTGCGACTCAATAATCATAAGCATGGTAAATGGAAGATAAATGAGTAGTCATCACTACTCCTCTGCATCAACCTCCTCATCAACAAGTGTAAGGCCTGCATTCTCCATAGCGGTCTTGTACTCATCAACACTAGTAGTCAAGACCTCTATCTTAGCCCTAAGGGCCCTCTTCTATGAGCGAAGCCTCTCAATCACTCCTTGTTGATGCTCGAGCTCGAAGTCCTTGGCCTCTAGCTCTACATTCATCTCCTGAATCCTCTTGTTACTGTCTTGGACTCTTTTCTCTTGGATCTTGAACTTCCTATCCTAGCTCTCAAACTTGGCCTCCATTTCCTTGACTAACTTGTCTTGCTCCGCGAAGAGCTTGTCCTTCTCACGAAGCTGAACCTGGAGCTCGTCATTGCTAAGCATGACGTTGGTCCTATCAGTATCTAGGTGCCTAATAAGAACCTCTAGATCCTGAAGGTACAGACGAATCGGCTCCACCGTCGCTCTAGCAGCATCCTCGAACTCAATAGCCTCACCCTCCTCGTCGCGTCTCCCGAAGGGGTGAAAGTAAAGACCTCTAAGCCCTCTAGAGTGTCTCCCTACCAAGCACCCAAGTAACCCCTGCATGACTACATCTAGGCCTTTCTCCTTGTCGTCATGCATCATCTTGAAAGTGATGGTCTCCGTAGTTGTCTCTGCCTAGCGTCCGGGCTGAGTGACTCTGAAGCCCCAAATGTCCTTCCTCTCAAACTTGGTGAGGGGAAGCGTCATGATGCTAGGTAGTGGAAGGTTGAGCACGCTAGTGAGCTCAATGAGACGAGTGCCAAAACGAGTTCCCTTGAACTCCTCGGTTGTGTTGATAATAACACTAGGCATCTATTTTTATAAGATAGAGAAAAGTTAGAATCAACAACAATAGAGAAAAATCACAAGACAAAATAACACAAGCATATCTTTCATAGCAAACACACAAGTCATGGCATACACAAATCCATTACAAGCATCAAAGGTTCAACATAACTTAGACAAATTTTTGGAAATAAAAACTTTAAGTGTGGTGGTCCAACTAGCGTAGTACGTTACAACTCTCACTCACTAGACAAAATAGCTATCAAAGCATCCTTAGTAGTCAACTGTCTATCTTGTTCACAAGATTCCCAAATTAAGTCTATGATGTCTCACCTTAGTTCTTGAGGGATTTTGGAAATTCAGTCTCACACTCCAAAGTCATGGTCATGAGTGGTCCCTTCCTTATGGCTTTGTTGATGGAGTTCATCTACAAATAAAGATGAGAAAGAAGATTACAAAAGTTTACGAGAAGAAAAAGACAAGTGTGGAAATTGTTGAAATTTTTTCCTTAGTGGTTTCTAATCCAATCCTAGGGTCATAATCCTACAGGCAACACAATGCTCTGATACCATCTGTAAGATCCCACCTTTATAAAGGTAAAGATCCCTGTGATTGCAATGATAGTCC
Organism: Avena longiglumis; assembly: GCA_030063025.1. Taxonomy (NCBI): domain Eukaryota; kingdom Viridiplantae; phylum Streptophyta; class Magnoliopsida; order Poales; family Poaceae; genus Avena; species Avena longiglumis. The sequence goes on from CP125978.1 coordinate 194,745,058, forward strand.
GTGGATCAAATGCTAGCATCCACAGTTTAAGATGAAGTACACAGAAACAAAGGTCATTATTACATTGTCATTCTAGAGATAACATAGTCTTTTACAACTCCATAGCTATAGGCTGGTACAAGAGTTTAACTTAACAATATAAAATAGAAGTCTTCATCTTCATGTGCCACAGGCAAGCATGTTGAGTGTAGCTCAAAACCCCTAATCATCATCAAAGTAACCTGCAACTTCACAAGTTACATCCACAATGGGTCAATACATTGGAATAGTATTGGCAAGTGATACCTTAGTAGCATAGTAGCATCTAGTTACTACATGAATTTGGCTAAGTGTAGATTAGGATTGCTTTGCTCAAAATAGGTTTTACCTATTATTTGAAAACACTAAGTTTTTGTTTGGCAAAAACTTTCCCAAGGAACCACCAATATAATTTGGTGAACCTTCACCCTTGTTCAACCACAAGTTTTAACTTACAAAATTGGGATGAGGAGATTCTTGATAGCTTCCATGTCTTGATGCCCAAGTTGTCCAATACCAGGGACATGGCTAAGTACTTAGTTTCTTCCATCTGCAGAGGTTGTGCACTTTCCCCACAAGACTTGAGTTTCACCAAGATAGGACCTTTCAGGAGCCTTCCCTTAGACCAAAACGGACGTGCTCCAAACCAATCATTCCCCTACCACCAACTGTCCATTTGGCTAAGTTATTGCAACCTATATGATCCGGGCAGAGCCCATAATGCCATGTGGCTGCACTAGAAGCTTCTTAACATTCGGCATCTCAAATACCTTTGTTCCTGGGTGGAAATCCACAAGTGAGATACACAAGGTAAACCATAGAAATGGTCCTTGTGTAACCACTCAACACAAACCATTATTTCCATTCCACCCAGGTGTTTCATTCACTTAGTTGTTTTATTAAGCAAAACATATGTCAAAGACTTAGAAATATTTCTCATAGCATGTATATATAATTCTCCCTTGGTTACTACTAGCTAGGCTAAGCATGGCAATATCAAGTATCTTAACTTAGAGGAAATTCTAACAATTCTACCACTACTAGGATTTCCCAGGTATAGCATATAGATACTTAGTAAAATTATTCATGCAAGCCCTATGCAAAATATTTCAAATGCATAGTCAAAATATTGGGATAAAAATATGAAGCACCACTTGCCTTGGTAGTTGGGGGATTAGGAACAATATTCACAACCACAATCACTATTAGCACCAAAAGCTACACATAAAATGATAGCACCAAAATCACATATCAAAATATACAAGCAAAAATATATGAATGCATGCAAATGCCATGTGATGATTTTATAAACCAAACAAGACAATTGGAACAGTACTAAATCATAAAAAAACATTTACACACTAAATAAAGTCAATTTGGCCTTTAAAACATTTTCTATATAATTTTTATATGCAAAATAAGCTTACAAATGTCTCTACAAAAACAACCCATTTCACATGCGCAATTTATTAAACAAAGTGAATAAATGGGTAGAATTCTTTCTCCTGATTCCAATGATATAAAATTTACAAAATTTGAACATGTGGATCAAAAGTTATGAATTTTGTAAGTTTAAACATCTAATAGATCTAATTTCTGATTTTAAATCTAAACACAGACACGCGGCGTGTTCTGATTGGCCCATACCGGTTTGACCGGATCGATCAACGTGGGCCGCACGATTTAATGAAATCGCACGGGCCAGATCCATTCGTACCCCTTCGATAAGTGATCTATTCTAACGCGTTAGATCTAGATCCAACGGTTCACGACGGCTTGGCCAAGAACTGGCGGCGCGCGTGGTCGCAGCAACGGCGGCGCTACTGGCAGCGATGGTCCGGCGAAAACAGGAGGGGTTGGGGGTTGTGGCATGGCTTACCAGACTCGCAAGAACACGAGGAAGCTCAACGTGCTGCTGGCGTGGACAGGGGCGAGCTGTTGTGGTCGTGGGAGCTCGTCGGAGTTGAGGACAGCGTCGGGTGCACGGTGACGAAGACGTTGGCGACGCTCTGGATCACCATAGCACAAACCAGGTGTATCAGGAGGTGCGCAAGGCTACGGTGAACACTATAGGATCAAGGAGAAGACAAGGGGCGGTCGTTTTTTACCTCAATCGCTCGTCGGAGTCTTGCGGCGGTTCTGACATTTGCGGGCGCGAACGGGGACGGCGACCTGGGTCACGAGAAAGCAAATTAATGGCATCAGGGGACGCGCAAGAACATGCTGGTCAGGATCGTTTGAACCAGATGCAGAGGGGCGGTCGGAGCTCACCGTAATCGCACGTCGGAGATCGTCGGTACCGCGGTGGTTTGACCTCGAATGCGAGCAGCCTGGTGGCAGAGTGAGTGAGGGAAGTGGGGGGGGGAACGACCGTGGTGGCAAGGTGATTAATTAGCCAGGAGCGGGGCGAGAATTATGCGCTGATTCAATGGTATTTAAGCGAGGTTTAACGCGGCGTCACTGCGCGGTGGTAACGGCGGAGCGGGTCGTCGCGCGGTGATTGAGGACGATGATGATGGGGCAAGGTCGGTCCAGGGTTTCAGCGGGTGGGTGCGCGCGGCTGCGGTGAGAAACGGAGGGAGAAGGGAAACCCGGGTGGGCTGTTTTAGCTACTAGGACGAAAGGGTGGCATCGGCCCGTTTCCTATTCTTTTATCTTTTTCTTTTTCTGTTTGAATTTCCAGGAATACTTTTCAAATGATTTCAAATGTGTTTGAATTCAAACTCTTTCTGGGTTTTTATAAAGTGAAACCTGCACATATTTAAGTATAAAACAATGTTGTTTGTTCCAAACTTACTTTGGCCCTTTGGAATTTACAAGAAAATAGTACCCTTACTATTTGTTTAATAAAGGCATAAAATGATTTTAAATCTATATTTTGTTTTGAAAAATTTATCCCAATTTTGGAAATTATCACTCAATCTTAGGATCAAATATCTTTGGTTTAAAACAAATAATCTCATACTAGAGAGTAGCATTGGGCCAATGCCTTGCTTACATAAAATGATAGATCAAAAGTTTCTGATTTTTAGGAAAAAGGTCCTAAGATGAGTATGAATGCATGAATGATGTGCAAACTTTGAAAATATGATTTTAGGGATGTTACATTTTACTTATCCGAGGTCTGATCATCTGTATATGTAGAGGTCCCAACCTTTAATAAGGTAGAGATCCCTGTGTTTACAATGCTAGTCCCTGGATCAATAGCTAGCATCCACAGTTAAGATGTAATATCAAGAAACAAAGGTCATAATACAAACTTTATAACCAGGAATAAAATAATTTATTACATCTTACATAGCTCATTTGGCTATCTCATTACAATGCAGCCGAATATAACAGTAGCATGGGGTCCTTCATCTTCAAAGTGCCACAGGCAGTCATGTTGGTTGTAGACTTGTAATCCTAATCAATAAACTTCACAAACATCAAATAAACCAGCAACATAACAAGTTACAACCACAAGGGTCAATACATTTTAATTGTATTAGCAAGTGATACTATAGTAGTATAGTGGAGTCTATCATCTATATGCATTTGGCTAAGTGGATCTTAGGCTTGCATTGCTCAAAATATATTTCTCCTTATCATTTGAAAACACTAAGTTTTTGCTTGACAAAATCACCCAAGGCATCTCCCAATAGAAATTGGTGATCCTTCAACCCTTGTTCAACCACAAGATTTTAACTTAGAAATTGGGATGAGGATATTCTAGATAGCTTCCATGTCTTGATGCTCAAATTGTCCTTTACCAGGGACATGGCTAAGTACTTAGATTTTACACTCTGCAGAGGTGGTGCACTTTCCCCACAAGACTTGGTTTCACCAAGACAAGATCTTTCAGAAGCCTTCCCTTAGACCAGAATGGACGCGCTCCAACCTATCAATCCCCTACCACCAACTTTCCATTTGGCTAAGTTATTGCAACCTATATGATCCAGGCACAGCCCATAATTCCAAGTGGCTGCATTTGAAGCTTCTCAACATTTGACATCTCAAATCTCTTTGTTCCTGGGTGGCCATCCACAAGTGAGATACACAAGGTAAACCATAGAAATGGGCCTTGTGTTACCACTCAACACAAACCATTCTTTCCATTCCACCCAGGTGATTCATTCACTTAGTTGTTTTATTAAACAAAACACAAGTCCTTGACTTAGAAATATTCCATAGCATGAATATAATCCACCCTTGTTTTCTACTAGCTAAGCTAAGCATGGTAGTAGTAGGAATCTTAACTTAGGAAATTTCTACTAAGATTTCATCTACTAGGATTTACCATGGCATAGTTTATACTTAACAAAAATTCCATGCAAGTCCTACTTAGAAATATCACTAATGCATAGTGAAAATAATGGGACAAAAGTATGGAGCGTCACTTGCCTTTTTAGTAGAGAATATAAGTTCACTCCTTGATCTTGCAATACTCACACTCTTCAATTCACTACAATTCAATCAAGCAAGGCACAATTTCAATCTACCATTCAAGCAATTCATCACATAAAATAATAGAAACCAAGCAATGCATGCAAGCATGCCAAAGATTGTTTTGTTTGGAAAAGTGGTTTCTAATGGGTTATAAACATTTGAAAACACTTATTGGTCATTTTATAAAGTGGCAAAACCATTTGCAAAATATTTTACCCATAAACCATTTTTAAACCAAATCTATATTTTATGTGGTTGAAAATGCTTTTAGCAAAGCAACAATCTTTATAGGGTTCACCAAATACATTTTTAAATCATAAAACTTGGTGTTTGGGGTCAGAGAGTTTAAATCAAAACATTTCACAAAGGTTTTCCTCCAAAAAGTGTTTTCAAAACATAAACAATATTTTATTTGACTACAAATGTTTTAAATCAAAGATTTATCCTTTTGCTTCACCAAATATGTTTTTGAAACCAGAAATTGATTTCTATGGTCAGTAGGTTCAAAAAAAACCATTTGCCAAAGATTTTAACACAAAAATAATTTTAGAAAGAATTTTATATTCAAAATATGCCTACACAAGTTTCTGCAAAAACAACCATTTTACCAGAAGCAATTTGCTAAACAAAGTGCATGGTTGCATAGGATTTGTCTTGCTGATTCCATTGATATAAAGTTTTCAAAATTTGGACGTGTGGTTTGAAAGTTATGAATTTTACAAATTGGAACATCTAATAGATCATTTCTGGTTTTTAAAACAGAAGCTGGGCCACGTGGCGTGATTCTATTGGGCAAAAACGGTTCACGTGGATCGATAGATACAGACCGAAGGATCTAACTTGATCGCACGGCACAGATCGCTCATACCCTTTCGTTTAAGTGACTATGTCTATGCCACAGGATCAAGATCCAACGGATGCTACGCATTTGACCTAGAACGAGCGGCGCTGGCGGCGGCTGACGGCGGCGCGCGCTCTGACGGCGAGGTTGCCGACGATGCAGGATGCGAGAAAGAAAGAGAGGGAGCTCACCGTGTTCGCAGCACACTGCCGATGCTCGACATGGTCTTTGTTGGCTAAGGGGCGCACGGGTTCGTCTTCAATCTCTCGCCGGAGTTGCTGCGGGCGGCGGTGCTCTCGGGTTATCGTCGGTAGCGACGTTTAGGACCACGCTAAGATAAAGTAGAGGCGCTGTTAGGTGCGCACGAGGGTCGCGAGTATGGGAGCATCAGTGAGAGGGAAAGGCTTGGTCGGAGTTTACCTGGAGAGCTCGACGGAGTAGAGGCAGTGGTCGGTGGCGAGGGGTCGTCGTCGTTGCCGAGCGTTTGAGGCGCGCGTGTCTAAACAAGCGGTACTAGGAGGTTCTCAGGACAGTGGGGAGCATTCTCGTGTGGTCGAGGGGGCGAGGGGCGAAGAGGAGCCGCCGGAATCGATGGAAGTGCTCGCCGGAGACAGTGGCGGTGCAGCGCAAAATTTGGCAGCCTGGGGGCGCACTAGGGTGGGAGATTGAGGGGGAAACGGAGATGAGGGAGAGGCGCTTAAGAGGGCATCACTGCAGCGAGGAATTAATCGACCATTAACGCGTATTAACACTGTGAAATCAACGCAGAAACGGCGAGAAATTTGGGGGAGGAACGGGTCGCGCTGGGGAAGACGCTGAGGTGGCGATGGGGTCCACCTATCGGTTAAAGATAGAGGGGAAAAGTGGGTCCAATTAGTCAGCGATTGGGTGGGTGTCCTTCTGAGAAAAAAAATGTTTCACTACGGGGAGTGAGGGATGGGATGATGCTGGGCTAGATAGGTTAGTTGGGCTGGGCTGAGACCTTTTATTTTTTCTGTTCCTGTTTCTTTTTCTTTTTCTCATTTGATTTTCTGTTTTGATTTTGTTTAGTCAATTCAAACATCCATTTGAATTCAAACTTCTCTCAAACTTTGTGTGGATTCAAACACTGATTAATAATGCATTTTGCAGTCAATTTGGAATAAATCTTTTATTCTTTTTAGGGTCTTTTAATTATTTAAAATAGGCCTTGCTTTAAATTCAAATAAGATCAAATATTTTTAATCCTTATTTAAATTTCATTTTTCCATAAAACCTTTTCAGTAGGTTTTATTTGTTTATTTTGGGTGTCAAATAATTCACCTTGAATTATTTGGAATGTTTTTAATATGATTTATTAATCATTTAAAATTGGGTATTTGTCTTTATTTCAATGAAATCAAATATAGTTTTATTTCCATAAATTTTATTTGGAAGATTTCTTTGATCTTATTTAAGTTAATTAAACAACTTTTATTCCACTTGGGTAAATTCTAAATATTATTTTCCCATGATTTAATTAATAATTTCTTAATAGGGATTTTGTCTTTATTCTAATACAATTTGGTTAATGCCTATTTTATTTATTTCGAAAATTCTTTATCCATTATTTTATTTCGATTTGGATTATATTCATTCCATTTACTTATGGATTAGGCCAAGATTTAATTTGGTCTTTAAATATTCCTCATTTAACATTTCTATCTTTATCTTATAAAACCCATATATTTTTATTTATAGAACCAAACTTGGTGATTCCAATTTGTAAAATCTTATTTTATATTTATTTATCCTTTTAAATATCTTTAGGATTATTTGCTCACCATTTGGTATGGATTTTAGATAAGTGCTTTATTAGCTTTGGAAATTACTTTTCCTTATCTTATTAAATTCATAAGATTTTATCCATGGATCCAAATTAAGTGAAACCAATTTCTATGGTTTTAATAACATTTCTATTTGTCATTTTTGATCATTTATAAATGTTTGTTGACAAATTTTTATTTGGATCAAATCCATAGGCTTAGAGATAACTTGGAAATGTTTTTCTTCCATTAGGGTTTTAGAGTTTTGGTTTATTTTCCAAGTGTTTACATTTCCAGATGCATTTATGAAGAATGCATTCCTCTTTGATTTGAATTTAGTTGGATTCAAATATTAACCAAAGTTTGTTCAAGATATGATTTTAAGTTTCCATTTAGAAACCAAAGTTTCTTTTCACCCTAATTTTCAACAATTATTTATTTTGTTTATTTATTTTTCACATTACAAGATTTGGAAAATCTTGGGATGTAACAGGCTACCACCCTTAAAATAAATCTCGTCCCGAGATTTGGGAAGGCTAGGGGTTACAAGTTGGCTCAAAGCAATTAGGGTACTACCACCCTTAAAATAAACTTCCACTAGATTACTTCTTGGCTTGCTTGGGGTCTTGATGAAACTTCTCTGGACACTTGTCTGCATAATGGCCTAGCTCTTTGCATTTGAAACACATCACTTGGCTGATATCTATATTTTCCTTTGGTATCATTGCCTCTTGTTTGTTTCCTTGGTTCTTCTTCTTTTCTAGGCAATCACTAGCATAGTGTCCCATCTCTTTGCAAGTGTAACATTGCTCTTGGGTAATATCCTTCTTGCTAGGGTTGGGGCATTTCTTCTTCTTCTTCTTGGGTCTCTCCAAAGCTAGGAGTTATTTTAGTTCATGCTCTTCATATTTCACCACAAAGGTGGGAAATATTTCTCTCTTCTTGGGGCAGTTACTAGAGATATGACCTTCTTCTTCACAAGAGTAGCAACACTTTGTGGTCACTTTAGATTTGGCCTTATGATGCATAGTTTTGACATTGCCTTCATCATTCTTGGTAGAAGTTGTTCCTTCATGAGGTTTTACAAACTGTTGTTGCACTCCACCTTGTTTCCTTTGTTGAACTATGGAATAGATGGGGCATTGGATAGGGACATGATTATTTCCTTCACATAGGAAACAAGTAGCTTGAGATGTGGGGCATTGATTAGTTGGATGTTTCTCTTCACAATTGGGGCATTGATCTTCATGCTCCTTGGAAGTGTGTTCCTTGTCTCCACAAACATTGCAAGATTGGGTTCCTTCTAAAATACCATCCTTGACATCATTGTTATCACAAACTCCTTGGGAAAGGTTGTCTCCCATGTTGATCATTTGAGTGGTCATCCCTTGCAACAATTGGGATTGGATTTCCAAAAACTTTTGCATGGTTAGGTCTAAATCATTGTTGTTGGCTAAAAACTGAGTTATCATCTGATTCAACTGGGTTTGATTTGCTAGTAGTTGTTCTCTCATGTGCATCTCTTGGTTTTTGTTATCACATTCTTGATGTTGGAGTTTCTTGGAGTAGTCATCTGTTTGGGTTGGATTGGGATCAGGATAGGCAAAAGATTTCTAAGGAAATAGTTCTAATCACACACATCACAATTCACACAAGCAATTTGCAAACAATCACAACCAACCATTCCACTCAAACAACAAGTTTCAAGCACATTTTTAGGCAACACAATATTTTTGCTACACCACAATAGTTGGTGTGTTTAATTTAAACTAAACATGGTGGTCCAACTATATGGTTACTTGAGATCATTCCATCCTTCTTGGTTGCTTCTTCATGAACAAGAACCTTGTACCCTTGGAGAATTTCTTGAATCTTGGTCACAAAACTTCAAAGGTGATGATGGTTCCTTCTAGTTGTGTTTCCTTAGTCTTCAATTCTTGAGTAACATTTCTTGTCTCACTTGTAGTCCTTAGTGATATCCAAGTTGAAGTCCTTGTTGAGAATAAGGTTGAAATAACTTGAGTTGGTGAAGTCCTTTGCTCATGTTGAAGTCTTTGCTCATGGTGGAGGCTTTGTCCATCAAGTTTGAAATAGAAGAGATGTAGAATCAAAACCAAAAGGTTGAGGAAAGAGTTTACAAGATTTTTTTGTAAATAAGTTTTGGAACAAATACAACTCCTATTTTTCTAAGGGGTTTTGTCCAATCCTAGGGTTACAAATCCTACAGGCAACACAATGCTCTGATACCATCTGTAGAGGTCCCAACCTTTAATAAGGTAGAGATCCCTGTGTTTACAATGCTAGTCCCTAGATCAATAGCTAGCATCCACAGTTAAGATGTAATATCAAGAAACAAAGGTCATTTTAATACAACTTTATAACCAGGAATAAAATAGTTTATTACATCTTACATAGCTCATTTGGCTATCTCATTACAATGCAGCAGAATATAACAATAGCATGGGGTCCTTCATCTTCAAAGTGCCACAGGCAGTCATGTTGGTTGTAGACTTGTAATCCTAATCAATAAACTTCACTAACATCAAACAAACCTGCAACATAACAAGTTATAGCCACAAGGGTCAATACATTTTAATTGTATTGGCAAGTGATACTATAGTAGTATAGTGGAGTCTATCATCTATATGCATTTGACTAAGTGGAGCTTAGGCTTGCATTGCTCAAAATAGATTTCTCCTTATCATTTGAAAACACTAAGTTTTTGCTTGACAAAATCACCCAAGGCATCTCCCAATAGAAATTGGTGATCCTTCAACCCTTGTTCAACCACAAGATTTTAACTTAGAAATTGGGATGAGGAGATTCTTGATAGCTTCCATGTCTTGATGCTCAAATTGTCCTTTACCAGGGACATGTCTAAGTACTTAGATTTTACACTCTGCAGAGGTGGTGCACTTTCCCCACAAGACTTGGTTTCACCAAGACAAGATCTTTCAGAAGCCATCCCTTAGACCAGAATGGACGCGCTCCAACCTATCAATCCCCTACCACCAACTGTCCATTTGGCTAAGTTATTGCAACCTATATGATCCAAGCACAGCCCATAATGCCAAGTGGCTGCACTTGAAGCTTCTCAACATTTGACATCTCAAATCTCTTTGTTCCTGGGTGTCCATCCACAAGTGAGATACACAAGGTAAACCATAGAAATGGGCCTTGTGTAACCACTCAACACAAACCATTCTTTCCATTCCACCCAGGTGATTCATTCACTTAGTTGTTTTATTAAACAAAACACAAGTCCTTGACTTAGAAATATTCCATAGCATGAATATAATCCACCCTTGTTTTCTACTAGCTAAGCTAAGCATGGTAGTAGTAGGAATCTTAACTTAGGAAATTTCTACTAAGGTTTCATCTACTAGGATTTCCCATGGCATAGTTTATACTTAGCAAAAATTCCATGCAAGTCCTACTTAGAAATATCACTAATGCATAGTGAAAATAATGGGACAAAAGTATGGAGCATCACTTGCCTTTTTAGTAGAGAATATAAGTTCACTCCTTGATCTTGCAATACTCACACTCTTCAATTCACTACAATTCAATCAAGCAAGGCACAATTTCAATCTACCATTCAAGCAATTCATCACATAAAATAATAGAAACCAAGCAATGCATGCAAGCATGCCAAAGATTGTTTTGTTTGGAAAAGTGGTTTCTAATGGGTTATAAACATTTGAAAACACTTATTGGTCATTTTATAAAGTGGCAAAACCATTTGCAAAACATTTTACCCATAAACCATTTTTAAACCAAATCTATGTTTTATGTGGTTGAAAATGCTTTTAGCAAAGCAACAATCTTTGTAGGGTTCACCAAATACATTTTTAAATCATAAAACTTGGTGTTTGGGGTCAGAGAGTTTAAATCAAAACATTTCCCAAAGGTTTTCCTCCAAAAAGTGTTTTCAACAAATAAACAATATTTTATTTGACTAGAAATGTTTTAAATCAAAGATTTATCCTTTTGCTTCACCAAATATGTGTTCGAAATCACAAATTGATTTCTATGGTCAGTAGGTTCAAAACAATCCATTTGCCAAAGATTTTAACACAAAAATAATTTTAGAAAGAATTTTATATTCAAAATATGCCTACACAAGTTTCTGCAAAAACAACCATTTTACCAGAAGCAATTTGCTAAACAAAGTGCATGGTTAGGTAGGATTTGTCTTGCTGATTCCATTGATATAAAGTTTGCAAAATTTGGACGTGTGGTTTGAAAGTTATGAATTTTACAAATTGGAACATCTAATAGATCATTTCTGGTTTTTAAAACAGAAGCTGGGCCACGTGGCATGATTCTATTGGGAAAAACGGTTCGCGTGGATTGACAGATACAGACCGCAGGATCTAACTTGATCGCACGGCACAGATCGCTCATACCCTTTCGTTTAAGTGGTTCTGTCTATGCCACAGGATCAAGATCCAACAGATGTAGGCATTTGACCTAGAACGAGCGGCGCTGGCGGCTGACGGCGGCGCACGCTCTAATGGCGAGGTTGCCGACGATGCAGGATGCGAGAAAGAGAGAGAGGGAGCTCACCGTGTTTGCAGCACACTGCCGATGCTCGACGTGGTCTTTGTTGTCTAAGGGGCGCACGGGTTCGTCTTCAATCTCTCGCCGGAGTTGATGCGGGCGGCGGTGCTCTCGGGTTGTCGTCGCTGGCGATGTTTAGGACCACGCTAAGACAAAGTAGAGGCGATGTTAGGTGTGCACGAGGGTCGCGAGTCTGGGAGCATCAGTGAGAGGGAAAGGCTTGGTCGGAGTTTACCTGGAGAGCTCGACGGAGTAGAGGTAGTGGACGGTGGCAAGGGGTCGTCATTGTTGCCGAGCGTTTGAGGCGCGCATGGATAAACAAGCGATACTGGGAGGTTCGCAGGACAGTGGGGAGCGTGCTCGTGTGATCGAGGGGCGAGGGGCGAAGAGGAGCTGCCGGAATCGATGGAAGTGCTCGCCGGAGACAGTGGCGGTGCATCGCAAAATTTGGCAGCCTGGGGGCGCACTAGGGTGGGAGATTGAGGGGGAAACGGAGAGGAGGGAGAGGCGCTTAAGAGGTCGTCGCTGCAGTGAGGAATTAATCGGCCATTAACATGTCTTAACACTGCGAAATCAACGCGGAAACGGCGAGAAATTTGGGAGAGGAACGGGTCGCGCTGGGGAAGACGGTGAGGTGGCGATGGGGTCCACCTGTCGGTTAAAGATAGAGGGGAAAAGTGGGTCCAGTTAGTCAGCGATTGGGTGGGTGTCCTTCTGATTAAAAAAACGTTTCACTGTGGGGAGTGAGGGATGGGATGATGCGGGGCTAGATAGGTTAGTTGGGCTGGCCTAAGACCTTTTATTTTTTTTGTTCCTGTTTATTTTTCTTTTTCTCATTTGATTTTCTGTTTTGATTTTGTTTAGTCAATTCAAACATCCATTTGAATTCAAACTTTGCATGGATTCAAACACTGATTAATAATGCATTTTGCATTCAATTTTGGAATAAATCTTTTATTCTTTTTAGGGTCTTTTAATTATTTAAAATAGGCCTTGCTTTAAATTCAAATAAGATCAAATATTGTTAATCCTTATTTAAATTTCATTTTTCCATAAAACCTTTTCAGTAGTTTTTTTTATTTTGGGTGTCAAATAATTCACCTTGAATTATTTGGAATGTTTTTAATATGATTTATTAATCATTTAAAATTTGGTATTTATCTTTATTCCAATGAAATCAAATATAGTTTTATTTCCGCAAATTTTATTTGGAAGATTTCTTTGATCTTATTTAAGTTAATTAAACAACTTTTATTCCACTTGGGTAAATTCCAAATATTATTTTCCCATGATTTAATTAATCATTTCTTAATAGGGATTTTGTCTTTATTCTAATAGAATTTGGTTAATGCCTATTTTATTTATTTTGAAAATTCTTTATCCATTATTTTATCAGGATTTGGATTATATTCATTCCATTTACTTATGGATTAGGCCAAGATTTAATTTGCTGTTTAAATATTCCTCATTTAACATTTCTATCTTTATCTTATAAAACCCATATATTTTTATTTATAGAACCAAACTTGGTGATTCCAATTTGTAAAATCTTATTTAATATTTATTTATCCTTTTAAATATATTTAGGATTATTTTCTCACCATTTAGTATGGATTTTAGATAAGTGCTTTATTAGCTTTGGAAATTACTTTTCCTTATCTTATTAAATTCATAAGATTTTATCCATGGCTCCAAATTAAGTGAAACCAATTTCTATGGTTTTAATAACATTTCTATTTGTCATTTTTGATCATTTATAAATGTTTGTTGACAAATTTTTATTTGGATCAAATCCATAGTCTTAGAGATAACTTGGAAATGTTTTTCTTCCATTAATGTTTTAGAGTTTTGGTTTATTTTCCAAGTGTTTACATTTCCAGATGCATTTATGAAGAACGCATTCCTCTTTGATTTGAATTTAGTTGGATTCAAATATTAAACAAAGTTTGTTCAAGATGGGATTTTAAGTTTCCATTTAGAAACCAAAGTTTCTTTTCACCCTAATTTTCAACAATTATTTATTTTGTTTATTTATTTTTCACATTACAAGATTTGGAAAATCTTGGGATGTGACAGTATCTCTGCATACCTAGTTCAACCTTGTTACCGATAAGTACTCTTTACTCATTCATGTGATATGTGATCCCTTGTGAGCCAGTCACATGTTTGTAAGCAAATTGGATGACATTCCATCGAGAGGGACCAGAGGATATCTATCCGTCATATGGATGGACAAATCCCACTCTTGATCCATGTGCCTCAACACATACTTTCGGAACACTCAATGCCACCTTTATAACCACCCAGTTACGAAGTGGTGTTCGATTTCATCAAAGCATCCATCCGATGATGGTGATTATCATGATCTCATGGTCGAAGGAATTAGGTTAGTATGTATCTGAAAGCTTATAGCAAACGAACTAATAAAATGACATGATATTTATGCTACGCTTATCTATAGGAGTATGTCCATCACACCATTCTCCTAATTATATGATCTTATTGTTAATAACATCTCAATGATCATGATTAGGAAACCATGATCACCTATCAACCAACAAGCTAGTATTATAAAGAGGCTTTACTAGGGACTCTAACAAGTTTACAAATCACACAAGTATTAATGTTTTCGGTTAATACAATTATAGCATGAATGTAAACATTTATCATAAACATAAAGATATAATAATAACTACTTTTATTATTGCCTCTAGGGAATATCTCCAATACACATCACATCACATGCCCTGCAAAAACAAGTTAGACGTCTCTAATTTTCTTTGCATGTTTTACGTGGTTTGGGCTTCCGAATAAGAACAGTTCTTACCTACAAACAAGAACCACAATGTTGATACAAGTATTGTCAAGTGCCCGTTGTAAATTGAATATTAACTATGTTGGGAGAGACAGACACCCGCAAAGCCACTTGTGCAATGCAAGTTGCACGTTGAGCATGGAGCAAGTCTCATCTATGATGACATGTAAGGTTAGCCTGGGACGCTTCATCCCACCATCCCACAAGATGCAAAGTACACAAAAAGCAAACGACAATAAAAGCATCACCGCCTACAAAACCATTATGTTCTACTCGTGCAACAGATCTACGCATAGAGTCGGCTCTGCTACCACTGTTGGGTTCGTAGCATGGAAAACAAAAAATTTCTATCACATGAACACGCAAAACCAACATCTAATCTATGGTAAAGCCAAGATCTAATCTACGATATCGGTGCAACAAGATTGTAGAGAACTAACCCTCATAGATCCAAAGTGTTTAACGAGATATGATTCTCGTGGTTGATGTAGTCGATCACTTGCCGACCTCAACATCTTATAGAAGATCCTTCCAGTTCTGCGTTCCAGCAGTGCTTCCGCAGTCGGTCAAACGTACGGTAGTCGATGAAGACCTTACTCTCCCTTATTCCAGCAGGGTAGCGGAGGTTGTAGATCACCTCGGAATAACAACATGATGGTGGAGGAGGAGAGATTTCTGTAGGCTTCACCTAAGCCAGAGCAGGAGGGTGGACGAGACAGAAGAGAGGCGGCGTCTAGGGTTAGGCGACAAGGGACAAGGTGCCAAGGGGGAACCCCACCCCTCCTTATATGGGTGGGTGGCCGGCGGTCAAGGGCCTCCCTTTCCCTAGCCAAGTTCCCCCCAACTCGGCTAGCAAGGGGAGAAACCGCCCCCAACTTGACTAGGAAGAGGGGAGGTGGAAACTTGCCTTTCAAGTTTTCGCTTTCCTTCCCAAACTAGGATTTTACTTTTCAAACTAGGGTTTGACCCCTTCCTCCTAGTCCTTGGCCGAGTTGCCCTTGGTCTTGGTGCGGCCAGCCCCTTAGGGCATGCCGAATCCCAAGTGACCCCTCCGGGGTGGTGGACCTTCCAGAACATTCTAGAAGTTTCTGTTCAAAACACTGAAAACATTTCCGAAACTAGGAAATTGACTTTCCTTATATGAACCTTATTCTCCGGACCATTCCGGATAGGGATGAAAATGGAGCAAATATGGATGGAACTGAGTGATGCCATATTTTTTTGTGAAATAGGAAACGAATACGGAAACCCCAACAGATACGAAAACAAATACTACCGAAAAAGGATGGGAAACGAATATGGTGCGGACACGAAGCAAAAACGGATGTTTGTCGGAACCAAGAGACTATTTGAATGGTACAAAAAAAATCAACCAAACTGTCTATTACGATATTTTCCTGGTTATATAATAAAATATGTACTAGAAATACTGATAAAAGACATGTACTATAAAGCTAACGCCAAAGATGCATACAAGCTGAGAGATCAAACGATAAAAGATGTGCAAACAGTAAAACCCAGTTGGACTTATAGCCAAGACACATGCAAATAGCACCCGTTACACTTGAGAGCCAATGCACACATATTCTCAATTTTAGAATGAGCAAACACACGGTAATTTAACACTTTAACTTATGTCACATCACATGGTTCACTTTCATACATAGTCTCCACTCTCCAGACACTTCACATAATTTAGCAAAAGGTCGACGATACGAATACTTCAAACGGTAAGTATAAATAGGCATTCCAAGACGACAATATTCATTCGTCATCTTCTTCATTCAAAAAATCCTACAGGTCCGTGGTATCATTATCATCTAGTTGGTCCTCTAACTACAAACATAAAAAAGCAAAAAATCATTTCTCATGATACCATGTGAGTAGTTCATGTAATACAAGTCACAAACGATATTAAAACACAAACCATGTGTACCAAGGTTGCAAAACGTTGCTCAATGCTCTCCATGTCCAGATCTTTGAGGATAGATTTAACTTCACCACCAAAATGATAATTAAATTGTAACGTGTTGGGCTGTTAGCCTTATTTTCTCACAGGATGCACATGTCATTGTTGATATAAAATTAAAAAGGTTACCTTTTGCTGCGGCAATCCAATCTTTTGTACAAATTAAATCTTGTACGGTCTCATGATCAAGGCGATTATGAAATGGGTCAACAACTCGTCCAACGACATTGAATGCAGACTCGGAAGCAACATCGACACTTGAATAGATAAAATATCTCGATCTAGCTTGGAAAGGATGGGATAATCAACTTGATTGGTCTTCCACCATGATAAGATGTTGAAATCATCTGTTCTAGGCACTAGATCTTGCTCCAAATACACTTGCAACTCAGTTTTCATACCACAAACTAAACCTTTTATTTTACTATTCAAGAATGAATCAAAATCATCAAATTTAACAAAAGCGGGTTGAGAAGGCCCTTGACACACATTAGTACTGCTGCTAGTTGTCATGGATCTCCTCGTGATATCCTGGATCCAATCTGAGACTCCGAACAACATTTGGTCTCCAACTCACACTCCATATCTACTTAAACAACATCGAATCCTTAAGTGTGTATCCCTACGGTTCATGAACTATGCAGACATGATTGAGACACCTCTCCGATCAATAACCAATAGAGGGATCTGGAAATCCATACGGCTCCCACATATTTCTACGATGACTTCGTGATCGAATGAACCATTTACATATGATACTGATTCCCTTTGTCGTGAGATACTTTACTTATCCGAGGTTTGATCGTAGGTATCTCTATACCTAATTCAACCTCGTTACCGATAAGTACTCTTTACTTGTTTCGTGATATATGACATCCCTTGTGACCTAGTCACATGCTTGCAAGCCAATTGGATGACATTCCATCGGGAGGGCCTAGAGTATATCTATCTGTCATATGGATGAACAAATCCCACTCTTGATCCATGTGCTTCAACACATACTTTCAGAATACCTAATGCCACCTTCATAACCACCCAGTTACGGAAGTGGTGTTTGATGTCATCAAAGCATCCATCCAGTGATGGTGATTAACATGATCTCATGGTCGAAGGATTAGGTTACTATGTATGTGAAAGCTTATAGCAAACACACTCTAAATGACTTGTTCTTATGCTATGCTAACAATAGGAGTGTGTCCATCACATCATTCTCCTAATGACATGATCTTTTTATCAAAAACATCTAATGTCCATGATCAGAAAACCATGATCATCTATTAATAAACAAGCTAGTTTAACAAGAGACTTACTAGGGACTCTTTTATGTTTACAAAACATACAAGTATTAATGTTTCCGGTTAATAAAATTATAGCATGGGATGTAAACATTTATCATAAACACAAAGATATAATAATAACCACTTTATTATTGCCTCTTGGGGATATCTCCAACATTAGGTGCTGAAGAACCTTCATGGTTAGGAAATCTTTGACCATCCGTTGACCAATGAACTAGTTGAATAGAGGCTACTAGGGACTTGGGTTTTTTATATATCACACCTATATCAATGTTTCCTTATTGACATAGTTGTAGCATGACATAAAACTATTATGAACTAATGGAAAGTGTATAATAAACTCCTTTATTATTTGCTCTAGGGAACATTTCCTTCGGTCTCCCACTTGCACTAGAGTCCAAATAATCTGTTGTATTGCTTCTAATCACAAACCATATCTCATATGTGTTTTATTGATCATGCTGCTCATGGAGGAATTATTTTTCCTAAATCTGTTTTACTAGATTCATAAGATCTTGTTTTGCAAATCATTAATGTCACCTATTTGACCTTAATCCCTATTACCACATAATGTACCTTTAGAAATTTTGGTGACAAAGTGAGACTTCTGTTTTCTAGTATATACACAATCTACCAATCGACTAGATTTTCAAGATGTCATGTATAACTATAAACGCACTTAGTCAAAAGTAGAACTTTCTCTAGACCAAAATTATACTTGCTAAATATAAATTATCCTTTATACTTCTAACGCTTTATAGTTTCAATCGAAGTGCAACCCTGATGCGGCTCGGTTACTATAGAGCATGTTGGGAGACCCCAATAGTAAGGTGTGATGAGCACAGCAGCAAGTTTTCCCTCAGTTGTGAAACCAAGGTTATCGAACCAGTAGGAGAAAGGAAACAACTCCCAAGCTGTTGCTAACAACGTGGAACCTTCACAACACAACCACAATACTTTGTCCCAACTTACAGTGAGGTTGTCAAGCTCACCGGTTTGCTAAAAACAAAGTATTAAATGTATAGTGTGGAAGAAATTAATTGCTTGTAGTAATTGTAGAAAGTAAATAGTAGAGATTAGATTGAATATCAGTGGGAAGGAATGGACCGGGGTCCATAGTTCACTAGTGGTGTTTATCCATAAGATAAATAGCATGTTGGGTGAACAAATTACATTTGGGAAATTGACAAATCTCCCCTCTCCGGCAGGGTGCCGGGAAGAGCTTCAGATCCCTCCCGATCTAGGGATAATGGTGGAGGTGGCTACAGACTTTTTCGTGGATTTCTGATCGGGTCCTTAGGGTTTTCTCCTCGGGTGGTTTATATAGGCGAAGGGGCAAGGTCGGTTGAGGGCCAGGGGGACCACACCATGACCTGGCGCGGCCCAAGGTGGACCCGTGCCATGGGGTGGTCTGGCCGCCCTGTGGCGTCTCTTCGTCCCCCCTCGGGACTCCGTCTTCGTTATGGCAAAATATTGACTTCGGCTTTTGTTTCGTCCAATTCCGAGAATATTTCCTTACTCGCTTTTATGAAACCAAAAATAGCAGAAAACGAGAACTGGCACTATGGCATCTTGTTAATAGGTTAGTTCTAGAAAATGTATAAAAATGCCTCAAAGTGTAGACAAAACATAAGATAGTTGGTACAAAACAAGCATGGAGCATCAAAAAATATAGATACGTTTACGACGTATCAAGCATCCCCAAGATTAACTCCTGCTCGTCCTCGAGTAGGTAAGTAATAAAAATAATAATTTTTGAGGTGACATGCACCATCATAATCTTGATCAAGGTATTGTAAAGCATTGATAACTGGGATCAAAGCACTCTAACATAAGCATGGAAGATATAGTTATAACAGTAAGACAAAGCAACTATGTTGTGATGGCGCCCAGTATTGACTTGGGAGCACTTCGTTGGAAACCCCAAGAGCAAGGTGTCAAGAGCACAGCAGGCTGTATTCCCTCAGTAAGAAACCGAGGTTATCGAACCAGTAGGAGGAAGGAAATGTCTCAAAGGTGTTGCAAGAAACGTGGAAACCTGCACAACACAAACTCAAGACTTTTCCCCAACAAACAGTGAGGTTGTCAAGCTCACAGGTTTGTTGTAACAAAGGATTAAATGTATGGTGTGGAAGGTGATGATGGTTTGCAGCAAGTAAACAAGTAACAAAGGAAGATGTATCAATGGTAAAGATTGGACTGGGGTCCATAGTTCACTAGAGGTGCTCTCCTTAGATAAACAAACATGGCATGCAACGTAAACAAATTACAGCAGGGCAATTGACAGGATTGAGCAAGGCATAACAATGCAATACTAGACAAAAAGATCCTATGAGATTTTATTGGGCAATACAACAATATACATAGACCGCCATCCAACTGCATCTATGACTAGAAGTCCACCTTCAGGTTAACATCCGAACCCCCTCCAGTATTAAGTTGCAAGCAACAGACAACTGCTTTAAGCAAAGTGTGTAAGGTAAACAATCCACTTGTTCCATGAACAAGAGACCGTTGGTTTCTCCCTAGTGTCAACAACACATCTACAACCGAAGATATTTCTGTCACTTCCCTTGAAAACTAAAGTCATGAACCCACTATAGAGCATAAATACCCCCTCTTGGAGTCACTAGCAACTACTTGGCCAAGATAGCTACTAACAACGGAGAGCATGTAAGATCACAAACAACACAGACATGATAGAATCAAATAGACAAAACCATTAATCAATCTAACATAGTAATCTCAATATCTATCGGATCCCCGCAAACACGACATTCATGATTACAAATAGATTAGATCTTGATCACGAATGGAGCTTACAAGATCTATACATGAAAGCACAAGGAGGATATACAACCATCTAGCTACTACATGGACCTGTAGTCCAAGGTGGAACTACTCACGCTTCATACCGGAGGCTGGCATGATGAAGAAGAAGTCCTCTGGGATGATCTCCCCTCCGGCACGATGCCAGGAAGAGCTTCAGATCCCCCCCCCCCGCTCTAGGGACAATGGTGGCGGAGGCTATAGATGGTTTCGTGGAATATTGATCGGGTGTTTATGGTTTTGGCATCGGGGGGACTTTATAGGCGAAGAGGCGAGGCAGGGGGGCACCACGGTGGCTGCACCGCCTAGGTGCGGCTAGGGCTAGCCTGCGCCGCTAGGGGGTGTGGCCCCCTGGTGAGCCTCCTCCGTCTCGTATTCTGGCTTCGTGTTGCCCACGGTAAAATATTGACTTTGGCTTTTGTCCCATCCAATTCCGAGAATATTGATTTTCTGCCTTTCTGGAACCAAAAACAGAAGAAAACAGGCAACTGGTACTGTAGGAACTTGTTAATAGGTTAGTTCTATAAAACATATAAAAACACCTTAAAGTGTAGACAAAGAAAACCAAAGTAGATACTAAACAAGCATGGAACATCAAAAATTATAGATACGTTTCCAACGTATCAAGCATCCCCAAGCTTAACTCTTGCTCGTCCACGAGTAGGTAAGTGATAAAAGAATAATTTTTTAGGTGACATGCACCATCAAAACCAAGATCAAACCATTTGCAAGCATTGAAATTTAGGATCAAAGAAATCTAAACATGTGCATGAAAGATGGAGTTATAACAATAAGACAAAGTAATTATGCACGCAACATGAAAGGCTACAAACAAAGATCATGAATAACATGCATTGAAAAACGTTTGTTTGTTTCACATGCAGAAAACATGGCATAGTGGCATTCAGCTTGTCCCTCATATAGTAGCAAATAGATGCATAGGACACCTTCAAAGTTCATAAGAGTGACTAGATACAAGTAGCACAAGAACAAGTAATATCACAATATGCATCAATCAATAAGTTTTGGGACACTGCACACAGAATGGAAACTATGCTCTCTTAATGGTGCCTAAAGGTAGAAGGTGGAGACTCAATATAATAGTGGAAGAAAGGCCTTTCATAAAGGGAAGCAGGGATTTCAAGTTTCAAAAAGATCTTCTAAAAATTATGGTACTTATTAGCTTTCAGCCCTCATTGCCCCTATCATAAGCATCTTGAAGTGATTAAGGTTAAAGTGAAAAAACTAGTATATTCTTGACAAAGTATAAGTTGGCAATCTCATGTCCCTTGAATACGAGGGCCACACCTCATGCTACTCAACTTCAGTCACTTGTAAATTCTTGTCATAGTAAGTACATGTATATCATAGAGAACCGCCAACGGGGTACCCCTTGCACATGGTACATGAGCTATCCCACAACCAAAATGACAAGGCAAGCAGACAATGAGCATCTCAGCGATCTTTTTATTTACTATGTGCATAGGTTTTTATTGAGGATTCTTCATAGATTGCTCATTATGGTGATGCTTTAAGTTTCCACCATGATTAGGCATGTCTTAGGCTAGCGGCCCAGGCATTTTTCTAACACAAAATACATAACTCCATGGACTTACAAGCTCCCTCTTTATTTCACACCGGCGACATCCATAGACAAAAGAGCATGATATCAGTTGTGTACAAAGTACAAGTGCAATGTTGAAACTGTTCCCCATGACAGCATGGTTCTGCTAATTCCAACGTATAAGTGCAAGCATATACAACAGAGATGACACAATGGTTCAAGTTTATTAGGGGCAAGGAATATAAAGTGTGCCATCAAGTTTGTGAGGGATTTAATCACTAAGTTTTCACATAACAAAATACTTTTTAATTGGAAGATAGCTGAAAACAAGAATATACTTGGAATGGGTGTAACACACCATGCATAGGAATTTATAGTGGACACTTTGGAATAACAGGGTTTCTTGGGAGTTGGAAGCATTAGTAGATCTTACTCATATAAGTGGAGTCTAGCAAAAGACTAGGAGCAACCAACTAAGAGAGCAATAATAGCCATAATCATGCAGAGCGACAAAACATTACTAATCAAAGCATAGAGTGGTACTACAAGTCAAGGGCTAAATGATCATAGAGGCTATGGTGACTTGTTCATAGTCATAACATGGTGTGAGCATGTGCCAAATCAACCCAAACAAAACATCAAATGAGGATACCACAATACTATGCTTTTGCATGCTAAAACAACGCATGATTTCTTCAAGGCACACTAAGAAATCCCAATTGTTTGGAACAATTCATGCTACAACAATAATCACTAAGCATAAGGTCAAAACAACACCTACAATGACATGCAAAAGTCTAAGTCACAGTCAATGCAAGCTCCTCTTGCACTTTCAAGCAAGAACTTTCTACTCCTTTGCAACACCAATCGACTTATTTGAAACAACACAGCGAGAACGGGGTCCAAACTACTTTATTCAAGCAAACTAAACAAACTAAGAAAAGCAAACAAAAACTAAGACGCTCCAAGAACTACACAATAGTGCATGAAATGATAAAAACGAAGTGTTTAGAAAGACCTAAGCTTCTTATTGATGAAGAAGGGGATGCCTTGGGCATCCCCAAGCTTTGACACTTGTACCTCTTGGATATTTCTTGGGGTGAAACCGGGGTGGCATCCCCAAGCTTGAGATTTTGTCCATTCTTCATCTTATTACATCATTCTCTCTCTACCTGAAAATTTTCCTTCATACATGTAACATCCCAGATTCTATGTTTGGAAGTTATTAGCGTCATGCATCATCCTTGCATCATTTGCATCCTACATTTGAAAACATTGCAACTACAAAATCCTAACACATAAACCCATTTAAAAACCCTATTTAATATTCCCATAAGTAAGCACCCTTGATGTATTAGTTTGACCCTTCAAAAACCTTGTAAAACATTAAACTATGGCCTAAGTTGACCACCTTAATTTTATGAAAATTTAGAGGCAAGATTCATCACTTTTGGACTTAGTTTGCAAAAGCTAGAAGAGTTTTACTAAAACAGAAAAGGGGAAATTGTTAAACAAAAAAAAAGAGAGACAAGGGGCCAACAGCTAACCCTAGATGGGCCGGCTTGCCACCCATACTCGCCTAATACCAAGAAGCAGGAACCCGCCCACCGGCGGCCCACCTTTATCCCCCTGCCACCGACAGCCCTACCCCACCTGTCATCCCTCTCCTCTCCCCAACGTGAACGGGACAGAGTCCCCGTCGGCCACGACCTCTGCCCCTCCCCCGTATCCGGCCAGGACTCCCCCAGGCCACGTATATATGCCAGCCGCACGACCACCCCCTCCGTTCCTAGGCTCGCAAAACCCTAAAAGCTTCCCCGATTCCGCTGGTACAAGCCGCCGACGACCAGGTGAGTTGCGCCGATGCCGAGCTTCCCCTCCACCCGTTCTTCTCCCTGGGATGATCCCCGCGTTCGACTGGTTCGCCTCACCTGCCTTGCCCATTGTCTGCCGCAGTGTGCCATCACCAATTGCTCGCCGGAGCTGCGGGAGAGAACCTGCCAGCGCCACCGTTAGAGGAAGAGGGGGACGAAATCAAGGCGACAAACGGGACCGCGAGAAGGAGGCGAGCACCAGCGGCAGATCCTTCTTCCTCGAAGTGCACCCGAGCACCGTCGCCACCGACACCGCCGCCGCCCACCGCCGCCGTCGACGCATCTGTAAGTCACCGAGCCACCCCCTCCGTTCGATCTGCAACCTGTGGCTCGGATTAGTCCTTGACCCGAAGGGGTATCAGCCAATCACGCAGCGCCGCATGGCAAGCCGCGTGGCAAGCGCGTCGTCACCGCGCCACGTCGCCGCTGCCGCCTAGCCCAACCCGAGGCCGCCACCTGGCGCGATCTGGGCTAGGGTTTAGGCTGGTTGCTTTGGTTTTTGCAGATGAGGTTTAATATTGCGAAAATCATAGAAAAATAAGTATTTGTCCAAATTTATCTTGTAATATACCGTTGGATTCCTAATTTTATGTAGTATCCAAATATGTAATAATATTGCAGGTTTACAGTAATGTTTTAGTTGTAGATTTTAATCATTAGATTAGAGGGTTTAATCTATAGAAAAATAATTAAAATTCTATTCTACTTGTTTCTTGTTGCTATAATTTTGTTTCCACAATACCTACTGATCCAAATCATCAAGCTTTGCTTAAAATTATTAGATCTAACTTGGGGATATCTAGATGGTTTGATCTCCTATAATCCTAGGAATTGTTTTAGTGATTCAAATTAGATCTAAACCCTTGGAAATAAATCCTAGTGACACCCTTACACTATCACAACACAAACTTGCTACCTCGATCAATTTAACCAACCTTGCATAAACTACCATGTTGCATGCATGCATGTTTTCCTTTGTGCATGCTTTGAGCAAGTTGTGATCAAATCTATGTTTGTGATTCGTTAGATTGCTCGGAGTGCGCTAAGGAGTGCTATTGTGTAGAGTGCTGCTCGGATCAAGGCAAGTTACACCACTTGTTCATAATTGTCCCAGTTTTGATTCTATGCATGTGATCTTCAAAATTCTGTAGTATGCATGTGTAGGATGTTCTAGTAGAATTTTCCTTAGTATTATTTTGCAAGTGCGATGATTTTGTAGCATGCCATGAGTAGCTCTATACTTAGGATTTTCCCTCCTAATAGGTTACCCCTATTTTTGCTAAGTATTGCTTGCTATGCTATATATACAAAGTACCGTTGGGGGGGTTCAAAAGACAGAATTTTTCTAAGTATAAAGGCTCTCTAGAGCAAACTTTCTTCTCAAATCCACTTCAAAATAAAACTAAGTTTTCTTCTGGGCGGAATGGTTGTCGGGTCAACGAGTGTGATTTTGGTGGAGGACGGCCGCCCAGGAATCAAAGAAGTCTGCCACGTTTCAGAATTCAGAAGCTTCCAGTGCAACCACAATACATTATGGGCTCTGTCTTGGCCTAGTACTTAGTGGGAAACCTCACCTGGGTACCAACATTTGGAGGTTCTTGGCACGGTTGGATCCAGAAGGTAGAGGGGCTACTAAGGGAAAGCCTCGCAATGGTCTTGTCTGTAAAAGGACTTGATCGTGGATTGTGGGTAAAGTGCACAAACTCTCGAGAGTATTGCAATCTGATCGATCAGCCGTGTTGACGGTAACAGAACAACATTGAGCGACTGAAATATGGAGCCTCTGAAGGATCTTCCTCTCTCTTTTCTAAAACAAAGTTTTGAAAACCCCATGGCGTGCGTAATATCGCTAATGGGTGGGAATTTGGGGACTTGGTGTGTAATATCCAAGTGACGCTTGGTGCGTAATATCCAAGTGTTTGGTTGTTTGGACACTTGGTGCCTAATATCCTCGTGTGCCACTCGACCTTATTTTATTCAAGCAAATGTTTACAAAGTAGGGCAATCTTCTATTCTTTTCTCTACTTAAGAAAATTAGCTTTGAGCAAATGAACTCTACAGCCTACACCAGCCTTGCATGTAGAGATAGTCTTTTCTCCCCTTGGTGTAATTTGCCAATACATTCAAAGTATTGACCCAACTTGTTGGCTGCACGTCTTATGTGCAGAATCCGAAGATTGAAAGGTGCGTAGGGATCGCGGGTCTACACTCGACAAGCCTGGGCGTTGATGGACTCATGCTGCTTTTATGTTTTCGCTGTTAATTGAGCTAGCATAATGCTAAGCAATTTTTGTAATAATTTCATACTCTGGATTCTCCGTGTAATAAAGACTTTGTGTTTTACATGATATTTCATTGACTGTGAGTGCTAGCTATTGATCCAGGGACTAGCATGTTAATCACAGGGACTTAGGATCCTTACCGATCCGAGGTCACTACAGATGGTATCAGAGAACATCGTTGCCTGTAGAACGTGACCCTAGGATTGGAACCACCTCTAACTTTAGTGCCTTACTTGTTTCTACTGAGTTATTTTCCGCACATCTAGTATCTTCTTTCCTCTACTTATTTAAGTATCTAACCCTCATTCTTCTAACTCAAAGATGACAAGCTTCCTCTACGACACCGTCGCGGACATCGAGCCCCTTCGCTTTGGAGGATGCCTCATGGATCTACTCACACATTTGGACCTTCCTCTCCCAACAATCCAAGGGAGCACAATGAAGAAACTCCACAAGGACGGCTGTTGGGGAGTCAAGGTCATCCAGCCAGGAAAAGAGCGAGGCAAGAACCCGGAGGAAGACATAGCAATCCACATTGTTAGCGATTCTAAGGAGAAGGCCCTTAGCATTAGCTTGCAGCAACTCATTGGTCGCCTATGCGGACGTCATCATGAAGCTCTCCAAGGACACTGCAGCGGCCTCTTTGGAAGAAGAGATGAGGAAGGAATTCCCATGGAGTTAATCTTTGAGGAAAGAACTTCTACCAAACGTCGAAGAACACAATATCAAGACTTGGAGTGCCACATCCATGACCTTGAAAAGGGTACCTTTCTCGAGATGTTGAAGAACGACGAGCTATGCGCCCTCATCAAGGAGAAGGAAGAAATGATCAAGCAGCAGGAAGAGGCAATGAAGCTCCAAGAGATAAAATTTCAGGACCAAGAGAAGAAGTTCGCTAACCAAGAGAAGAGGGTGATAAATAAAAACAAGAGAATTAGGGAACTCAAACAGCAGATCGATGGAGATGAAGTGCAAACCGAAGGCCTTTGCAAGATAATCAATGATGTGCGTGCTTCCAAGAGGGACTTGGCAAAGCAACTTGAAGCCGCAATGAAGTCAAGTTTAGTGGAGGAGCTACAAAGCGAGAAGGAGGGACTTGAGAACAGTGAAGCCACTACCAAGAAGCTACAAGATGAGATAAAGGACCTCCAAGAGAAGCTTGAAGCCACCACAAAGGAGATGGAGTTGTACAAGACAACTCTAGAGCAAGAAGGCTACTCGTTCGAGGACGAGGAAGAGGAAGGCGTGGAGGATGTGTAGTAGTTGGACCACCTTTAATTCTATAGTAGAACGTTATTCGCAAATGTAATAAATACCAAGACAAGTTTGGTTTAGTTATACTTGGTTGTTCCCTGTGTTAAATTTTTGTTGTTATGCCTTGTGTGCTTGGTGTGTTTTCATAAGGGTAGGAATTTACTACTTAGTCTTTCTATCTATTTCCTTAACTATTCTCTTAAACCCCACAGATGCCGCCAAGACGTGCGAACCCCGAAATCCCGCCAGAAATAGCAGAACTTTTGGCCACTCAGAACCAGCTGATCCAACTGCTCACTCAGAACATGCAAAACAACAGCAACAACCCGCCACCACCACCACCTCCGCCACCTCCTCAACAGGATCACTTGACTCAGTTTTTGAGGCTGAACCCACCTACCTTCACTAGCAGCACTGAACCAATCATCGCTGATGACTAGCTGCGTACGATCAACAAGAAGCTAGACACCGTGCAAGCTGTCGGAGCCGACAGGGTGCGTTATGCCGCACACCAGCTTGAGGGACCTGCTGCAGAATGGTGGGATAACTACCAAGTCACCCACCCGGACATTGATGCTATCACTTGGGAACAGTTTGAGTTAGCTTTTCGCACTCATCATGTGGCTGCTGGTGTCATGGCTCTAAAGAGGCACGAGTTTCGCGACCTACACCAGCTGCACCGTTCTGTCACCGAGTATGGTGAGCTTTTCAATAAGCTAGCCCGTTATGCACCCGATGATGTTTCCACTGATGCCAAGAGACAGGAGGAGTTCTTAAGAGGGCTCAATGATGAGATATCCATTCAGCTTGTGGCTCAGAAATTTGACAACTTTCAGGAACTCTTGGACAGAGCCATTGTGGTTGAATCAAAGAGGAAGAGCATAGAAAATCGCAAGAGGAAATCCAACCCTCACAAACACTGCTGCATGCGTAAGCAGCGCAATTCCTCACCACCACCTTATAACAATAATGGCCACAACCATAACGGTCATAACCATGGTGGCCACAAACACAATGGGCACAAAAACCGCAATGGCAATGGCGGCAATGGAAAGGATCTCAGTGAGGTGACATGCTTTAAGTGCAACAAGACAGGGCACTATGCAACCTCTTGCCCCGAGAGGAAGAATGGAAATGGTAATGGGAATGGAAATGGACACAACCATGGCAATGGGAACGGGAAGAAGCCAAATCCTTTTGTCAAAGCCACGGTGAATCATGTTTCTATGGAGGATGCTTGTGAGGCGGACTACGTGATTGGTAAGTTCAAACTCAATTCTATTCCCGCAGTTGTTCTTTTTTATACTGGTGCATCGCATTCATTCATATCAAGGGTATTTGTGGATAGAGGCAAGATACCAACGGAGACTATAAACTTTCCTCTTAGGTTAAGTTCTAATGGGTTTCGCGGCATAGTAAATCAAAATTTTCTACGGATGCGAACAGAGGGAAAGCCAAGATCTAATCTAGGAGATGCAATCAACGAGAGAGATTGGATTAGATCTTCATACCCTTGAAGATTCGCACAGCGGAACGTTCGTCGGAACGTGGGTGATGTAGTCGTACTCGCTTCTCCTCCTCGCGATCCGATCCGATCTAGCACCACAAGTGGCGGTGCCTCCGTGAGATGCACACGCAGCAAGACCTCGTCGTCCTCCTTCCTCGGACCAGCGAGTATGGTGGAGAGATATATTGGATCTACAACATGACGTGGTGTATATGGTGGAGAATTTCTCTGCAGGCTTCGCCTACAAACAATGGAGGGAGAGAGGAAGGTAGCAAGGCTGCTAGGGCTTGGAGGAAGGTGTGTGTGGGGAGGCCACACCCTCTATATATAGAGGGGGGGGCAGCCAGCCCTTTCCCCTCCTCCAAGCCTATCTCTAGTTTAAACAATTTAAAATCTCCCTTATCTAGAAATCCTATCTCTAGTTTAAACGATTTAAACTCTCCCTTATCTAGAAATTCTATCCCGAGATTTAAACGAGTCAAATCTCTCTAGAATCGGGCCCTATGGGGCCTTGTGTCCCTGGCCCAATGCGCCAGGACACTCCCTCATAGGCCCATGCCCCTCCCGGAAGGTGGGGCCACGTTGGTCCCCTTCCGAAGGTTCTAGAAGCTTCTGCACAATACCGATTAACCCGAACAATTCAACTCCAAAACTGCACCGCCTTATATGAATCTTATTCTCCGGACCATTCCGAACCTCTCGTGATATCCGGATCCCATCCGAGACTCAAAAAAAATTCATAAACCAATTATCCAATCTATCCTAGAGTCAAGACACGTTATGTGTGACCTGCGGGTTCGAGAATATGCGAGACATGATCTTCTATCAATAATCAACAGTGCAGGCACCCATATTGACTCCCACATTCATCGATGATCATATCGGATGAACCAAGATGCCAGGATTCAATCAATCCCATATATATATTCCTTCGTCTCGCGATATTTTACTTGCCCGAGATTCGATCGTTGCCGTCATACCTAGTTCAATCTCGCTCACGGCAAGTACTTTACTCGTTCCGTAATCCGATATCACTTTGTGATTAACTCCTTAACCACATGCTTGCAAGCGTGTTGATATCGACACGAGTGGGCCCGAAGTATATCTCTCCGACTTGGGAGGGACAAATTCCATCTCGATACATACAACCCAACAGATACTTTCCGATCACCTGAGAGACACCTTTATGATCACCCTCTCATAGGATGACGTTTGATGACCTCAAAGCTTTCTTCCGATACTAGGGAGTTGCATTATCTCATGGTCTAAGGAATACAATATTTGACATAGGAAAAGCTTCGCAAAGATGAACACGATGAAACGATCTAATTGCTTCGCTTAGTTTGGGTCTGTCCATCATATCATTCTCCCAATGATATGATCTCATTATCAATTGACAACTCATGTCTATGGTTAGGAAACCTTAACCATCATTGATCAATGAGCTAGTCCATAGAGGCGTACTAGGGACACGGTGTTGTTTACAAACCACACAAGTATTAAAGTTTCCGCTTAATACAATTCTAGCATGGAACATAAACTTTATCATGAACAAGAATTATAATAATAACATCTTTATTATTGCCTCTAGGGCATAATTCCAACAGTCTCCCACTTGCACTAGAGTCAATAATCTAGTTTACATCGGCAACAATCTCACACCCATGGCAATCGAGGTGTTGATCATGTTTTACACGTGGAAGAGGTTTAGTCAATGGATCTGCGACATTCGATCCGTATGTACTTTGCTAATCTTCAGATCTCCATCCGCTATATAATCTCGGATTATATGAAACTTGCGGTTGATATGCTTGGTCTTTGGATGATATCTTGGTTCCTTAGCGAGTGCTATGGCGCCCGTTGTTGTCACACAATATCTCCAGTGGGTCCAATGCACTTGGAACCACGCCAAGCTCGATGATGAAGTTTCCGATCCAAACTCCTTCACTTGACGCTGCAGCAGCCATGTATTCCGCTTTCATCAGAGATCCCGCGATCACGCTTTGCTTGCAGCTTCTCCAGCTCCTCCATTCAAAATATAAACGTATCCCGTCTGAGATTTGGAATCATCCTTGTCGGTTTAAACTAGCATCGACGTAACCTTTAAGACAAGCTGTTCATCACCCCCATAGACTAAGAACATTTCTTTAGTTCTATTTAGGTACTTTAGGATGTTCTTCACGGCTGTCCAAAGGTTCCACTGGATCACTTTGATATCTGCTCGTCAAACTAAGAGCATTGGACACATCCGGTCTAGTACAAAGCATGGCATACATGATGGAACCTATGGCCGAGGCATAAGGCACTTTGCTCATAGCTTCCCTATCATTTACCGTAGCTGGACACTGAGCCTTGCTCAATATCTTACCTGACAACATAGGCACTGAACCTTTCTTTGCCTTATCCATTCTGAACCTTTTCAGAACTTTGTCTAGGTATGTACTCTGGCTTAAAGCTATCAGGCGTCTTTGTCTATCTCTATAGATTTTGATGCCCAATATATAAGCAGCTTCACCTAGGTCTTTCATTGAAAAACACTTGTTCAAATAACTCTTCACATCGTTAAGCATGTTTATGTCATTTCCGATAATCAATATGTCATCCACATACAGTACCAGAAACGTCACCGAGCTCCCACTCAACTTTCTTGTAGATGCAAGCTTCGTAGCAATTTGGAACAAATCCAAAGCTCTTGATCACTTGATCAAAACGAAGGTTCCAACTCCGAGATGCTTGCTTCAGTCCATAAATGGAACGCTGAAGTTTGCATACTTTACTAGCATCCTTAGGATCGACAAAACCTTCGGGTTGCATCATATACAAATCTTCATCAATGTTGCCATTGAGGAAAGCAGTCTTGACATCCATCTGCCATATTTCATAATCATGAAACGCAGCAATTGCTAATAAAATCCGAATGGACTTAAACATCGCTACGGGAGAGAAAGTCACATCGTAGTCAACACCTTGAACTTGTCGAAAACCTTTTGCGACAAGACGTGCTTTATAGATGGTAACATTACCATCCGCGTCCGTTTTCTTCTTGAATATCCATTTGCACTCAACGGCCTTTCGGTCGCTAGGAGGATCCACCAAAGTCCATACTTGGTTTTCGCTCATGGATCCCAATTCGGATTTCATGGCTTCCAGCCATTTCTCAGAGTCTGGGCTCATCATCGCTTCCTCATAGTTCGTAGGTTCACTGTCTTCTACCAACAAGACAGTCAAGACAGGGTTGCCGTACCACTCAGGAGGGGCACGCGACCTTGTCAACCTGCGACGTTCAGTAGCAGCATCGTCCGAAGCTTCATGATCCTTGTCATTAGCTTCCTCTATTGTTGGTGCAAAGGTGACCGAACAATTTCAGTCTGTGCTACTCCAATTCAAGAGAAGGTTCAATAACCTCGTCTATCTCTACTTTCCTCCCACTCACTTCTTTCGAGAGAAACTCCTTCTCAAGAAAGGAACCGTTCTTGCGACAAAACACTTTGCCTTCTTCTAGGATAGAAGGTATACCCAATAGTTTCCTTAGGGTATCCTAGGAAGACGCATTTCTCCGCTTTGGGTTCGAGCTTGTCCGGCATCAACTTCTTGACGAAGCTTCAGATCCCCAAACTTTAAGAAATGACAACTTAGGTTTAGCACCAAACCACAGTTCATACGGTGTCGTCTCAACGGATTTAGATGGAGCCCTATTTAAAGTGAATGCAGCGGTTTCTAATGCATAACCCCAAAATGATAACGGCAAATCAAGAAGAGACATCATTGATCGGACCATATCTAATAGGGTTCGATTCCTGCTCGACACACCATTGCGTTGTGGTGTTCCGTGGCGTGAGTTGCGAAACAATTCCGCTTGCTTTAAGATGCGTGAGAAAATCATAACTCAAATATTCGCCCACGATCGGATCGTAGAAACTTAATCTCTACACGATGGTTCTCCACTTCATTCGAAATTCTTTGAACTTTTCAAACGTTTTAGATTTATGTTTCAGTAAATAGATATACCCATATCTACTTAAGTCATCGGTAAAAGTGAGGAAATAGCGATATCCACCGCGCGTCGAAACACTCATCGGTCCGCATACATCGGTATGTATGATTTCCAACAAGTCCGTTGCTCGCTCCATCATACCGAGAATGGGGTTTTGATCATCTTGCCCATGAGGCATGGTTCATGTGTCAAATGATTCAAAATCAAGAGATTCCAAAAGTCCATCGAATGGAGTTTCTTCATGCGCTTTACTCCAATATGACCTAGACAGATTGCCACAAATAAGTAGTATTATCACTATCTACTTTGCATCTCTTAGCCTCAATGTTATGGATGTGTGTTTCATCCCTTTCGAGATTTAGAAGAAATAAACCATTCACAAGAGGTGCATGACCATAAAAGATGTTACTCATATAAATAGAACAACCATTATTCTCCGATTTAAATGAATAACCGTCTTGCAATAAACACGATCCGGAAATGATGTTCATGCTCAACGCAGGCACATAATAACATTTATTAAGGTTTAAAACTAATCCCGAAGGTAAAACTAAGGAGAGCGTGCCGACGGCCATCACATCAACTCTTGATCCGTTGCCAACGCGCATCGTCACCTCATCCCTCGCAAGCCGCCGTCTATTCCGTAGCTCCTGTTTCGAGTTACTAATATTAGCAACTAAACCGGTATCAAATACCCAGGCACTACAACGAGGGCTAATAAGGAAAACATCAATAACATGTATATCAAATATACCTTTGATGGTGCCAGCCTTCTTGTCCGCTAAGTACTTCGGACAGTTGCGCTTCCAGTGACCCCTGTCCTTGCAATAGAAGCACTCAGTGTCCGGCTTAGGACCAGACCTGAGCTTCTTCTCAGCAGGGACATTGCGCTTGCCGCCGCCCTTCTTGAAGGGCTTCTTTGCTCCCTTACCATTCTTAAAGGAGAGCTTGTTGACCATCAACACATGATTATCCTTCTTGATGTCCACTTCCGCAGCCTTCAGCTTTGCGAACAGCTCGGTGATCGTATCAGTGGAACCAATCTGATTATGAGTCACTACAAAACTTTTGTAGCTGGGAGGGAGTGATTGCAGAACCCTGTCAATCTTGAGCTCCTCTGGAATCGTGCATTCCAGTTGCTCAAGGCGTTGAGTGTATCCCGACATCTTTATGGCGTGCTCACTAACGGAACTCCCTTCCTCCATCTTGCAGTTAAAGAACTTCTCAGAGATCTCATATCTCGTAGCGGCTTGAGTCTCGAAACATGGTTTTCAGCCTCGAGAATCTCAAAGGGCCCGGATAGGTTTCAAAACGATTTTGAAGCTCGGTTCCATAGCAAACAACATGGTGCTCTTAATCACACCATAATCGTCTTTGCGCGACTGGTAGACAGCTTTGTCATCAGCCGACGCAGTTGCGGCAGGGGGGTCACCTAACGCTTTACCAATGACATAGTCCTTTTGTCCGCCAGAATGATTCTTAGATTGCGAACCAATTGGTGAAGTTAGACCCATTGTTTCTAAGCTTTTCCTTCTCAAAGAAAAACGTTGAAGTTGAAGTTGGGTTTGGTCATGTGATTTACAGGATTTGCAAGTACAATTTAGACTATGTTCATGATAAATAGTTCAACTTAATCAAATTACTAGATGAACTTCCACTAAATTCAACATCCCTCAAGTTGTTTAGTGAACACGATCCAAATTCACCACACCTAATCCGATCATCACGAGAAGAGATGTGGTTTCAATGGTGGACAACAAAGTGTCGATCATATCATTCATATGACTCATGCTTAACCTTTCGGTTCTTGTGTTCCGAGGCCATGTGCATACATGCTAGGCTCGTCAAGTTAGACCCAAGTATTTCCGTGTGCAAAACTGGCTTGCACCCGTTGTATGTGAGTGAGAGTCTATAGCACCCGATCATCACGTGATGCTTGGACACGATTTAACTTTCGCAACGGTGCATACTTGGGGAGAACACGCTTTTATCTTGATCTTTAAGTGAGGAATCATCTTATAATGCTACCGTCATGATCTAAGCATAATAAGATACATAAAGGATAAACATCACATGCATATAACTTTATGTGACATGGTATAGCCAATCCTCGCAAGAATGATCTCCATCTTGTGCTCCCAAGATGATCTCCATCACTCCACCATGATTGCCTTCACCACGAATAGCAACTACAACTATTGCTAACTACTTAGCGATAAAGTAAAGCTATTACATGGCGTATAAGAAGTTGACTCGCAGTCATACACAATTATAAAGACAACCATATGGCTCCTGCCATTGTGTACTCATCGACATGCAAGTCGTGAAACATTACAAAACATGATCATCGCATACAATATACACATCACATCTTGGGCCATACCATATCACGAAAAACACTCGCAAAAAACAAGTTAGACGCCTCTACTTTGTTGTTGCATGTTTTACGTGGCTTATGGGAGTAGATGCTAAGAACGATTCTTACCTACGAAAAGCCACAACGGTGATATTATGGTTGCCAAACTCCGGTGTTAATCCCATGACAACTATAGTGAGAGAAACCGACATCCACCAGCCGCATGTGTGGTACAAGCCACACGTCAAGTGCGGAGCCGGTCTCGCGAACGACGTCGCGTAAGGTTGGCCTGGACCGCTTCAATCTCACTATCCCGCGTCATAAGAAGAACACAAACAAGAGGCTTGCAACAGAAAACATCAACGCCCACAACAACCATGTTGCGTTCTACTCGTGAAACACATCTATGCATAGATCTAGCTCTGATACCACTGATGGGTTTCGCGGCATAGTAAATCAAAATTTTCTACGGATGAGAACAGAGGGAAAGCCAAGATCTAATCTAGGAGATGCAATCAACGAGAGAGATTGGATTAGATCTTCATACCCTTGAAGATTCAGACAATGAACGCTCGTCGAACGTGGGTGATGTAGTCGATTCCCTTCTCCTCCTCGCGATCCGATCCGATCTAGCACCACAAGTGGCGGTGCCTCCGTGAGATGCACACGGCAAAGACTCGACGCCTCCTCCTTCCTCGGACCAACGAGTATGGTGGAGAGATAGATTGGATCTACAACACGACGGGCGTGGTGTATATGGTGGAGAATTTCTGCAGCAGGCCTACAAACAATCGGGAGGGAGAGAGGAAGGTAGCAAGGCTGCTAGGGCTTGGAGGAAGGTGTGTGGGGAGGGGTGCACCACCCTCTATATATAGAGGGGCGCCAGCCCTTGCCCCTCCTCCAAGCCTATCTCTAGTTTAAACAATTTAAACTCTCCCTTATCTAGAAATCCTATCTCTAGTTTAAACGATTTAAACTCTCCTTATCTAGAAATTCTATCCCGAGATTTAAACGAGTCAAATCTCTCTAGAATCGGCTGGACCCTATGGGCCTTGTGCCCTGGCCCAATGCGCCAGGACACTCCCTCATAGGCCCATGCCCCTCCCCGGAAGGTGGGGCCACGTTGCTCCCTTCCGAAGGTTCTAGAAGCTTCGGTACAATACCGATTAACCGGAACAATTCGAACTCCAAAACTGCACCGCCTTATATGAATCTTATTCTCCGGACCATTCCGAACCTCTCGTGATATCCCGGATCCCATCCGAGACTCAACAAAAATTCATAAACCAATTATCCAATCTATCCTAGCCAAGACACGTTATGTGTGACCTGCGGGTTCGAGAATATGCGCACATGATCTTCTATCAATAATCACAGCGGGTCTGGGCACCCATATTGACTCCACACATTCATCGATGATCATATCGGATGAACCAAGATGCCAGGATTCAATCAATCCCATATATATATTCCTTCGTCTCGCGATATTTTACTTGCCCGAGATTCGATCGCTTGCACCGTCATACCTAGTTCAATCTCGTTCACGCAAGTACTTTACTCGTTCGTAATCCGATATCACTTTGTGATTAACTCCTTAACCACATGCTTGCAAGCGGTGTTGATATCGACACGAAAGGGCCCAAGTATATCTCTCCGACTTGGGAGGGACAAATTCCATCTCGATACATACAACCCAACAGATACTTTCCGATCACCGAGAGACACCTTTATGATCACCCTCTCATAGGATGACGCTTGATGACCTCAAAGCTTTCTTCCGATACGTGGAGTTGCATTATCTCATGGTCTAAGGAATACAATATTTGACATAGGAAAAGCTTCGCAAAAGATGAACACGATGAAACGATCTAATTGCTTCGCTTAGTTTGGTCATCCATCATATCATTCTCCCAATGATATGATCTCATTATCAATTGACAACTCATGTCTATGGTTAGGAAACCTTAACCATCATTGACCAATGAGCTAGTCCATAGAGGCGTACTAGGGACACGGTGTTGTTTACAAACCACACAAGTATTAAAGTTTCCGCTTAATACAATTCTAGCATGGAACATAAACTTTATCATGAACAAGAATTATAATAATAACATCTTTATTATTGCCTCTAGGGCATAATTCCAACAAGTTCTCCCGGGGGAGAAATAGTGGAAAACTCCGGTTGCCGGGATTTAGAACTAAGGATTGGGACACACATTTTTCCCACCAGTCTAGTAGTTCTAGAATCACAAGGATTAGACATAATCTTGGGCATGAATTGGATGTCTGAATATGAAGGAGTCATAGATTGTGCCAAGAGAACTGTCGTGCTCACAACGCCGGAAGGGAAGAGGATTCGTATCAAGTCGAACTTCGCACTCAAAGAAGTCATGGTGAACTCTCTTAAGGGGGTTAGCTTGGAGGAGGTACCAATTGTAAAGGAATACCCAGATGTCTTCCCAGAAGAGCTACCCGGAATTCCACCCGACCGTGATATCGAGTTTCTCATTGACTTAATGCCAGGCACGGGGCCGATAGCTAAGAGACCATACAAGATGTATGTGGACGAGTTAAAGGAACTCAAGAAACAGCTTAGGGAACAATTGGACAAGGGGTTCATTCAACCCAGCGCGTCATCTTGGGGAGCACCCGTCCTATTTGTGGAAAAGAAGGATAAGACTAAGAGGCTGGTTGTGGACTACCGCTCGTTGAACAAAGTGACAATTAAGAATAAGTATCCTCTGCCCAACATCAACGACCTGTTTGACCAACTAAAGGGAGTCAGTGTGTTCTCAAAGATCAATCTACGATCGGGCTATTTTCAGCTAAAGATTCGAGAACAGGATGTTCCCAAGACAACATTCACCACAAGATACGGATTGTATGAGTACACCGTGATGTCTTTTGGTCTAACCAATGCCCCAGCATACTTCATGACCATGATGAACAAGGTGTTCATGGAATACTTGGACAAGTTTATCGTAGTATTCATAGATGATATACTCATATACTCAAAGGATGAGAAGGAACATGAGAAACATCTGCGCCTTATTATGGAGAAACTAAGAGAACACAAGTTGTATGCCAAGTTCAGCAAGTGCGAGTTCTGGTTAAAGGAAGTGGGATTCCTTGGTCATGTTGTGTCAGCTAAAGGAGTTCTAGTCGAGATCCTAGAAAGGTAGCTTCCGTGACGGAATGGGAGTCACCCAAGAATGTGGGAGATATTAGAAGTTTCTTGGGCCTCGCAGGATATTACCGGAGGTTCATAGAAAACTTTTCCAAGATAGAAAAACCCATGACGGAACTATTAAAGAAGGAAAAGAAATTCCTATGGACCGAGGCATGTGAAGCAAGTTTTCAAGAGTTGAAGAAACGCCTGGTAACGGCACCGGTTCATGCACGA
Source organism: Avena longiglumis (assembly GCA_030063025.1). NCBI lineage: Eukaryota > Viridiplantae > Streptophyta > Magnoliopsida > Poales > Poaceae > Avena > Avena longiglumis. The sequence continues at coordinate 194,783,837 of CP125978.1, forward strand.
TATCCAGAAGGATTTTCAAGTCTATTGCGACGCTTCTCGACAAGGACTTGGAAGTGTATTGATGCAGGATGGGAAAGTGGTATCCTATGCCTCCCGAAAACTTAAGAACCACGAACACAATTACCCCACGCATGATTTGGAACTTGAATCTGTGGTTCATGCACTCAAGGTATGGAGACACTACCTCATGGGCAAACATTGTGATGTGTTCACAGATCATAAAAGTTTGAAGTACATCTTCACCCAAAAAGAGTTGAATATGAGACAACGAAGATGGCTTGAGCTAATTAAGGATTATGACTTGGATTTACAAGACCACTAAAGGCAAACGTGGTGGCTGATGCCTTAAGTCGTAAGGTATATGTAAATGGACTTACCGCAGGGGAACTTCCAGAGGATTTATGCAAGCAATTCAGGGACCTCAGGCTAGAAATAGTCCCGAAAGGACACGTAGCGACTATGGAAATAGTGTCCACCTTCCAAGAAAGGATCGAAGAAGCACAAAAGGGGGATAAAGAGTTGGAAGAAATAAGAGTCAGTATAGATGAAGGAAAGACTAAAGAATTTCGTCTGGACGAACAAGGAACCCTCTGGTATGGGAAGCGTTTGTGCGTTCCCAATGACCCCAATATCAGGAAGATGATTTTACAAGAAGCTCATGATTCGCCATACTCAATTCATCCTGGTAACACAAAGATGTACATGGATGTGAAGGATAGATTCTGGTGGAATAACCTAAAGAGAGACATTGCAGAGTATATTTCTCTGTGATGTGCAATGAGTTAAAGCCGAGCATCGAAACCGGCAGGATTACTACAACCACTACCTATACCCATCGGAAGTGGGACAAGGTAGGCATGGATTTCATCACGGATTACCCGGACTGCTCAAGATTTGATTCTATCTGGGTAGTGGTGGACCACTTCACCAAGGTGGCTCACTTCATCCCCGTAAAGACCACATATACAAGTGCTAAGCTTGCTAAAATATACATGTCAAGAATTGTAAGCCTGCATGGTGTTCCCAAGGGAATTGTGTCAGATAGAGGCACCCAGTTTACTTCAAAGTTTTGGCGACAATTCATGAGTCTCTTAGAACCCGATTAGAATTCAGTACTGCCTTCCACCCTCAAACAGATGGCCAAACAGAAAGGGTGAATAAAATTCTGAAAGATATGTTGAGAGCTTGTGCACTAGACTATGGGTCTAGTTGGGACGATAACCTGCCATATGCTGAGTTCTCATACAACAACAGCTACCAGACAAGTATCAAGATGGCTCCGTTTGAAGTTCTATACGGCAGGAAGTGTAGGACTCCATTGCTATGGAATGGAGTTGGAGAACGCAGTCTTTTTGGACCTGACTTGATAAAGGATGCCGAAGAAAAGGTGCGACAGATTCAGGATAGGCTAAAGGTAGCCCAATCTCGACAGAAGAGCTACGCTGATTCCAAACGCAGAGATGTGGCTTATGAAATAGGGGACCGTGCGTATCTCCGAGTTTCACCCCTACGTGGAGTTAAGAGGTTCGGAATCAAGGGCAAGTTAGCCCCACGATTCATAGGACCATATAAGGTTCTGGCCCGTAGAGGAGAAGTTGCTTATCAGCTGGAGCTACCGGAAGGACTGACCATTCATGATGTATTTCATGTGTCACAACTAAAGAAGTGTCACCCGGAGATGGCTGAAACACCGCTAAGAGACATCGTTTCCCTAGACGAGGTTCAATTGGAGAATGACCTTACCTACAAGGAAAAACCCATCAAAATACTGGAAACAGCCGAAAGGGTTACCCGCACTAAGACTATAAGATTCTGCAAGGTACAATGGAACCACCACTCCGAGGAAGAATCTACGTGGGAACGTGAAGACGACATGAGAACGGAGCACCCACACCTATTTGCTAGCCAACCCGAATCTCGAGGACGAGATTCTTCTTAAGGAGGGTAGGTTTGTAACATCCCAGATTCTGTTTTTGGATGTTATTAGTGTCATGCATCATCCTTGCATCATTTGCATCCTACATTTGAAAACATTGCAACTACAAAATCCTAACACATAAACCCATTTAAAATCCCTATTTAATATTCCCATAAGTAAGCACCCTTGATGTATTAGTTTGACCCTTCAAAAAACTTGTAAAACATTAAACTATGGCCTAAGTTGACCGCCTTAATTTTATGAAAATTTAGAGGCAAGATTCATCACTTTTGGACTTAGTTTGCAAAAGCTAGAAGAGTTTTACTAAAACATAAAAGGGGAAGTTGTTAAACAAAAAAAAGAAGAGAGAAGGGGCCAACAGCTAACCCTAGCTGGGCCGGCTTTCACCAACCGCCCAAATACAGTTAGGAACCTGCCCGCACCCGTCGGCCCACCTTTCTCCCCCCTGCCACCGACAGCCCTACCCCACCTGTCATCCCTCTCCTCTCCCCAACGTGAACGGGACAGAGTCCCCGTCGGCCACGACCTCTGCCCCTCCCCCGTATCCGGCCAGGACTCCCCCAGGCCGCGTATATATGCCAGCCGCACGACCACCCCCTCCGTTCTTCAGGATCGCAAAACCCTAAAAGCTTCCCCGATTCCGCTGGTACAAGCCGCCGCCGACCAGGTGAGTTGCGCCGATGCCGAGCTTCCCCTCCACCCGTTCTTCTCCCTGGGATGATCCCCGCGTTCGACTGGTTCGCCTAGACTGCCTTGCCCATTGTCTGCCGCAGTGTGCCATCGCCAATAGCTCGCCGGAGCTGCGGGAGAGAACCTGCCAGCGCCACCGTTAGAGGAAGAGGGGGACGAAATCAAGGCGACAGACGGGACCGCGAGAAGGAGGAGAGCACCAGCGGCAGATCCTTCTTCCTCGAAGTGCACCCGAGCGCCGTCGCCACCGACACCGCCGCCGCCCACCGCCGCCGTCGACGCATCTGTAAGTCACCGAGCCACCCCCTCCGTTCGATCTGCAACCTGTGGCTCGGATTAGTCCTTGACCCGAAGGGGTATCAGCCAATCACGCAGCGCCGCGTGGCAAGCCGCGTGGCAAGCGCGTCGTCACCGCGCCACGTCGCCCGCCTGGCCAGCTAGCCCAACCCGAGGCCGCCACCTGGCGCGATCTGGGCTAGGGTTTAGGCTGGTTGCTTTGGTTTTTGCAGATTAGGTTTAATATTGCGAAAATCAGAGAAAAATAAGTATTTGTCCAAATTTATCTTGTAATATACCATTGGATTCCTAATTTTATGTAGTATCCAAATATGTAATAATATTGCAGGTTTACAGTAATGTTTTAGTTGTAGATTTTAATCATTAGATTAGAGGGTTTAATCTATAGAAAAATAATTAAAATTCTATTCTACTTGTTTCTTGTTGCTATAATTTTGTTTTCACAATACCTACTGATCCAAATCATCAAGCTTTGCTTAAGATTATTAGATCTAACTTGGGGATATATAGATGGTTTGATCTCCTATACTCCTAGGAATTGTTTTAGTGATTCAAATTAGATCTAAACCCTTGGAAATAAATCCTAGTGACACCCTTACACTATCACAACACAAACTTGCTACCTCGATCAATTTAACCAACCTTGCATAAACTACCATGTTGCATGCATGCATGTTTTCCTTTGTGCATGCTTTGAGCAAGTTGTGATCAAATCTATGTTTGTGATTCGTTAGATTGCTCGGAGTGCGCTAAGGAGTGCTATTGTGTAGAGTGCTGCTCGGATCAAGGCAAGTTACACCACTTGTTCATAATTGTCCCAGTTTTGATTCTATGCATGTGATCTTCAAAATTCTGTAGTATGCATGTGTAGGATGTTCTAGTAGAATTTTCCTTAGTATTATTTTGCAAGTGTGATGATTTTGTAGCATGCCATGAGTAGCTCTATACTTAGGATTTTCCCTCCTAATAGGTTACCCCTGTTTTTCCTAAGTATTGCTTGCTATGCTATATATACAAAGTACCGTTGGGGGGGGTCGAAAGACAGAATTTTTCTAAGTATAAAGGCTCTCTAGAGCAAACTTTCTTCTCAAATCCACTTCAAAATAAAACTAAGTTTTCTTCTGGGCGGAATGGTTGTCGGGTCAACGAGTGTGATTTTGGTGGAGGACGGCGCCAGAATCAAAGAAGTCTCACGTTTGAATTGAAGCTTCCAAAGGCAACCACAATACATTATGGGCTCTGTCTTGGCCTAGTACTTAGTGGAAACCTCACCGGTACCAACATTTGGAGGTTCTTGGCACGGTTGGATCCGGAAGGTAGAGGGGCTACTAAGGAAAGCCTCGCAATGGTCTTGTCTCAGAAAAGGACTTGATCGTGGATTGTGGGTAAAGTGCACAAACTCTCGAGAGTATTGCAATCTGATCGATCACCGTGTTCACGATAATGAACAACATTGAGCGATCGAAAGATGGAGCCTCAAGGATCTTCCTCTCTTTTCTAAAACAAAGTTTTGAAAACCCCATGGCGTCGTAATATCGCTAATGGGTGGGAATTTGGGGACTTGGTGTGTAATATCCAAGTGACGCTTGTGCGTAATATCCAAGTGTTTGGTTGTTTGGACACTTGGTGCCTAATATCCTCGTGCCACTCGACCTTATTTTATTCAAGCAAATGTTTACAAAGTAGGGCAATCTTCTATTCTTTTCTCTACTTAAGAAAATTAGCTTTGAGCAAATGAACTCTACAGCCACACCAGCCTTGCATGTAGAGATAGTCTTTTCTCCCTTGGTAATTTGCCAATACATTCAAAGTATTGACCCAACTTGTTGGCTGCACGTCTTATGTGCAGAATCCGAAGATTGAAAGGTGCGTAGGGATCGCGGGTCTACACTCGACAAGCCTGGGCGTTGATGGACTCATGCTGCTTTTATGTTTTCGCTGTTAATTGAGCTAGCATAATGCTAAGCAATTTTTGTAATAATTTCATACTCTGGATTCTCCGTGTAATAAAGACTTTGTGTTTTACATGATATTTCATCGACTGTGAGTGCTAGCTATAGATCCAGGGACTAGCATGTTAATCACAGGGACTTAGGATCCTTACCGATCCGAGGTCACTACAATACAAAACTTCACACAATCTTCATTAGCAACATTAGTGTATTCAAAAGATAATAGACCCTTGGGTTTAGCTTTGGAACAGAAATTTTTTTCACTTAAAACACAATCTACTGTATAAACTCCTTCAAAAAGCTCAATTCCCCAAATGAGAACTCAAAAAGGAATCAATAAGAAGCAAATGCAAATAATGGCAGAAATTTGACAAAACATACCAGCAGTTAGAAACCGATTTTTTGAAGACCTTTTGTTGCTCAAATAAAACAGTGTTGAACTAACCAAAGTTAGATAACATACTGGGGGATTTTTTTCTTAAATTTTCAGCTCAATCTGAATTAGAGAGACTCCTCATGACTTTTTATGGTGGAGGACAGAAATCTGTTTCGGGACAGCAACTCCCCAAATCTTAGTTCCCTCTCATTAGAGGTCATTCTTGGCACAAAAAGCAAACAAAAAGGATAAGGAGAGGTCATTACAGAAGTAATAACTTCCAAGACTCAAAGAAACTCTTGGGTTATCTCCCAACAAGTACTTTTCTTTAACGCCTTTAAGTTAGGCACAAGAAGCAAGAAATCAAGTATTTTCAAATGAAGCATTAAGATCAATACTTGCAAAGTCTTCAACTATGAGAGGTATCTCATCCAAATGAGTTTTGGAGGATCACTTATCATCTCTATTTGGTTTAATACTTTCATCAAAAGGATTTTCAGGAATAATCCAATCAAAATTCTTTTCAAAGGCCTCATGCATCCCAACAAGCTTAAAGGGTATAGGTATCTTAAATTCCTCTATAGGCTTGGTTTTATCTGAAGTACCCACAACATCTACACATGAGCCTAGCATATTAAAACGCTCAAATACCTTCTTGGCTTCCTTAGAAACATCATGGAACTCTTTGAGTAAAGTTTCAAGAATAAATTCTCTCTTTTTAGCATTCATTTCTTCTCTTAGTTTTAGGAACAAAATTTGCATCATGGGGTTAAGACTAACAACCCTAGCCTCCAACATATGAACTAAAGAAGCTGCAGCAATTTCATAATTAGGAGCAAGTTCTGCTATAGATTTATCCTCAATATCCTCATGCTTGCTAACATGATTAAAGAATTCTTCAATATTATCTTTCCCAATTATGAAGCCACTACCTATTGAAAGGTCTTTCAGGGTGAACTTGGGGAACAACATGGCAAGCTAAGAAAGGGGAAACTAGAGTAAGAGCTAATTTGTTTGTGTTTTTTATAAGAGAAAGCAAACCAAACTAAAGTAATATATTTTGGATTTTTTTGATAAAAAGAGGCAAACAAAACCTAGCAAAAGAAACTAAGCAAACTAAAAACAAAGTAAAGAGAAAGGTTGAGGAGGACTCCCCTTGTGAAGACGTCCTTAGCCTCCCCGGCAACGGCGCCAGAAAAGCTTGATGGCGCCCAGTATTAACTTGGGAGCGCTTCGTTGGAAACCCCAAGAGCAAGGTGTGAAGAGCACAGCAGCAAGTCTTCCCTCAGTAAGAAACCGAGGTTCTCGAGAGGTGGTGCACTTTCCCCACAAGACTCGACATGCATCGAGACAAGACCTTTCAAAAGCCTTCCCTTAGACCAAAATGGACGCGCTCCAAACCTATCACCCCCTACCACCAATTGTCCATTTGGCTAAGTTATTGCAACGTATATGATCCAGGCAGAGCCCATATTGCCATGTGGCTGCACTAGAAGCTTCTTAACATATGGCATCTCAAATCCCTTTGTTCCTGGGTGGCTTTCCACAAGTGTGATACACAAGGTAGACCATACATATGGGCCTTGTGTAACCACTCAACATAACCCAAACATACAATTCCACCCAGGTAAATCATTCACTTAGTTGTTTTATTAAACAAAACTCAAGTCAAAGACTTAGCAACATTTTCCATAGCATGTATATAATCCACCCTTGTTTGATACTATCTAGGCTAAGCATGGAAATATAGCAAGTATCTTAACTTATAGAAAATTCTAACATGTCTACAACTACTAGGATTTCCCAAGAATCGCATATAGATACCTTAGCAAAAAAATCATGCAAGCCCTATACAAAATAACACTAATGCATAGTCAAAATATTGGGACAAAATATGAAGCACCACTTGCCTTGGTAGTTGGGGGATGTCACATCCCAAAATTTTCCAGATTTTGAAATGTGAAAAAAAAATAAACAAAAAAAAATTGTTGAAATTTAGGGTGAAAAGAAACTTTTTGTTTTAGAATGGAAACATCAAAACCCATCTTGAACAAACTTTGAATAAATTTGAATCCAACTAAATTCAAAACAAGTGAAATGCATTCTTCATAAATGCATCTTGAAATTTAAATCACTTGGAAAATAAACCAAAGCTCTAAAACCCTAATGGAAGAAAATCATTTCCAAGATCACTCTAAGACTATGGATTTGATCTATATAAAAATTGGTCAACAAAAATTTATAAATGATCAAGAATGACAAACAAAAATATTGTAAAACCATAGAAAATGACTCCATTCAAATTGGAACCCTGGATAATAACTTATGAAATTGAAAGGAAATAATTTCCAAAACTAATAATGCTCCTGTCTAAAATCCATACCAAATGGTGAGAAAATAATCCTAAAGAGATGTAAAAGGCTAAACAAATATCAAATAAGATTTTTCAAATCGGAATCACCAAGTTTGGATCTATAAATAAAAAGATATGGATTTTATAAGATAAGGAAATAAATATATAAATAAATAAGGAATATTTAAAAGCCAAATTAAAACTTGGCCTAATCCATAAGGAAGTGAAATAAAGATAATCCAAATAAAATAAAGGGATAAAGAATATTCAAATAAAATTATATGGCATTAACCAAATTATATTCCATTTGAATAAAGACAAAATCCCTAATAGAAATGATTAATTAAATCATGGGAAAATAATAATTGGACTTTACCCAAGGGGAAATAAAAGTTATTTAATTACTTAAATGGAATCAAAGAAATCATCTAAATAAAATTTATGGAATTAAAACCATATTTGATTTCATTGGAAAACCCACCAACTTAATGTGGTGTAGCAAAAATACTTTGTTGCCAAAAATGTGTTTGAACCTTGTTGTTTGAGTGGAAAGTTTGTTTGTGATTGCTTGCACATTGCTTGTATGAATTGTTGTGTGTGATTAGAATTCTTCCTTAGAAATCTTTTGCCTATTCTAATCCCAGTCCAACCCAAACATATGACTTCCCCAAGAAACTCCAACATCAAGAATGGTGACAACAATAACCAAGAGATGCACATGAGAGAACTCATAGTAACCCAAACCCAGTTGAACCAAGTGACAACTCAATTTTTGGCCAACAACAATGAGTTAGACCCAACCCTGCAAAGGTTTTTGGAAACCCAAACCTAATTGTTGCAAAGAATGACCACTCAAATGATCAACATGAAGGATAACCATTCCCAAGGATTTTGTGACAACAATGATGTCAAGGATGATATTATAGAAGGAACTCAGGCTTGCAATATTTGTGGAGACATGGATCACACTTCCAAGGAGCATGAATATTAATGCCCTAATTGTGAAGAGAAACATCCAACTAATCAATGCCCCACATCTCAAGTGACTTGTTTCCTATGTGAAGGAAATAATCATGTCCCTATCCAATGCCCCATCTATTCTATAGTTCAACAAAGGAAACAAGGTGGAGTGCATCAAAAGTTTGGAAACCCCCATGAGGAAACAACTTCTACCAAGAAGGATGAAGACAAAGGAAAATCTTAGCTTGCACCTCCATGCATTATGACTCACCTTGATGGACAAAAGAGGAAACATAGGTATTATCCAAGTAAACGATTAAGGAACCAAGGAGACTTTCCCACCTTTGAGGTGAGATATGAAGAGCATGAACTAGAATAACTCCTAGCTTTGTAGAAACCCAAGAAGAAGAAGAAGAAATGCCCCAACCCTAGCAAGAAGGATATTACCCAAGAGCAATGTTACACTTGCAAAGAGATGGGACACTATGACAATGAATGCCTAGAGAAGAAGAAGAACCAAGGAAATAAACAAGAGACAATGATACCAAAGAAGAATAAGGAAATTAGCCAAATGAGTTATGTAAGATGTAATGAATTATTTTATTCCTGGTTATAAAGTTGTATTATGACCTTTGTTTCTTGATATTACATCTTAACTGTGGATGCTAGCTATTGATCCAGGGACTAGCATTGTAAATATAGGGATCTCTACCTTATTAAAAGTTGGGACCTCTACAGATGGTATCAGAGCCAGGTTACAATTGTGTGGTGCAATAAATGCAAAGAACTAGGACATTATGTATCAACTTGTCCACAGAAGATACGTGAAGAACTCAACCTTGTCACATGTTACAATTGTGGTGATCAAGGACATTATGCAAGCAATTGTCCAGAAAAGATGAGATACAAGACAAGTAAACCTACGAGGGATCTCAGCCTTGTCACATGTTTCAAGTGTGGAAACAAAGGAAACTATGCAGATGTCTGTCCAGAGAAGTTTCATCAAGATCCCAAACAAGCCAAGATGTAATCTAGTGGAAAACTTTTTAAGGGTGGTAGTACCCTAGTTATTTTGAAGCCAACTTGTAACCTCTAGCCTTCCCAAATCTCGGGACGAGATTTATTTTAAGGGTGGTAGCCTGTCACATCCCAAAATTTTCCAAATTTTGAAATGTGAAAAAACAATTGTTGAAATTTAGGGTGAAAAGAAACTTTTTGTTTAAAATGGAAACATTAAAACCCATCTTGAAAAAACTTTGAATAAAATTTGAATCCAACTAAATTCAAAACAAGTGAAATGCATTCTTCATAAATGCATCTTGAAATTTAAAACACTTGGAAAATAAACCAAAGCTCTAAAACCCTAATCGAAGAAAATCATTTCCAAGATCACTGTAAGACTATGGATTTGATCTATATAAAAATTGGTCAACAAACATTAATTAATGATCAAGAATGACAAACAAAAATATTATAAAACCATAGAAAATGACTCCATTCAAATTGGAACCCTGGATAAAAACTTATGAAATTGAAAGGAAATAATTTCCAAAACTAATAATGCTCATGTCTAAAATCCATACCAAATGGTGAGAAAATAATCCTAAAGAGATGTAAAAGGATAAACAAATATCAAATAAGATTTTTCAAATTGGAATCACCAAGTTTGGATCTATAAATAAAAAGATATGCATTTTATAAGATAAGGAAATAAATAAATAAATAAATAAATAAATAAGGAATATTTAAAAGCCAAATTAAAACTTGGCCTAATACATAAGCAAGTGAAATAAAGATAATCCAAATAAAATAAAGGGATAAAGAATATTCAAATAAAATTATATGGCATTAACCAAATTATATTCCCTTTGAATAAAGAGAAAATCCCGAATAGAAATGATTAATTAAATCATGGGAAAATAATAATTGGAATTTACCTAAGGGGAAATAAAATTTATTTAATTAACTTAAATGGAATCAAAGAAATAATCTCAATAAAATTTATGGAATTAAAACCATATTTGATTTCATTGGAATAAAGAAAATTGCACAATTTAAATAATTAATAAATCATATTAAAAATATTTCAAATAATTCAAAGTGAATTATTTAACACCCTATTAAATAAATAAAACCTACTGAAAAGGATTTGATAAAATTTAAATTTAAATAAAAGTTGGAAAACATATTGAAATCCTATTTAAATAAAGACAAAGGGGCAATTTTAAATAAATAATTAAACCATGTGGGAATAAAAGAAATATTCCAAAATTATCTTTAAAATACATGTTTGAATAGAATACAAAATTTCTGAAAGTGTGGTAAATATTTAAATTCAAATGGTGTTTGAATTCATTTCAAAGAAATCAAAACAGAAAAAGAAAAATGAAACAGAACAAAAAAAGGGAAAGCAGCCAGCCCAGCCCAATAGAACCCACCAGGCCCAGCAAGCCCATTTTCCCTCTCCCCGCAGAAAAACGGTTCACACCGCAAACACAACCCGCAAAGACACTCACCGCTGGACCCTACTCTTTCTTTCTCTCTCACGCTGACGAAATAACCCCACCCGGCAGACCTTCTTCCTCACCCCCTTCCCGCGGTGACCACACCCTCACCTCGTCGTTACTAGCCATTGAATGATCATTTTAATACGCGTTACTACCGCACTAATTCCTCCCTCCGATCACGCCCATTAACTCGCCTGCCTCTCCTCTCTCTTTCCCCTCGCTCACCCCTTCCTCTCGGCCACAGGGCTGCCTCGATTTCGCGCTTGAGAATTCTCTGCTCCGACGAGCTCTCCGAGCAATTCCGGCGAGCACCAACCTCCCCCTGCCCCCAGAGTACACGAGTGTGATCCCCATCATCCCCTGCATCTCCCCGTACCACCCACTCACTCGCGCGCGCCTTGAAACATCGGCAACGACGACAACCGGGAACCGCCGCCGTCTGCCTCCACTCCGGCGACACCCCCTGGTAACTTCCGACCGCCCCATTCCCTCTGACTAATGCTCACGTATTTGCCTATCTCGTACGCATCTAACTGCATGGTTTGTTTGGTTTGGCGTGAACCGTACCTACGCCTCCGACGACGAACAGAGGACCCCGACGCAGAAACAAACTCCAGCGAGCGATTCAAGCTATCACCGTGTGCCCCTGTCCCCGCGACGACAACCTTGAGCATCAGCAACATGCTGCGAACTCGGTGAGCTACCCCACTCCTCCTCTAGCTTCCTGCATCGCCGGAACCATCCTCGTCTTACCGCGCCACCGCCAGCCATCGTCGTTGTGCCGCCAACCTTTGGTCAATCGTCTTTGAGCCGTTAGATCTTCATCTGGTGGCTTAGATAGATTGACTAATCGAAGGGGTATGCATGATCAGGGCCGTGCGATTCAGTTAGATACAATGCACCGTGTCACTCGATCCGTGCGAATCGGTATCGCCCAATCAGAGTTACACGCGTGGCACTGTTTTGTTTAAATAGACAGAAACATATCTATAAGATGTTTAAACTTGCAAAATTCATAACTTTTGATCCACACGTCCAAATTTTGCAAATTTTATATCAATGGAATCAGCAAGAAGATTACTTTCCAACCATGTACTTTGTTTAGTAAATAGCTTATAGAAAATTGGTTGTATTTGCAGAAACTTGTGTAGGCATAATTTGAATATAAAAATTATTCTTGAAAAGTTTTTAGGGTGAAATCTTTGGTAAATGGATTGTTTTGAACCTACTGACCATAGAAACCAACTTTTGGATTGAAAAACATATTTTGTGAAGCCAAAGAATAAATCTTTGAATTAAAGCATTTCTAGTTAAATAAAAATGTTGTTTATATTTTAAAAATGTTTTTTGAGTAAAACCTTTTTAAAATGGTTGGAATTAAACTCTCTGGCCCTAAACACCAAGTTTTATGATTTAAAAATATATTTTGTGAACTCTAGAAAATTATTACTTTGTTTAAAGGCATTTATAATGAAATAAAATGTGGATTGAATTAAAAATGGTTTATAGGTAAAACCTTTTGCAAATATTTTTAATAATAAACACTTGACCATAAAACACTAACATTTGTGTTTATAAATGTATTTGACAAACACTAGAAATTATTAGTTTGATTTAAAGCATTTCTAACAAAACAAAAATGATTTCAAGTGGCCGTTTTCACTAACTTAATATCAAATGATTTTGCCACCTTTATAAATGACCAATAGGTGTTTTATAATGTTTGTAACCTATTAGAAACCACTTTTCCAAATAAAAAAATCTTTGGCATGCTTGCATGCATTGCTTTGTTTTTTTATTCTATGTGATGAATTGCTTGAATGATAGATTGAATTTGTGCCTTGATTGAATTGTAGTGAAATTTGAAGAGTATGACCCTTGCAAGATCAAGGAGTGAACTTATATTCTCTACCAAAAAGGCAAGTGGTGCTTCATACTTTTGTCCCAATATTTTGACTTTGCATTAGAAATAGTTTGTATAGGGCTTACATGAATATTTTTGCTAAGTATCTATATGCTATGCTTGGGAAATCCTAGTAGTTGTACAATTGTTAGAATTTTCTCTAAGTTAAGATACTTACTATTTCCATGCTTAGCCCAGCTAGTAGCAACCAAGGGTGGATTATTTACACATGCTATGGAAAACATTTCTAAGTCTTTGACTTATGTTTTGCTTAATAAAACAACTAAGTGAATGAAACACCAGGGTGGAAAAGTGGATTGGTTTATGTTGAGTGGTTACACAAGGCCAGGGGACTGGTGAACCTTGTGTATCTCACTTGTGGAATGCCACCCAGGAACAAAGGGATTTGAGATGCCATATGTTAAGAAGCTTCTAGTGCAGCCACATGGCATTATGGGCTCTGCCTGGATCATACAGGTTGAAATAACTTAGCCAAATGGACAGTTGGTGGTAGGGGATGATAGGTTTGGAGCGCGTCCATTTTGGTCTAAGGGAAGGCTTCTAAAAGGTCCTGTCTTGGTGAAAATCAAGTCTTGTGGGGAAAGTGCACCACCTCTGCAGAAGGAACAAACTAAGTACTTAGTCATGTCCCCGGTAATGGACAACTTGAGCATCAAGACATGGAAGCTATCAAGAATATCCTCATCCCAATTTTCTAAGTTAAAACTTATGGTAGAACAAGGGTGAGGGTTTCACCAATTTATATTGGTGGTTCCTTTGGGGTTTTGCCAAACAAAAACTTAGTGTTTTCAACTGATATATAAAACCTATTTTGAGCAAAGCAAGCCTAAGCTACACTTAGCCAAATTCATGTAGTAACAAGATGCTAATATTTTACTAAGGCATCACTTGCCAATACAATTCAAATGAATTGACCCTTGTGGTTGTAACTTATTATGTTGCAGGTTTGTTTGATGTTAGTGAAGTCTGTTCATTAGGATTACAAGTCTACAACCAACATGACTACCTGTGGCACTTTGAAGATGAAGGAATCCATGCTATAGTTATTTCTGTTGCATTGTAATAAGATAGCCAAATGAGCTATGTAAGATGTAATGAATTATTTTATTCCTGGTTATAAAGTTGTATTATGACCTTTGTTTCTTGATATTACATCTTAACTGTGGATGCTAGCTATTGATCCAGGGACTAGCATTGTAAACACAGGGATCTCTACCTTATTAAAGGTTGGGACCTCTACAGGGGAGTAGCAACAATCCTCACAATCACAATCACCACTAGCACCAAAATCTACACATAAAATGATAGCACCAAATTCATATTTCAAATAATCAAGCAAAAATATATGAATGCATGCAAATGCCATGTGATGAACTTTTATAAACTAAACAAGACAAGTAAACAGTATTGAATCACTAAACTAAACAACTACACACTAAATAAACTTAATGCCTTTTAAAACGTTTTCCAAATAATTTTTATACACAAAATAGGCCTACAAATGTCTCCGCATAAAATTCTATGTTACCAGAAGCAAATCACAAAACTAAGCCTACATATGTGTAGGATTTATTTTTGTGATTCCAATGGTATATTATTTGTATTTTTTGGATAAATAAAACAAAAGTTATTGAATTTACAAGTTTATTCATCTAATTAAATCAAATTTGGATTTTAAAAGAAAATCCCTAAAACGCTGCGCTTCCTGATTGGTCAGTACCACTTCGGGGAGGATTACGCTTCCGCATCGTTGGATCTAATTTAGATCCAACGCACCAGATCAAAACTTATCCTTTTGCATCTGATCTAACCTATACCGCTAGATCTAAGATCTGCGGTCCAAATCCTCGCGTACCCCTTCGCTAGAAAATCTAATCGCAACTGCTGGATCCAGATTCAGTGGATCACGTTGCTTTGACCATTCGCGGGCGACGCAGATGGCCACCGTAGTGTCTGCACGTCTGCCGGTGATGTTCCGGTGAGACAAGAGGGCAAAGGTGAGGGTTCTGGCGCTTACCGAGGTCGTGGAGACACGGCGAAGCTCAACGTGCAGGTGGACGGGGTCGGGGCGCACGGACACGGCGTGGATTCCTCGTCGGAGTTGCGGGCGGCTTCGGGTGCACTTTGTCGTCTGTGTTGGTGGTGCTAGAAGGCACGGGAAACAAAAAGGAGGGTGGCATTAGACGCGCACTGAAGCTGCGAGTGTGTGAGCGTGAACCAGAGAGGAAGGGGAGGGCTAGGTTTACCGTATGTGCTCGTCGGAGTAAATAACTTTGTCGGGCACGCGTTGTCGTTAACGATGACGAAGCTGTAGGTCACCAGAAGGGAAACCGTGAGTTAGGTTAGATGCGCACTGGTATGGCGAACACGACAGCAAGACCAGGAGGCAAGGGGAGGGGAGTTCTCACAGTAATTGGCCGCCGGAAAGACTCGGTACCGCGACAGAGTGAGCTCGAATGCGGGCAGCCTGGAGGCTCTTTGAGGGTGTGGTTTGAGGGGAAATGGGCGGAAGGAGGAGGGGATTAAGTAGCCGGGGCGAGAGGAGGAATTACGCCTGTAGTAAATCGTAATCAAGCGCAAAATCAACGGGAAGAAACGGCCGTGGCGGAGCTGGTCGCGGGTGAGATTTGGGGACGATGATGACTTGGCGTGTGGGTCCAGAGCGTCAGTGAGAGGGGGGGTGCGAGAGTGGGTGAGAAACAGAGAGGGGAGGGGGTTTTCCTGGGTGGGTTTGCTGGGCAGCTACTGGGCCGCGGGTGGGTTGGGCTAGATAGGTTAGTTGTGTTTATTTTTTTCTTTTCCCTTTTTCTATTTCTGTTTTGATTTTCTGAAACCATTTTAAAATGCTATTCAAATGAGTTTGAATTCAAACCTCCTCTATATTTTTGTAAAGTGACCCAAGCACATATTTGTGGATAAAACATTGTTGTTTGCTCACAAATACTTTGGCCCATTGAAAATATAATTAAAACCATGCCTTATTTAAATATTTATAATAGGCATATAAATGGTTTTAAATTTAGATTCTTGTTTTGAAACTTTGAACAAGCATTGAAATCACATTCAAACCTTTTCTGGTTGAAACAAAGTATTCTCATGATTTGAGAATGGAAATAAAGCCATTGCCTTTCTTACATAAAATAATAGGCAAACAATTGGCTTCTGTTTTGCAATCTTATTTGAAAATAGTTTAAAATGCATGAGGATGCATGAATGATGTGCAAACTTTATAAATCATGATTTTTGGGATGTTACAAGGTGCTCTCCTTAGATAAACAACCATGGCATGCAAGGTAAACAAATTACAGCAGGGCAATTGACAGGACTGAGCAAGGCATAACAATGCAATACTAGACAAATAGATCTTATGAGATTCTATTGGGCAATACAAAAATATACATAGACCGCCATCCAACTGCATCTATAACTAGAATTCTACCTTCAGGTTATCATCCGAACCCCCTCCAGTAGTAAGTTGCAAGCAACTGACAACTGCTTTAAGCAAAGTGTGTAAGGTAAACAATCCACTTGTTCCATGAACAAGAGAACATTGTTTTCTCCCTAGTGGCAACAGCACATCTACAACCGAAGATATTTCTGTCACTTCCCTTGGAAACTAGAGGCATGAACCCACTATCGAGCATAAATACCCCCTCTTGGAGTCACTAGCAACTACTTGGCCAAGATATCTACTAACAACGGAGAGCATGTAAGATCACAAACAACAAAGACACGATAGAATCAAATAGACAAAACCATTAATTAATCTGACATAGTAATCTCAATATCCATCGGATCCTCGCAAACTCAACATGCATGATTACAAATAGATTAGATCTTGATCATAAACGGAGCTCACAAGATCTATACATGAACGCACAAGGAGGATATACAACCATCTAGCTACTACATGGACCTGTAGTCCAAGGTGGAACTACTCACGCTTCATACCGGAGGCTGGCGTGATGAAGAAGAAGGCCTTCGGGATAATCTCCTCCGCAGGTGCCGAAGAGCCAGATCCCCGATCTAGGGACGATGGTGCTGGCTCTGCATTGCTTTCGTGGAATATTGATCGGGTTTTTATGGTTTTGGCATGGGGGGACTTTATAGGCGAAGAGGCAAGGCAGGGGGCCACCAGGGCGGCTCCACCCCCCAGGCATGGCTAGGGCTAGCCCGCGCCACCAGGGGGTGTGGCCCCCTGGTGAGCCTCCTCCGTCTTGTATTCTGGCTTCGTGTTGCCCACGGTAAAATATTGACTTTGGCTTTTGTCCCGTACAATTCCGAGAATATTGATATTCTGCCTTTCTGGAACCAAAAACAGAAGAAAACAGGCAACTGGCACTGTGGAAACTTGTTAATAGGTGAGTTCCAGAAAACATATAAAAGCACCTCTAAGTGTAGACAAAGCAAAGCAAAGTAGATATTAAACAAGCATGGAACATCAAAAATTATAGATATGTTTCTGACGAATCATGTTGCAACATGAAAGGTTACACAAACAAAAGACCATGAATAACAATGCATTGAAAGATATTTGTTTGTTTCACATATAGGAAACATAATAAAAGTGGTAATCAGCTTGTCCTTCATGGAATAGCAAAACATAAATGCATAGGACACCTTCAAAGTTCATAAGGGTGACTAGATACAAATAATTTAAGAACAAGAAATACCATAATTATGAATTAATCAACAAGTTTTGGGACAATGCACATTGAACTAAGAATAACAACAATGCTCTCTTAATTGGTGCATAACGATAGAAGATGGAGACTCAACAAAAATTAAAAAAGAAAGGCCTTTCAGAGAGGGAAGCATGGATTTCAAGTTTCATAAAGAGCTTCCAAAAATTATGGTACTTACTAGCTTTGAGCTCTCCTTGCCCCTATCATAAGCATCTTGAAGTGATTAAGGTTAAAGTGAGACAAATATGAGTTATATGTTTAACAAATCACAAGTTGAAAATCTCATGCCCCTTGAGTACGAGGGTCGTTCCTCATGCCACTCAACTTTAGTTACAAGGAAGTTCTTGTCATTGTTAGCATATATGTATCATAGATAACCGCCAACGGGGTACCCCTTGTCCCATGACACGGGACCTATCCCCTATCAAAATAACAAGGCAACAAACAATGAGCATCTCAGCGGTCTTTTTATTTACCATGAGCATGGTGTTTGTTTTCTCTTTTTTATTTTTCTATTTTTTTTGAAGATGCTTCATGGATTGCTCACTATGGTTATGCTACAAGTTTCCACCATGATTAGACATGGCTTAGGATAGCCGCCCAGGCATTTCTCTAACACATATACAAAACTCCATGGACTTACAAGCTCCCTTTTTATTTCACACCGCCGATATCCATAAACAAAAGAACATGATATCAACTAAATAGAATAAGTGCAATGTTGAAAGTGTGCCCCATGACATCATGGTTTTTCTAACTTCCAACTTATAATTTGCAAGCATATAAGCAACATAGATGGGAACAATGGTTCAAGTTTATTAAGTGCAAGAAAATAAAGTCTGCCATCAAGTTCGTGAGAGCTTTAATCACTAATTTTCACATAACAAAAGTTTAATTTGGAAGATAGATAAAAACATGAATATACTTGGAATGGTGTAACACACCATGCATAAGAGTTTATAGTGGACTCTGTGGAATAACTTGGTTTCTTGGAAGTTGGATGCACGAGTAGTACTCATACTCAGTACAGGTGGAGGCTAGCAAAAGACTGGGAGCGACCAACTAAGAGAGCAATAATAATGTCCATAATCATGCAGAGCGACAAAACATTATTAATCAAAGCATAAAGTGATATCACAAGTCAAAAAGCAAATGATCATAGAGGCTAAGGTGACTGGTTCATAGTCTTAACATGGTGTAAGCATGTGCCAAGTCAACCCAAATAAAGCATCAAAGGAGAATACCACAATATTATGCTTTTGTATGCTAAAACAACGCATGATTCTTTAAAGGCACATTAAGCAATATCAATTATTTGAAACTAGTCATGCTACAGCAATAATTACTAAACATATGGTAAAAGCAACATCTAACATGACATGATAAATTCTAAGTCATGGTCAAAACAAGCTTCCTTTTGCACCACTATAAGCATGAAACTTTCTACTCTTTTCCAACACCAATAGACTTATTTGAAACAACTCACAAATATAATTATAAATAAAGATCAGAGAGCATGTCTCACCTAACTAAAAAGAAGAACTAAAAAGTTCTAAGCAAAAAAAATAAGAAAATTAAAGCTAAATGCAGTGCTAGCAAAAGACAACACTCACAGAACAATAAGAGTGAAAACTAGAGTGTTCTAGACAAAGAAGAACTAGGTGTGACTTCTCCAAAATAGGTGCGTTGGGGTCCAACCAAATTATTATAACAAACAAAGCAAAATAAAACTAAAAACAAAAACAAATACTCTCCAAGAACAACACAATAGTGCATGTAGCAATAAAAATAAAGTATCATGAAAGAGAACCTGAGATTTTTATTGATGAAGATGGGGATGGCTTGGGCATCCCCAAGCTTTGACACTTGTACCTCTTGAATATTTCTTGGGGTGACATGGGTGGCATCCCCAAGCTTGATATTTTGTCCATAATTCATCTCATCACATCATTCTCTCCCTACACTAGAAAATTTCCTTCATACAAAACTTCACACAATCTTCATTAGCAACATTAGTGTATTCAAGATAATAAGCCTTTGATTTTAGTTTCAACTCAATTAATTCATCCATTAAAACATAGGCTACTGTAGCAAATCCTTTTAAAAGCTCAAGTGATCAAACAGAACTAAAAAAGAAACCGATTAAGAGGCAAATGCAAATAATGGCAGAAATCTTTCTAAACAGACCAGCAGGTAAATACCGATTTTTTAGAAAATCTTCTGTTGCTCAAATCGAAAAGTGCAAAACTAACGAAAGTTGGGTAAATAATAGGGGCATGCACACAAAACATTTCAGCTCAATACGACGTACTGGGATTTTTCACGATTGTTTACAGTGAATCATAGAAATCTGTTTCGGGGCAGCAACTTCCCCAAATCTTACTTCCCTCTCATTAGAGGCTATTCTTGGCACAAAAACCAAACAAAAAGGATAATTAGAGGTTATTATAGAGGCAATAACTTCCAAGACTCAACAAAAGAAAAACTTACTGAAAATAAAAATTGGGTTATCTCCCAAGAGTGTTTTTCTTTAACGTCTTTCAGCTAGGCATAGAAAGCAAGAATCAAGTATTTTCGAATGAAGAAGCATCAACTACTTCCTTTAAAACATGGCTTTTCTCAATAGGTACCTTAGGTGAAGATGGTTCAAAATTTAAATCACTCTTAGTTGCACTAATTTTTTTATCAATTTTAAGCTCATTAAGGGGTTTTGGTGTAGGCACCTTTGGAACATGCGCAAATTTTTGATCTTTTCCTACAAAATATTTCTCTCTTTTAAACTTAAGGGAAGAAAAATTTGAACTTAGAGTTTCCATAGCCTCTTCTAGTTTACCAATTCTAAGACTTTGATCATGGATAAGTCTAGCCTCTAAAATAGTGATTCTTTTATTGATACTTTCTATTGATTCAATAACTTGGCTAGTGTTATCAAGGAGTTTTGGCAAACTTTTCTCTAGGGATATTAATTTTTTTATAACACCTTACAAAGTGATTGTAACATCCCAGTATATAGGACCTAACGAAGGGTAGAATTAGGAATATGAATTGTTGCATGCATTCATTTGAGAAAATGTGAGTAAAATTTTCGCTAAATAAAAACCTTAAGTGATCAATGTTTGTTTCTTACTTTGAGATTAGGTTTAGCCTTAAATAAAGATTGCTATATACTTTGATATGATCTTAAAGGAATTATGTGTGTTTTGAAATGAGTTTGGATTTTAAAACTTAAGTGTTTTATAATTTAAATAGTTTTGATATAAGATTTGAATCTTAAATTAATTAAGAAAAAAGTATTATAATTTAAATCTTATCTAAAATAATATTGCACATGAAATTCATTTTATATACATAAACAAGTTATAAAGAATGAATTTACTGAAGTTATTCAAAACTTCACAATTTACAAAAAAGAATAAAGAATAAGAATATTCTTTATTAAAAAATATATAATCTTTGTTACAAATGAATAAAATAAAGGTTACAAGGGTTACAAAAGAAAAAGAAAAAGTACATTAGAATATTTACTAACTAGCCTACAACTAAATCTACACTAAATCTTCATCCTTATCTTTGTACCTGCAAAACAAAGAATAAAGAGAAAACAAAACAGGATTAGTGTTAGTATATTTCTCTCAGATATGTCGGTGAGGTGCACTTGACAATCTCATCATTGAGAAATGTAGTAAAAGGGGCAAGTTTCACCAATCTGAAAGATTTCATCTTTCATCAATTCAAAGCCAGAATGAAAATTACAGCCAAAAGGGACTAATTCACCAGCCAGGGTAAAAGTAGTTTGGTAATGGTAAGTTCAAAAATTATGAACCTATCCATATGTGCATAGCAGGCACACAAGCTGCACACACACAAGCATGCAGATGGTGTGCTATCGACCACAAAAGCACATCCAGCATCACAAAACCACAGCACAGCCGTGGAGGAGCACATCAGTGCATCACTCCACTACACAATACACCAGCACAGCCAGGGTGAACAGCAACCAAACCAAGAACAGCTGCCAAAACCAACCACCCAGATCAACCCAAACATCACCAGGATGGTGACATAAGGAGGGGGATGGATCTGGTGGATAGCAAGGTCAAGCCCAGGAGCTAGGAGGAGCAGGCAAGCTCAAGAGCAAGCTCAGGATCCCAGCAAAAGCAGATCAAGAACCAGATCAAGATTAAGATCAATATCATCATTAATCTACTACATCCACATCAGAATCTATGGTGAGCCTCATAAAACCATCACATGATTTCATCATATATCTAAATAAAAGGATGTGTTGTTTTATGATATAATATCTCAATAATCACCCAAGAGGAGTAAATCTATCCTAGAGATTTCAAGCATAAGAATAAGAAATCAAGCTCAACCACAAACACTAAACCCTCAGACCAGCATCACTGGGTTCAGTGTTATTTTTGCAACTTAGATCATTTTCATTTGATCTTATTAGATCAGGGCACATCTCCCAGAGAGAGTAGCGCCTCTAAACCTATAAGTTTCAAACAAACTATTGCCCAACTAACTAGGAATTACATCCTAGAGCCTCAGACCAACATCATAGGCAGGAAATTTAATACAAGTTTTCATGTTAACTTGTCAGTTTTGATCACAAGCATTATCAAGCTAAGCCCAGAAATAAAACTCAATCACTTGTGTGCCAGAATACAATGGTATCACAAGGACAAGTTCTTAATGAACTAAAAGCAATCTTTACTTAGCTTCAATATATAAAAAGGGACAACCACTACATATCATTTTCCTGAAGCCAAATGCGAGGAATCAACATTAAAATGAATCTATACATCCACAGAAAATCATTACATGTAATGATTTGATTCAGAGTATATAATCTCAAACAAGCCACATTACAATTGCAGTAAGCAACTACTAAGAGAAATCTACTGACAGTACAAGTATTCTGACAGTAGAAAAACTTCTCAGATCAACAACATAATCCAATCAAGGATTTCATTAATACACTAACATGGATCATGGTGGAGTACCACTAGAATAAATCTGACAGGCAACTAGTATCATCAAAGCCACTACCAATCATCAACCATAGCAGACAATCATTTCCCATGATCAGATATGATCAGCACTAAATCGAAAGCGTCACAGATATGATCAACAGGGGGTTATAAACCCTAATCAGAGCAAGAACCCTGATCCAGATATGAAGCCACTAGATACACAGAAAGAGAATCATGGCAGTAGCATGGACAAGCATCACAAAGACAACTTACCCGAGGTCCTCGCTGACGAATCGAAGAGGAAGCAGAGGGGCCAACGAACCACGGCGGCACAGGAAGCACCTAGAGGCGGCGCAACACACCGCCACGGCCGCGGCGGCAAGACGAGACCAAGACACCACCAAGAAGCGGGATCGCGGCGGCGACATCTTTTCCGAACCCTAGGGTTCGGGAATGGGGTGGAACTGACCACGGGGAAGCCCCAGAGTCAAATCCAAGTGGATAAAACAAAAGGGCATCGTCGACAACCCCAACTCGCACCACGGCGGCGGCCAGAACGGCCGATGACGGCAGGAATCGACAGTGGCGGCATCGCCGGCCACGGGATCGAGTCAGAGGGAGGAGGGGATAAGGTCGAGCGAGAGGCAGGAGGCAGAGTGGGCTGGGTGGGCCAAACCCTTCGGGGTTATCTTTTGACCCTGCCCAATTGGGCCACCCTGCCCAATTGGGCCACCCTGGCCCAATAAGCCCAAGGGGCCAGCCCAAGTTGCTTAATAAATCTTTTTGATCAATTGGAAAAGACCAAAATACCCCTGACCTCAATAAAATTATAAAAAATAAAATAAAAGTCCAAAAATTATAAATAAAATATTTTTGGATTTACAATAATCCACTCTATCCAAATAAAATAAGATATCAAATTTTGAACATTTAAAATTTTATAGGAATTTTGTAATTTATATATTCCTTGTGGAATTTTACAAAATAATTGAAAGGTGATAAAAATAAATAAAAATCACTTCTATTATTTATTAATATTATAGTATTTTTGAAAAATACTAAATAAATATTTAGTAATAAATTTAATGTATAATTAATAATTCCTAAAAAGATTATTAAATCAATAAAAGTCAAATAAAGGGAAATAAAATAAAATAACTCAATATATGTTATAAATATTAAAAAATATTTATAAATCCTTTATTACTCAAAAAGGAACTTTTTGGGTAAATACATATAAAATTAAATAATGCATTACATTACTTGCATAATTATTTTGCTTCTTTAAATATTGTCCTTACCGGGCAATAATGATGTTTTGGTAGAACTAGAAGCTCAAGGTCCAGTGCAAGCATCAGACTTCACTACCTTGCCATCACAAGGCAAGTTCATCACTTGCTCATGTCCTTTGAAGAGTCTTTATCAAAGTATTTGCAAATGGTGTGTTATGATATATGTTATTAAAAGAAAGAAAATATTATTTTCATAAATAAAGAAATCATAGATATCATCCTAAGTGGTGATATAATGAAGCAATAGAACTTAGAGTTCTATTTGCAACAATGATGATCAAGTAGGGACTAATAACCCCTGACATCAGTGATTCTAGCGTCGTATATTACGCGTTAACCAGAGAAGTCAACTATATCTTCTTCCTCTCGCATGAAGTCGGATGTGCAGGTCGTGGCTGTTATCCTCGTAGCGTGCATATTAATTGGTAATTCGTAGAGGATATGCAGCATATGGGTGGGAACCCTCATCGTCCCACGATAGTTCTGGCATCTAACGGTTTGTACAAACCATTGTCGTAATTCATTATGTGGGCATGGTGTACACCAAGGAGGCATCTTGGGTCATGAAGGGGCAGTGATTGGCTTGGACCAACTATTGGGCCCCACATCATGGCATTGTGGACGGGAAAGTACGCCCGGTTGTGCAACAAGGAGTTGATCTCTCATGGGTAAAGTAACGCACCTCTGCAGAGTGTAAGAACTGTAACTTGTTACTCCCTGTTCCGGGAAGGAGCTACGAACACGGCAGGAAAGGAACTCCATGAAAGTTCTAGTCAACCTCTGAAGGCTGATTGTCATAGTTTTTCGGAATAAAATCAATCTTTGAAGAAAGAATTACAAAAACTGCATAGTGCTAAGGATTTATAATCCGAGGTGGTAGTTAGAGCATCAAACTTCCCACCTTGCATATAATGAACTTTTTGGGTAACGCTGTTACTCATCCTTTCCTTTGATCCCTTGCTTAGACTCTGAGGATTCTGAAGACGTGCCAATGTATGCAGCCGAATGCCAAGAAGACGTGTTCTACGAGGAACCTGATCTATTCGGAGGAGTTGAAGGCGTGGATTACGAGATCCTCTATGGTGTCGATGAGAAGGAGTCCACTTAAGGGTCTAGTTAGTAGTAACTAACGGAGCCGAGCAGCATGAACTCTATAGAATAAGCTGTTCAGCCCCACTCCTAGTCAGAGTTGTTACTTTTAAATTTCCGCTGAACATCTTATATTTTGGTTTGTAATTTGGATCTTTTGGAAGTCTTGAACTTCCGGTATTGTAATAATAATAATGTGTGTACTTTTGTAATATGGACCCGCAATGTTTCTGTTGTACCACTTTGAGGGATGTGATATTTACGGAACGGTGTTCTGTGGATGTCATATCAACAAATATAGTGTACTACACATACAGTGGTATGCTGGGTCACCACAGTGATTTCAGTTTAATGACATTAATAGGTCGTATTCCTACTAAAATTTCAATTAAATTGCATGCTACTAAGGCAGGAGGACCTAGAAAATTACCCCCTATGAGAGTATCCAGAACATACCTATTCCAACTAGATATTCCAACATAAAAATTTCTAAGAAGGATTGTGGTAGAATATTTTTTTGTACACCTATGATGAGCATTACTTATTCTATACCAAGCATCTTTTGGACTTTCTCCTCCTTGTTGCTTAAAAGAATGAACCTCTACTTCAGGAATACTCGTTTTTTTAGGATTAAAGTGAACCAACAAAAACAGAAACTAAAGTAGAAACTGATTTTTTTGTGTTTTTGATAAAAAGAAGTAAACCAACAGAAATAGCAACTAAGGTAGGAACTAATTTTTTGTGTTTTTGATAAAAAAGAAACAAACCAAACAAAACAAAATAAACTAAGCCAAACAAAAACAAAATAAAGAGATTGGTTGTGAGAGACTCCCCTTACAGAAATCTTCTTACTCCTAGAAAAGCTTTTTGACAAGGAGGAAGAGATTGAAGCTATCCTATGTGTCCCCGGCAACAGTGTCAGGAATTCTTGATGCGGCTCGGTTACTGTAGAGCCTGTTGGGAGACCCCAAGAGCAAGGTGTGATGAGCAAAGAAGCAATCCCTCAGTTGTGAAACCAAGGTTATCGAACCAGTAGGAGAAAGGAAACATATCCCAAGGTGTTTCAAACAAAGTGTAACTTGCACAACACAACCACAATACTTTGTCCCAACTTACAGTGAGGTTGTCAAGATCACCAGTTTTCTAAAAACAAAGGATTAAACATATAGTGTGGAAGAAAGTAATTGCTTGTAGTAATTGCAGAAAGTAAACAGTAGAGAGTAGATTGAATATCAATGGGAAGGAATGGACCGGGGTCCACAGTTCACTAGTGGTGTTTCTCCATAAGATAAATAGCATGTTGGATAAACAAATTATAGTTGGGCAATTGACAGATTGAGAATGTATAATAATGCATGTACATGTCATGATGATTCCTATGAGATTCGTTTGGGAATTACAACATAATACATAAACTGTAATCCAGCTGCATCTATGACTAATAATCCACCTTCAGGTTATCATCCGAACCCCTTCCAGTATTAAGTTGCAAGCAACAGATAATTACATTAAGCAAAGTGTGTAAAGTAAACAATACAATTTCCCTTGGACAAAGGATTGTTGTTTTCTCCCTAGTAACAACAACACATCTACAACCTTAGAGATTTCTATCACTCCTCTAGATTACTAGAGGCATGAACCTACTATCGAGCATAAATACTCCCTCTTAGAGTCATAAGTAACTACTTGGCCAGAGTAACCACTAGCAACGGAGAGCATGCAAGATCACAAATAACATAGACATGATAGAATCAATAATCAATCTTGACGTAGTACTCAATATCCATCGGATCCCAACAAACATAACATGTAAGATTACAAATAAATGATCTTGATCATGATAGGAAGCTCACACGATTTAAACATGATAGCACAAAGAGGAGAAACGACAATCTAGCTACTGCTATGGACCCATAGTCCAAGGATGAACTACTCACGCATCACTCTGGAGGCTGGCTTGGTGATGAAGAAGGCCTCCAGGGTGATCTCCCCTCTCTGGCAGGGTGCTAGGAAGAGCTTCAGATCCCTCCCGATCTAGGAACGATGGTGGCGGCTACGGACTTTTTCGTGGATTTATGATCGGGTCCTTAGGGTTTTCTCCTCGGGAGGTTTATATAGGCGAAGGGGAAAGGTCGGTTGAGGGCCAGGGGGCCACACCATGCCCTGGCGCGGCCCAGGGTGGACCTGCGCCATGGGGTGGTATGGCCGTCCTGTGGCCCCTCTTCGTCCCCCCTCTGGACTCCGTCTTTGTTACGGCAAAATATTGACTTTGGATTTTGTTTCGTCCAATTCCGAGAATATTTCCTTACTAGCTTTTCTGAAACCAAAAACAGCAGAAAACAAGAACTGGCACTGTGGCATCTTGTTAATAGGTTAGTTCCGGAAAATTTATAAAAATGCCACAAAGTGTAGAGAAAACATAAGATAGTTGGTACAAAACAAGTATGGAGCATCAAAAATTATAGATACATTTACGACGTATCAAACCCTTGCAACTTTGATTCTGACCATGCTTCCTTTGAGCTAAACTTAACTCTAATTTAGTGGATAGCTCGTAAATCATTCTAAAATCTATGTCCTTCACAACTAAGAACATGGGTCATATTATGTCTAATTTCACCTAAATGATCCGATCATTTTCAGTACCCAGTGCTTACCAATATGTCAACCACATATTCAAGAACATTGTTTTGTTCCTACTCAAATATATCATCAATATTTTACATTTCAGGATGTCACTCATCTCCCACTCAAATATGTCGAACACATATTCCATTAGGAAAACTTCTTAGATCCCACTCAATTTATATCTCCTTTCGACAATCTTGGCAAATCCAAAATTCTTTGATCTTGTATCAAATCGAGAATTTTCTATAACAAGACTTCAGCAATTTCCCGATTGATCAAAACCTTCCAGTTGTACCAGTTACAACCCTTTCTTCATACTCTTGAATACTTTTACAGTTTTGAATAGTCCTTAGTAAATTTCCAAATTGGACTTATCTGCTGATTCAATCCAACAGACATTAAGCATTTGTCCTAACAACTTTATGACAAATCAATCCTTTATGTCTTCCTTTTAAGTTCCACTTCCATCTTTCAACCTTGCAGTTTTACTGGGAAGGATTAAGTAATCCCCATTACTTAATGAGATCAAGTAACTCTTTACTTCACAATCTCAAATGTTACTTAATTTGGGATTCCGTGGCTCTTAGTCATTTCTTGTACTTATTAGTTGCATCCTACTTGGCTCACTCACTCTGTCCCTGTAATTATTTTGCATCTCATGCAAATATGAGGCCCTACTTTTAGGTTGATTTTGGTTTTGTACTTACATATGGACAATTATTACAATGTGAGGATGCAATGTCGGGGGTGGTGTGAGTGAGCCTTTCGTTAATTTTCTTAGGATTATTTAGTTTAGGTATTATTTGTTAACATTAATTTGGAGCAACCGCACACTTAGGAATTTATTATTTTGATCAAATGCCTACTTTAGGATGCCCATCCCGCATCCTCGTCATCGACTCGGCGGCAACGACGGAGGACGGGGCTCTGCCGGGCTGGCACTTGGAGGTGCTACATTCCGGGACGCATAGCTTGGTGAGGAATCCGGGTCTCATCGTCGACCCGGAGACTTTTTAGTGGCGGTCGGCTATTCCACTATCGGTGCAAAGGGAGCTGGGCCCCGAGGAGGTGGTACAAAATCATGTCAGGAAGGAGGACGAGCACGTCCGTCGCTATATGGTTGTGTTGGATGTCAGGTTCTCCAATTACTGGCAGTTTCTTCAGGGATCTCACCAGAGCTATGCTTGTGTGATGGTTCCTTCTCTTTGGGTGTTCACCGCCCACGGCTTAGGACCCGCGAGTCGGCGTTCAGTTTGATTGAGCGAGATGTATTAGTAATATTGAACCACTTGTGATGTGTTGAACCGCTTGTGATGTTTTTAACTGCTTGTTATGTGATAATGCATTTCCTGATGTTACATTGCGCCATTTTTATGAAGGAAAATAGTGGGATATCATGGGTGGTACCTATGCATATCAGTCCAACCATTGGATCGTCTATAGAGAGCACAAGACTTAACACCGGGATCACAAGATTTCTAACGGAAGATTCCGCTCACGTTACAACTGGAGCACATGCCACCGAGACACCATATGCAAAGATAAATGCAACTTTGGTGGTCTAGTAAAATGGCTAGTTTGGTTTTACACATTCATACACCACATATACCCATACGTCGATAAATCATCCAAATTTTTGGTCCATGAAGTACACCAGCTTTTTTCCGTGTGCCCGGTGGAGACTTTCTCTTCTTGAGCTTTTCTCCCGTTGACTCCCTCCCCGGCCTCTCTTCCCTGCATCGTCGGTGGACATGGTGTCCGGTGATGTGTTGGAGGGGGGATGGTTCTTTGTAGTGGTAGATTTTATTTCAGTTAGCCTCTCCCCGGCAAATAATACGGCGGCCAGATCTAGATCCAGTACCACTCGTCCTCTCTCATCTCACGATTGGAGATATAGGGTGTTGCTGGCTCCTATGCTGGCACCTCATGGCCAGTTCCATGCCAAGGAATATCTTTGGCTTCCCTTGCTCCCATATCCCCATCCTCTTCTTGCTGCAATAATTTCAAGCTGATGGGTAGCTGCTTCTCCTATCATGTTCTTTTCTTGGCCATGGTGGTTGGGGAAAAGAAGTTCGGTAAGATTCAGCTTCCCAGATCGATGGATTGCTTATCTCCATCAAGACTCGGTTGCGGACCAGTCCTATAGGATCTGGTCACCTCTTCTTCTCCTTGTATCCATCACGATGATGGTGTCATCGGAGAAGTTGGTTCTCTGTCCAATCTGCAGCCTGGACTGCAGGGAAGTTGTGCTAGAGTTCCTCAGTGGGGGACGTGCGGCAACCGAAGGTTCCTTGCCCCTGTTTCTCATGGACAAAGGGAGCCCCTCCTCGGTCACATGTTGTTTGGTGCTCTACAACCTCTAGGCGTTATGCCGATGCGGAGGCCATCCAGATGCTCCGACCTGGCGCTCATCGGAGTCGTCGTCCCAAGTGGTGCGTCCCCGGCGGCTGCGATTCCGGCCAGGAAGTCGAGCAGAGCTCGCCATCACGGTGGAGAAGGACACGATTGCTTCTTTCTCTCTATTTCAAGGTCCTTTTGTAATCTTGTAGGTTCTTTTTTGCACTTGTACAAATCAGGTATGTTTCTTTCCCAAAATTACAAGACGAGGCCGAGCGTGGTAAATGGAGAACAAAACCCGCATAAAAAGATCTTTTTAAAAATCCATGTCCAACATAATTAATTAAATGACCACTTAACCATTCCTTTTAAAAGGGCATTCTTTCGAGAATGCAAGGAGATGAATGTTGAAATGACAGTTTGGACATTCGAGACTAAACCATCAAACTAAAATATACCGATCATCATGTAGTTTGGGCAACCGCTAGAGTAGTTGCATGTTGTATAGATAGCTTAAGTGTCAAGAATATGAGTGATGGTGCTGATTACCACTTCGTTGGGAACCCCAAGAGGAAGGTGTGAAGCAGCACAGCAGTAGTTTTCCCTCAGTAAGAAACCAAGGTTATCGAACTAGTAGGAGGAAGGAAACATCGCACAGGTGTTGCAAGCAACGCGGACACCTGCACAACACAAACTCAAGACTTTTCCCCAACTAGACAGTGAGGTTGTCAACCTCACCGGTTTGCTGTAACAAAGGATTAAACGTATGGCATGAAAGGTAATGATGGATTGCAGCAAGTAAACAAGTAACAGTGGAAGATGTATCAATGGTAAAGATTGGACCGGGGTCCATAGTTCACTAGAGGTGCTCTCCTTAGATAAACAACATGGCATCAAGGGTAAACAAATTACAGCAGGGCAATTGACAAGAACTGAGCAAGGCATAACAATGCAATTACTAGTCAGAAAGATCCTATGAGGTTGATTGGGCAATACAACAAGATACATAGACCGCCATCCAACTGCATCTATAACTATAAGTCCACCTTCAGGTTATCATTCGAACCCCCTCCAGTATTAAGTTGCAAGCCACAGACAACTGCTTTAAGCAAAGTGTGTAAGGTAAACAGTCCACATGTTCCATGAACAAGAGACCATTGTTTTCTCCCTAGTAGCAACAACACATCTACAACCGAAGATATTTCTGTCACTTCCCTTGGAAACTAGAGGCATGAGCCCACTATCGAGCATAAATACTCCCTCTTGGAGTCACTAGCAACTAGTTGGCCAAGATAGCTACTAACAATAGAGAGCATGCAAGATTACAAACAACACAGACATGATAGAATCATAGAGAGAAAACCATTAATCAAACCAACATAACAATCTCAATATCCATCGGATCCTCGCAAACACAACATGCATGATTACAAAAAGATTAGATCTTGATCATGAACGGAGCTCACAAGATCTGTATATGAAAGCACAAAGGAGGAGATACAACCATCTAGCTACTACATGGACCCATGGTCCAAGGTGGAAGTACTCACGCATCATACTGGAGAGAATACCTCCGGGATGATTTCCCCTCCGGCAGGGTGCCGGGAAGATTTTCATATCCCCCCCCCCCCCCGATCTAGGAACGACGGTGGCGGAGGCTACAGAAGGTTTTATGGAATATTGATCAGGTACTTAAGGTTTGTGCATCGGGGGCTTATTATAGGCGAAGAGGCGAGGCTAGGAGATGGCCAGGAGCCCTACACCCTACCCAGGCGCGGGGCAGGGCCCACCCGTGCCTAGGGGGTCTGGCCGCCCTGGCTTGCATCTCTGTCTCGTTTTATGGATTCTTGTCCCCCACGGAAAGTTATTGACTTTGGATTTTGTCCCGTCCAATTCCGAGAATATTGATTTTCTTCCTTTCTAGAAGCAAAACAGAAGAAAACAGGCAATTGGCACTATGGCAACTTGTTAATAGGTTAGTTCCAGAAAATATATAAAACCACCTCAAAGAAAGACAAAGCAAACTAGATACTAAACAATCATGGAGCATCAAAAATTATAGATACATTTCCGACGTATCAAGCATCCCCAAGCTTAACTCCTGCTCGTCCCCGAGTAGGTAAGTGATAAAAAGAATAATTTTTGAGGTGACATGCACCTTCACAATGAAGATCTAACCATTTGCAAGCATTGAAAGCTGGGATCAAATAACTCTAAACATGTGCATGAAAGATGGAGTTCTAACAATAGGACATAGTAACTATGCATGCAACATGACAATCTACAAACAAAGATCATGAATAACATGCATTGAAAAACGTTTGTTTGTTCCACGTACAGAAAACATGGCATAGTGGCACTCAGCTTGTCCCTCATAGAGTAGCAAATAGATGCATAGGACACCTTCAAAGTTCACAAGGGTGACTAGAAACAAATAGCACAAGAACAAGTAATATCACAATATGCATCAATCAATAAACTTTGGGACATTACACACAAAATGACAACTATGTTCTATTAATGGTGCCTAAAGGTAGAAGGTGGAGACTCAATAGTGGTGGAAGAAAGGCCCTTCACAAAGGTAGGCAGGGATTTCAAGTTTCAAAAAGATCTTCCAAAAATTATGGTACTTGTTAGCTTTCAGCCCTCATTGCCCCTATCATAAGCATCTTGAAGTGATTAAGGTTAAAGTGAACAAACTATGCAGATATGCTTGACAAAGTATAAGTTGGCAATCTCAAGTCCCTTGAATACGAGGGACACACCTCATGCTACTCAACTTTAGTCACCTGTAAGTTCTTTTCATTGTAAGTATTTGCATATCATAGAGAACCGCCAACGGGGTACCCCTTGCACATGGTACAGGAGCTATCCCATAACCAAAATGACAAGAAAAGCAGACAATGAGCATCTTAGCGATCTTTTTATTTACCATATGCATAGCTTTTTATTGAGAATGTCTCATAGATAGCTCACTATGGTGATGCTACAAGTTTCCACCATGATTAGGCATGGCTTAGGCTAGCGGCCCAGGCGTTTCTCTAACACAAAATACAAACTCCATGGACTTACAAGTTCCCTCTTTATTTCACACTGGTGACATCCATAGACAAAAGAGCATGATATCAACTGAGTACAAAGTACAAGTGCAATGTTGAAAACGTTCCCTGTGAAAGAACGGTTCTGCTAATTCCAACATATAAGTGCAAGCATATACAACAGAGACGACACAATGGTTCAAGTTTATTAGGGGCAAAGAATATAAAGTGTGCCATCAAGTATGTGAGGGCTTTAATCACTAAGTTTTCACATAACAAAATACTTTTTAATTGGAAGGTAGCTGAAAACAAGAATATACTTGAAATGGTGTAACACACCATGCATAGGAGTTTATAGTGGACACTTTGGAGTAACTTGGTTTCTTGGGAGTTGGAAGCATGAGTCGAGCTTACTCATACAAGTGGAGGCTATCAAAAGACTGGGAGCAACCAACTAAGAGAGCAATAATGGCCATAATCATGCAGACAACAAAGCATTGCTAATCAAAGCATAGATTGGTACTACAAGTCAAGGACTAAATGATCATAGAGGCTATGGTGACTTGTTATAGTCATAACATGGTGTGAGCATGTGCCAAGTCAACCCAAACAAAGCATTAAAGGAGAATACCACAATAATATGCTTTTGCATGCTAAAACAACGCATAATTTCTTCAAGGCACACTAAGTAATCCCAATGACTTGAAGCAAGCCATGCTAGAGCAATAATCACTAAGCATAAGGTCAAAACAACACCTAGCATGTCATTCTAAAGTCTAAGTCATAGTCAATGCAAGCTCCTCTTGCACTTCCAAGCAAGAACTTTATACTCCTTTCAAACACCAAGCAACTTACTTGCAACAACACAACGAGAATGGGGGTCCAAACTACTTTATTCAAGAAAACTAAAAAAACTAAGCAAACCAAATGAAAACTAAGATGCTCCAAGAACAACACAACTGTGCATGAAACAATAAAAACAAAGTGTCTAGACAGACCTGAGCTTTTATTGATGAAGAAGGGGATGCCTTGGGCATCCCAAGCTTTGACGCTTGTACCTCTTGGATATTTCTTGGGGTGACACTAGGGTAGCATCCCCAGGCTTGAGATTTTGTCCATTCTTCATCTCATTGCATCATTCTTTCTCTGCATCTGAAATTTTTCCTTCATACAAAACTTTACACAATCTTCATTAGCAACATTAGTGTATTCAAAAGATATTAGACCTCTGGCAAAGCTTTGGAACAACAAGACTTTTCACTAAAAACACAATCTATTGTAGAAACTCCTTCAATAATCTCAATTCACCTAAAGGTAACTCAAAAAGGAATCAATAAGAAGCAAATGCAAATATGGCAGAAATATGTCAAAACAGACCAGCAGGTAGAAATCGATTTTTTCGAACATCTTATATTGCTCAAATGAAAAGGTGCTGAACTAACGAAAGTTAGATAACATACTGGGGGATTTATTCATATATTTTGATCTTAGTCAGAGTTACAGAGACTCCTCACGACTTTTTTTGGTGGAGGACAAAAATCTATTTCGGGACAGGAACTCCCCAAATCTTACTTCCCTCTCATTAGAGGTCATTCTTGGCACAAACAAAAAGGATAAGGAGAGGTCATTACTGAAGTAATAACTTCAAAGACTCAAGGAAACTCTTGGGTTATCTCCCAACAAGTACTTTTCTTTAATGTCTTTAAGTTAGGCTTGATAGCTTGAGAAGATGCTCACATAAGAATATGAA
Organism: Avena longiglumis; assembly: GCA_030063025.1. Classification (NCBI taxonomy): domain Eukaryota; kingdom Viridiplantae; phylum Streptophyta; class Magnoliopsida; order Poales; family Poaceae; genus Avena; species Avena longiglumis. The sequence continues at coordinate 194,818,636 of CP125978.1, forward strand.
TTGAAGTCAAAGAGAGCATCAAGAAGCAAATTCAAAACACATTTAAGTCTAACCCACTTCCTATGCATAGGAATCTTGTAAATAAACAATTCATGAAAGCACAAAGCAACAAGCATAGGAAAGCAAAACAAATGCAACTTCAAAATTTTCAACATAAAGAGGGGAAACTTAATATTGTTGGGATACATAAGATCATGTTTCCCTCTCTCATAATAACTTTGAGTAGCTTCATGAATAAACTCAAAAATATAGCTAGCACATAAATCATGCTTTTCATGATCTACAAACACATAATTTCTATCAAGCTCAAAAATAGTGGGATTAAAACCTTCATAGGTTTTACCCAAAGTAGATATTTCAAAAGGATCCACAGGAACATAGCATTCATCATCCTTTGGTAAGCATGGGGGACAATCAAATAATGTAAGGGATAAAGAGTTACTCTCATTAGAAGGTAGACATGGGTAGATCCATTTTTCCTCGTCTTGACCATCACTCTCCTCATCTTTTTCATCTAATGAGCTTTCAGTTTCAGCAATTTCTTCTTCCATAGGCTCCTGAAAGGCATTAGTCACTTCTAAAAGTGGAAAACACCTATTAAAATATTCAAGAATATAGACATTTTCTTCCTTGTAATTATCAAAGCAAAATTTAAGTATCTCAGAAACCTCATGTTTATAAGGTGCATCATCAGTATTTTCATGCAAACTGGCAAGTTCCAATGCACCCTTGAAAGCAATGAATTCTTCAATTTGTTCCACATCATAAAATTCATAATTTCCTTTAACATAAGAGGATATGATAACATTATTATTATACTCACATTGAAAAGGGAGGTGTTTATACCTCCTACAGCAACAAGCTTTATCAAAGCAATAGGTAACATTATAAGTAGAGCACACGTCTCTAGCAATAGTATTCAACTTATCAATTTGTTCCCATAAGTGTTTCCCTTTTTGTGATAAACGGTGTTCCTTATAATAATATTTTTGTTCTTCCGTGAACCCACCTTGCCAATAAAAACTAGTTTCAAAGAAACCATCCATTGATAGAAAGCATGACCAAGCAAGGCAATAACAGACCAGCAACTAGAGCACGAACTAATTTTTTTGTGTTTTTGAATAGAGAAATCAAACCAAACTAAACAATTTTTTTTGGAGTTTTTTGAAAAGAGGCAAACAAAACCAAGCAAAAGAAACTAAGCAAACTAAAAACAAAGTAAAGATAAAGGAAGTGGAGGACTCCCCTTGTGAATACGTCCTTAGCCTCCCCAGCAATGGCGCCAGAAAATAGCTTGATGGTGCTGATTAGCACTTCGTTGGGAACCCCAAAAGGAAGGTGTGAAGCAGCACAGCAGTAGTTTTCCCTCTATAAGAAACCAAGGTTATCGAACCAGTAGGAGGAAGGAAACATCACACACGTGTTGCAAGCAACACGGAGACCTGCACAACACAAACTCAAGACTTTTCCCCAGCTAGACAGTGAGGTTGTCAAGCTCATCGGTTTGCTGTAACAAAGGATTAAACATATGGTGTGAAAGGTAATGAGTGATTGCAGCAAGTAAACAAGTAACAGTGGAAGATGTATCAATGGTAAAGATTGGACCGGGGTCCATAGTTCACTAGAGGTGCTCTCCTTAGATAAACAACATGGCATGAAGGGTAAACAAATTACAGCAGGGCAATTGACAGGAACTGAGCAAGGCATAACAATGCAATACTAGTCAGAAAAATCCTATGAGATTCGATTGGGCAATACAACAAGATACATAGACCGCCATCCAACTGCATCTATGACTAGAAGTCCACCTTCAGGTTATCATCCGAACCCCCTCCAGTATTAAGCTGCGAGCAACATACAACTGCTTTAAGCAAAGTGTGTAAGGTAAATAGTCCACATGTTCCATGAACAAGAGACCGTTGTTTTCTCCCTAGTGGCAACAACAGATCTACAACCAAAACTAGAGCCATAAACCCACTATCGAGCATAAATACCCCCTCTTGGAGTCACTAGCAACTACTTGGCCAAGATAGCTACTAACAGTGGAGAGCATGCAAGATCACAAACAACACAAACATGATAGAATCATAAATACAAAACCATTAATCAAACCAACATAATAATCTCAATATCTATTGGATCCCCGCAAACTCAACATGCATGATTACAAATATATTAGATCTTGATCATGAACGGAGCTCACAAGATCTATACATGAAAGCACAAAGGAGGAGATACAACCATCTAGCTACTACATGGACCCATAGTCCAAGGTGGAATTACTCACGCATCATACCGGAGAGAAGACCTCCAAAATGATTTCCCCTCCGGCAGGGTGCCGGGAAGAACTTCAGATCCCCCTGATCTAGGGACGATGGTGGCGGCGGCTACAGAAGGTTTCATGAAATATTGATTGAGTACTTAGGGTTTCTGCATTGGGGGCTTCTTATATACGAAGAGGCGAGGCTGGGAGGCGTCCAGGGGCCCCACACCCTACCCAGGCGCGGGGCAGGGCCCACCCGCGCCTAGGGGTGTCTGGCCGCCCTGGCTTATTTCTCCGTCTCGTCTTCTGGATTCTTATCCCCCACGGAAAGTTATTGACTTTGGCTTTTGTCCCGTCCAATTCTGATAATATTGATTTTCTGCCTTTCTGGAACGAAAAACAGAAGAAAACAGGCAACTGGCACTGTGGCAACTTTTTAATAGGTTAGTTCTAGAAAAGATATAAAAACACCTCAAAGAAAGACAAAGCAAAGAAAAGTAGATACTAAACAAGCATGGAGCATCAAGAATTATAGATACATTTCCAACGTATCAATGAGCATATTAGATGGACCAGCTGTTAGGCATCTTTGATGGACTGGTTTAATGGTCTATTTTTTTGTCTATTATTTTGTTCAACCACACAACCGGTCATGTGGAAGTGCCATGCATAACGGCCGTCAATCCATCATGTCTTTTCCTTGCTTGCATCGCATTGTTTCAGTAAACTTGCTCCACATATCCAACGGTGAAAGAGACGTGTGTAGGTAGCATCCTAGATAACAAATTCGCGTTCTTTCTATGAATATGTTTGATGAATATGGTTTTCTATGCTGCAATTGGATATGCTAGAATTTTTTAATTTCCGAAAACTCACTTGTGGCCCTCAAATTAACATGAACGCCACTATTAAAATATGTAATGGTGGAGCTTGTAATAAACGCCACTACTGGATACACTACCGGTGGCGTTTACCACTGGATACACTACTAGTGACGTTCGCTAAAGAGGTCACCACTATTTACTACCAGTGTCATAAGATTAGTGGCGAGCGGTTTCAACGCAACGAACCTCATTTTTCCGAACGCCGCTACTAGGTCTTTTCCTACTAGTGTTAGCGGTGTTTTTTTCGGCGTTCTCTCGCACGATATTTGTGTCTTTTCGTTCTCCTTAGGTCGTGTTGTGCTTTGGCCCTAGAAAAATTCTTATTGTGTTTATTGCACACTATAACTCGTTGTGGATGGTTGCTTTATTTATAAAACAGGAATGAAAGCATGATTGAAGCTGTTTAGATCTCTTGTAACACCCCGGCCTCTCCGAACCAGCGGTAGTGACTCCTGGCGGCTCAATAGGATCTCTAGACTAACTCCACGAACCAATACTAGTATTTTCTGTGCACTTTGTCCTTACTCGTACATACCCGGTACACACTTCCTGGTTGGTCACCCATCCTTAAATTGCTCTAGGCCAAGCACGCTTAACTTCAGAGTTTTTTAATAAACTTTCTAAGAAGAAGTTGCAACTTATTGGTATAGATATACTAAGAGCATCCCCACTCATTGGGCGTTCCCATGCCGAAATCCAAACCTAACTACGGCCAGGCTAAACAAGATTTCAGCCTGGGAACGCCGAGTTTCCCACTCGCGTTCCCAGGCCGTATTCCCAAGCGAAGCAAAAAAGGGCAAAATATTCGAATTTTATCGTTCTCGCCGGCTAAAACTCGGCCAAATATGTTCAACAGAAGTACGTCCCAACATGTTCGGCGACAAATTATTACAGAACTAGATAAAAATCTCGGCGATTAGTCGTCGACGGGGATGGGCTCTTCCGGCGTGTGAGATGCGGCGGTCTTGGGCATCTCGCTAGCGGACGCCGACTAGTTGGAGGAGCTAGAAGTAGAGCTCGGCGTAGCAGTGGCATTCGGCGCAGGAGTTGGCGTGATGTTGGCGTTTTCCTCCTAGAGGATGGCGTTGCGGCGCTCCATGTACCAGGCCTTGACCGGCGAGCTCATCGCCGACGTGTCCTCGTCACCCATGAGGAACTAAAGATCTGTTTTCCTCTTCTTGGCGGCATAGTTGGCCTTGAGAAGGTCGATCTTTCGGTCTTGGTTCTGCAGCAGCAGCGCCTACCTCTTGTCGGTCTTGGTTCTGTGATGCACTTCCCGATAGAAGCTTGGACGCACCTGATACACACTTCCCAGTTAGTCACCCATCCTTAAATTGCTCTAGGACAAGCACACTTGGCCTCAGAGTTTTTCTAGATAAGCTTCCAAAAAATAAGTTACAACTTGTTGGTATAGTTATATTAAGATGGCACGAGAGACAGGTAATGTGCTGCAGCTACTCACTGCTATTCGGGCCTCGTTTTCCCTTCCCACCTGCCTGTCCAATGCCCAGGAGGAGCCTATGTGAACATTCGGGATCAGGGTGGGCATCTTGCTAAATTAAATAAAATTAACCCAAAGTCGTAATTATTTCAAAGATTAACCCTATTTGGAAAGAAATTCAGAAGGGATAACCTTTTTCTGCTACTCCCGCCCGCGTGGTGCCGCAAGCACTGTTGTAGCGCCACCTAGGACAGTGCCGCACGACTGCCACGTTGTCTGGCTGGGACCCGGCGCCGCAGCGATGCCAAGCTGGCTCGCATATGCAGCACCGTCTAGAGTGGTGCTGCATGCATGCCTGCTGCGCCTCACGGGCTGGCGTGGCACGCCTTGCCACGCTGGCTCAGCGGGCCCCAGCCTCGTAAGTGCAGCACCACCCACGGAGGCGCCGCACCCACCTCTGTCGCGCCGCGCTGGCTGGCGCCGCACGCCTGGAGCCCTTAAGCTCACGTTGGGTCGGTCCAGCCCGAACCTCCTCTCCCCTCACCACTTAGCACTCAAGAAGAACGGCGGCAGTGGCTTAGGGGATTTCTTCCCCAATATCCACTCAAAACCCCAAGATTTGAAGAAAAACTTAGGGGATTTCTTCCCCAATCGCCTCACCAAGGTATTCTCCTCTTCTCCCCTCAATTTCATCCGAAATTTTCAAGTTATTTGCCCCTAGATTGAGAAATTCCTCCAAATGCTAGGCCACCAATTGGATATATAAATTTGTATGGAGCAATGAGGTGTTTGGTTGATATATAGAGTTAGGATTGGTATATTAAACCTTCATGTGTATAGATAAAATTGTTAGGGTTAGGGTTAGAGTATGGTTGTATGAGCTTGTTGTTAGTGTAAATTTTGGCATAGATACTTATTGAATTTATCTACCGTTATGTTCTTATATATAATTTAGGGATGGCTAGAATTATCCATGTTCATCATATGGACAAGGAAGCTTTCTTGAGAGGCAATATTGAGCCGGACCCGGATGAGATTGACTTGGTGTTTGATCATAGTCCAAACTATGCGAAGGTGTTGCAACAAGTTCGGGTAGATTTGAATTGGATGGATCCTAGTGATGTTGTTGAGTTGGAGGGTAGGCATAATGTGGGATTTGGGATGCACAATTGTTGGAAGACAATGCATATCAGCTCGGAGCAACATTGGTTTGCATACAAGGAAGTGGTGGCTGAATCACAAGACAAAACTCTTGAGTTATTTGCCACGAAAAAGGTTGATGGTAATGTCAACACCCGAGTTTTTAATCCCAGATGCCTATTATGCCATACATCGCAATCCCAGGATTACCATTTTTGCGAGACATAACAGATTGGATATCACAGTACATCATCCATTACAAACCATACATAAGGTCTTACACAAATAAGTATCTCATGATCCAGTCTTAATACAATTCAAGCAGCGGAATAACGTAATAATAACGATAGCGTAGGCGAGGCTCCATCTTCGTGGTCACAGGCAATGCTGACGATGGGAGATGATCCTAGTTGTCGTAACCCTCCTGTTGTCGTCTTCCGGATACTCCTCTTCATAGTCTGGCCAGGGACAAAGCCATGTGTACTCTTTAAGTACTCGCAAACTAATACTAACAAGTGAAGTGGTTTTGCAATAGGAAGTACTGAGCTCTAGGGTTATTTTGCAAAAAGACAAATTTACCTTACTAAGTTCAGAAGCAAAGAAAGCTAGTTGAAAGTTTTATAACACCTAAGGGGGAAACTTGAATTTCATGTCACAACTATGTTGTGGTCAAGTCAAAGTCATAAATCATTTCATAAGTCATTTTGAAAACATCTGACGATGGAACAGTATGGCCACTCCAACTGTCCATAACCGCGGACGCGGATATTCGAATAGTTTGACACTCTGCAGAGTTTGTACACTTTCACAACAACATTCGATACATCCGTCAGGAACAATCCTGAATTCACCATACTTAGTATGCGGATAATCAATCCTAACCTTTCCATTACACGCCCTAGTATAGGCACCTCTTCTGTGAGTTTGGCCTCCCAACCATGACCAATTGTCATCTTGGGTACTGAACACAGGTGGACAATCTTCACAAGGTAGCCTCAGCTCAGACCTTGGTTGCAAGGGAACCCATACTAAGGTATATAAATTTCCAGTCAAGCCCTACCCAAATTTCGGGTATTGTGGTTGTACGGTAAAATTGGAATGGTATCGCATCCAGACAACCATCAGTTTTGTAAAGGGCTAAGGCTCATGCCTTAACATTTTCATCATCAAAATCATTTGGTGTTCAGAAATAGATGTCAAAACATTTCAGTAGAATGACTCATCACTCTAAGGTTTTCATAACCATTTTCACCAAGTATTCCCATCTAAAGTTGATCAAGTTTTATGCTTAGCACTAGCATCTACAAGTGGGGGTAAATACTAATGAGGGGTGATAAACAAGTGTATCTTATCTAAGTTCAATCTCATGCCTTAGGGTGGCATCAAGATTATCTAACTTAGGCCAAGTTTTATGCTCTTTATGCTACCTTCCAATATCCTTCTATTATCTACAAGTTACTAAGTAAACTCTAAGAGAAAGCTTTGATAAATAAATAAAGTATTAAGCTTTGCAAGTAAAACTAGGATTGGGTATCATCAAATGGGTATAAACTTGCAAGTAGATCTTGCAAGTGGTAGCTTGCTTAATAAGTAGCTTGCAAGTATTGGCTTGCTCAGTTAATAGCTTGCCTTGTGCAGAGCAGTGGTTGAAGTTCTCCTCGGCTTCTTCCTCATAGTATCCTTCTTCCTCCTCTATCCTTAGTCGGTACTAGCGTCTATAAATAAATACGAGGTACACAATCACCACACAATTCTTTTTTTTTAACCTCTAACAGTAGGAAAGGCTCCTACTGCTTTACCATTGAATAGATATCACAGAATTCTTTTTACATATTTACAATGGGCAATGCCCAGAAGGGTAAAGGCAAAAGAAAATTACAGAGAGGAAGTAATGTTTTGGATATGAGGATGGAGATCCTCCTTAGTCCTATGGACTAAAAGATTCAAGTCTGAGACTAGTCTAGCCCTCCAGGAAGCTACAGTTGGTTGAATACCATTGAATAATAAGTTATCCCTTTCTTTCCAGATGCTCCAAGCTCCTAACAAAACAATTTCCATGTACAACTTTTGGTTCCAAGAAGCCTTCCCGAATTCAATTATCTACAATCTTGTAATTCTTGTAGTTCCTGAAGGCCAAGTTATATGGAGAAGGTCCCAACAAGATTTGCTAAAGGAGCATTCAAAAATCATATGCACAATAGTTTCTTCTAGAGGATTGGAACACATTAGGCAATCATAACCTAAACTTAGTGAGAAATTTCTTCTTCTTAGCATATTTCTGGTGTTTAGTCTGTCTGATAAGACTAGCCATCCAAAAAAATTGACTTTTGGGGTGCATTTGGCTTTCCATAACCATTTAAAGGCGATATGTGGCTCTAAGTCCTTGAAATAGAATTGATAGTATAGACTTGAAGAGAATTTGTCATTACCCCAAACATATGATCATTTATCTGAATCATCTTGAGTCATTGTTACTTCTCTGCAGATATTCTGAATGTCTTTTAATTCCTCCAGGGCTTCAGGAGAGAGAGGCAAGAAAAAAGTATTGTGTAGTTGATTTGATGAAAGGAATTATTGTACATACATGTCTTATTTCCTGGGATAGGAGAAAATCCTGGGATGACTGTCCTCAAACACCCCATGTTGCCAATTGTCCTTCCAAAATAAAGTTGAAGTGTCATTGTCAATTGAGCTCAAAGCAATACCTCTAAAAATGTGAGATAGTTTAAAAACATCCTTCCACCAGAAGGATCCTCTAGGAGATAGAGCATGGGGAACCTTATCAGTATAGTAGGCATTCCAAATCAAAGTGGCCCATCGAGTGTCAACTTTATTATAGAATTTAGGTAAATATTTTAATAAGAGCCCATCATTTTGTACCCTAAGATTGAGAATTCCCAGGCCTCCTTTCTTATTTGGTCTGCAAATTTTGTCCCATGCTGCCAATGAATAACATTTCTCTCCATCCTCTGTTTTTTTGTTTCATAGACAGTGTCTTTGAATTTTCTCCACATGATTTATAATTTTATCTGGTAATTTCTTTTAACACATTGCAAAAGTTGCAATGGAAGCCAATAAAGAATTTATAACTGAAACCCTGCCACTATATGACATCATCAGAAAAGAAGCTGAAACTTTCCTTTCAATCCTATCCACTAGAGGCATTAAATCATATACAGTAGGTTTGGTAGTCCCCAATGGTAAACCTAGATATGTAAAGGGCATAGAGGCCACAGTATAGCCAATTATATCTCCAATTTCCTTAGTCTTGTCTTCTGACAAATTAATGGGTATCATGCTGGACTTTTGAAAATTAATTGTCAGTCCAGTAGAACTGGCGAATTTCTGAAGAATCTCCTTCATGACATGAACTTGATCTATGCAGGCAGGCAGGATAATTAATGTATCATCAGCATATTGCACAACTGGTAAATCTTGGCCAAAGTCAGGAGAGAATGGAGCATGCAAAATATTTTCCATGAAGGCTTAGTTGATGGCAGACTGTAAGAGGTCAGCTGCAAGAACAAAAATCAGAGGAGAGAGAGGGTCTCCTTGTCTGACACCCCTCATACAGTGAAATTGTCTGCCAGGGACCCCATTCAATAAAATAGTTGATTTACCTGTCCCAAAAATAATTTCAATCCATTTCAACCATATTTCATCAAATCTCATTTGCCTCATAATCTTGATCATAGCAGAGTGATTAATTGTGTCAAAGGCTTTGGCAAAGTCCAACTTTAATAACATGATTTCCCTTTTTGAAGTCCCACATTGGTAAATAAATTCAAAATCCCAAGCCAAGCAATCTTGTATGTTTCTCCCTTTAAGAAATCCATATTGATTTTTGTGCACAATCTGAAGGACTACCTTCTATAATCTATTTGCCAATATTTTGGTAATAAGTTTTAGTATACAATTCAGAAGAGTGATGGGCCTATAATCATTAACAGTTTCAGGGGAGCCAACCTTTGGAATTAGAGCAATGTGTCCCATGTTAATGCTTTCCAAGTTTAGATTTCCTTCATGAAACTCGAAACATAATTCATAAATATCCTCTTTGATAATTTGCCAGAAACTTTTGAGAAATTTGCCATTGAAACCATCAGGGCCAGGTGCTTTGTTAGTTGGCATTTCCTGAACAACTTTATCAATTTCTTCTTTAGTAAAAGGAGTAGATAGTATATCAAGTCCAGGTGTAGGGGTAGTAACATCTTCTAATTCCAATACCATAGCTGGTTGAGTTGCAGTTCCCAGTCTTTCTTTATATGTTTGATAAAAAATCTCCTCCTTGTCAACATGTTCTGTCACCAGTGACCCATCAGAGAGTCTGATGGAAGCTACATTGTTCCTTCTATATCTTTCAGTAGCATAATTATGAAAAAAAATAGTGTTCTCATCCCCAAATTTTGTCCATCTTACTGTACACCTCTTTTTCTAATAGATATTCTAATATTCTAACAGTCTATCCAAGTGTGCCTTTAAGATTTTCCTGAAATTATTTTCATGACAAAAAAGACCTCTTATGTCTTCTAGATTATCTAATTCAGCTAAAGTTTTATTTGTATTTTCAATACATATTGAAAGTCTGGAGATGGATTTACTCCAAAATTTCAAATCATACCTTAGTCTCTTGAACTTAGCATTAATGGTGGCTGCACAATTCTTTTTAAAGGTTGTTTCTCCCAACTTTTGGATACTGATTCCAGGAAGCCAGGATGAGCAACCCAGTAATTTTCAAATCTAAAAGTCTTACTTCTAGGAATCTTTGTTTGAATTATGACAATACATGGGGAGTGTTCTGATGTTGGCTTCCCTTGTGAAGTATCCACTGTATTTGGGTAACTTGCAGTCCAATGGATGGAGGTGAAAAACCAATATAGTTGCTCAAGGAGAGGATCATCCTGCATATTGCTCCAAGTGTATTGCCTTCCCTTAATGGGCAATTCAGTCAGATTTTGATCCCTTATGAAATCATTAAAAATTAACATGTCATTGACATTTCCTCTAGGTTTGTTTCTGTTATTAGGAGATCTAATAAAATTAAAATCCCCCATAATAATCCAGTCTTCATCATCAGGAATTTGTAGCTGAAATAACCATCTCACAAATTGCTCTCTCCTTTATCTAGCACATGGTCCATACACATTAATTAATGTCCAAGTTTGAGTAGACTGTGTTGAAGTAAAGTGAACAGAAATAACAAATTGTTCATAGTGCATAACCATTCCAGAGAATAAAGAACTATTCCAAATAATGATTAAACCACCAGAAGCACCAGTTGAAGGAACATAGACATAATCATCAAATCTTTTGGGACAACATGATTTAATAAAAGCCACATCAAAAGATTCCTTCTTTGTTTCTTGCAGGCATAACACAGAACAACCACTTTCATTTATAGCATTCATAAGTGCTAATTGCTTGTCCTTAGCATTTAAACCCCTTATGTTCCAACACAAAATAATTCGTTGTTTGAGAAACATTATTATTACAAGAGATAAAAGGATGACAGTTAAACACTGTCAGTGCCTTCTTCCTCCTGGAGAGGGGCCCAGAGCTTTTTAGGAGTTAACTCCTGAAGTGGGACACCACATAGACCAGCACCAATAGCTTGAATCATGGATATGGATGTTGGGAGAAGTGTAGGGTCAACTCCTTGTGCCTGAAAGGGAGTGATCATCTGTTGCACCTCTTCTTCTTCTTCAGTAATCTTCACCCCAGGTACAATTCTAGGCTTAACTTTTGATTTTATTTTTTTCACATCACCTGTAGCAATAGGCTTGAAACCCATGTACCACTCTGTAACACCCTCGGAATCGGACCTATGCAAGTTTTAGCGAAACCCGCCAAACCCGCATAGAAACGATTCAAAGGTGCCCACCAGGCACTTTCGTGCGGGTGGAAAACGAAGTAATAACATTACACAACAGTCCTCGATGGGACCCACAGAACAGATATATATACAACACGACTCCATGAGTCAAGATTACAGATATACGGTACAAAGATCCAAATCACCTTGAAACGATGGAGCGTCCGACTACGGACAAGATGCAAATGGGGCTAAGAGCCCTGAAGAATAACCGATGGCGTCCATAACCCTGCCCAGGCCAAGCCGGAAGGGTAACCCTGCTAACGACGTCGATCTCAAAACCTGCTTAAACAAAAGGGGTGCCGACAAAGGGCAAAGGAAAAAGAGGAGCGTCAGTACTGAGGCCAGTACACGGCGAGGCTAGAATTCGGCGGTCCTTGCCTACATAGGTATGGTGGACTAAAGCGGTAGCGGCAGCATGCACTAAACAACCTATAGAGACTCGATACAACTGGCGGCAATCAGAGAGGGGTAAGAAAGACCTATCCGGAGCCAACCTGATACTACCATCAAGCAAACCCATCCTGGTGTTTCCCCCTCGAGACCAAACGAGGAAGTCAACCGAGGAACTCACACCGTTGGCAGTTTTATTTATTCAGTTATCGTTGCAGCAATTACTAGTCCGGTGTAGATAATCATCCTGATAAAGTAAGCAGTGGGCACTTTTAATTAACCATTCCGTTGTAGTTGCGACACTTACTAGTCAGATTCAATAGCATGAGATAACCCAAAACCCAGCAGTTGTTGGTACTTTTATTTAGCCATTCCGTTATAGTTGCAATACTTACTAGTCAGGTACAATGGTCGCAAGCGACACTCCAAACAAGCAATTGTGGGCAGTATTATTTAGCCATTCCATTATAGTGAAGCTAATTACTAGTAATTATAAAGTCAAATTTATAGCACTACTTTAGTTATGCTTGTCTATGGTCGAGAATCGTGCTCAAGTCGTCCATAACCATGACACGGCTTTGAAAGTTTTACCCGGCGGGTGCACCAATAGCAACACACACTCGATCAACCTCGGAAAACCAAATCAAAACCCAACGAGGCTTTCACGACAAAGCAATCATAGGATTCAAAATATTTGAGGGGGCCACCCTTAAAGTAGACCATAACGAAGCCGGCTCAGATGGACTTAAGGTTGTGGGGACGGTGTGAACGATCGGGAACCCGAAAGTGTGGCTGGGCTTGTCGACACCGCGGAATCGTGCCACGATCCTAAACATGCAGTGTGCTCCTCTCACAATCGTAAATCAAGTAGCATGGAATAAGCAGGATAGTAAATAAAACCTCAAACTAGTTTGTGGCCCCAAGAAATAAGATGAATCAAGCTACCAGCTAAGGGGTCCCATAATCCTCCCGGATGTGGATAGCGATAAATCAAGGAATGTATCAAGTACTCGGGGTCCTACGGGACACAAGTGGGCGTTCGGAAACCAAATATTATCTATCACCCACCGATGCCTCTGCTTACTTCAATTTTAGTTGTTAAACAGTAATTAAAGTGAACGAAAAGTAAAGCCATGATCATCTCCAACATTGAACATGCGGCACTTCTCCAACAACTGTGGTACTTGACGACACGCAAAAACACTTGAGCAAGCGACTACGACGCGCGGGTCCACTATCTACCAAACAACAGGTAATAGGATGTGTCCAAGGCTATATGTAGCTGCAAGGGATATTACGGGTACGAAAACTAGAGCATCGCAACACAGATAGCAAAGATCAACAGGAGGGAATAAATACTAGAAAAGTAAGATAGGTATAAAGGGGGAGATGCTCGCCTGAAAACATTGCCGAGGGTTTATCCGAAGATCGGGGCGAAGCTCACATCAACTCAACAGCCTTATCCGCGAAGAAGCAAAACACTAGAAGAAACACCGGATGCAATATTTAATACAACGGCAGAAGATCGGAAATGATGCATGTATGCTGCATGACATGGCAAGGGTGCGGTGCAATTAGGCAATATTAAGTGGAACCAGGGTCCCGACAATTAATTAAATGGTTCAAGTTGTTTAACTACCCCGCAAATTAAATGTTATTTTAACATGGCAAAAGATAGCACCGGTTCGCTATACCAATTTAAATGAGGCCAATATGAGACTAGATTTGCCCGCATATGGGCCCCATATTTAATTATATGGTGAATCGGCATAAGGCCCCCAAACCACAAATATGCATGCGAGTATGACAATTTAATATGCAACAGGTTTTATGTTTAGCATTTATAAAAATAGGGGTTCGGATAAGGGTCACACATTAGGGCTCGACGATCTTGGTTCCGGGGTTCGGGGTCGGTCTCAGGGTTCAGGGTTCGACGGGATCGTTCTCGGACTCCGGGATTTAGGGTCTTCGGATCGGGGAAGTAGATCTTGTCGCACGAGCGTCAATGCTTCCGGGAAGGAGAACTTGTCGCATTCGGGGTCCTCAGGTCCGCGTAGACGATCATGACGTTCAAAGTGGAGAACTTGGCGTTCCGGTGGCGATCTTGGCGTCAGGGTTCGCGGTCTTCAGATCCGGGACGAAGTACTTGTCGCATCTGGGGTCTTCGGGTACGGGAGTCTCGGCGAACTTGGCGTCCGTGACATAGATCTCGGGCGTAGACTTATCATCAATGGTCAACTTGTAGCCGCCTCGGGAGATCTTGGAGACGTAGCACTTGGTGGCTCCGGGTTTTGTCAAACGCGGCCGCACTAGCGTTGCAGGGAACAACACGAGATGGGCATGGCGAGCCTGCCGGCGCTCGGCCGCAGCCAACAGAGGCAGAGGCGCCGGCGGCCTGCGGAGCTCGCGGGGACGGTGAGCCGGAGAGGATGGAGGCCGGGGCGGCGCTGTCAGCAGACGAGGGCGGGCGACGACGGGCGCAGCCGGGGAGAGGCGCGGACCGACGGCGGAGAGGGCAGGGACGCCGGAGCACTGGGGCTGGGCGGGCGACCTGCCTGTCATGGGCAGCAGCGGCGGGCTCTGGTCTCTGTGGGCAGAGAGGCGGCGGGCGAGGCTAGGCGCAGACGAGGCGGCGGATCTGTGGCCACAGGCCTTGAACCCATGAGAGAGGGCGAGGCTAGGCGAGGGGGAGGAAGTTCGAGCCGGGGGCGAGCTGAGGAGGCGGGGTCGAGGGCGGTGGCGGGCGGTGGAGCCTGGGGAGCGGCGGAGGCGGCCGAGGCTATGATGGAGAGAGCCGGCGAGGGGGAGAGGGTGGGGAGGTGAGGCGGGAGGCGCGCGGCGGAGGTTGGCGGTGGCCGAGGCGCGCGAGAGAGAGAGGCCGGCGGGAGGAGGGATCTCCTGGGCGGCGGCGCGCCGGAGAGGGAAAGGAGGGCGCCGGCGGAGGTTGGCGGTGGCCGGAGCGGGAGAAGAAGGGAGCAGAGAGGGGACTGCGGGCGCGGGGCAGAGGGGTGGGACCCAGGGGAAGGTGGGGATCGGGTGTGGCGGTGATGGCGTGCGTGTGTGCTGTTGTGTGTGTTGGTGTGGGGCTGGGAGGGAGAGAGAGAGGTGGGTGAGTGAGGTGGCGGCTTCTGATTGGAGGGGGGATGGCCAAGGGTGATGTGGCAGCCTGGGATAGGTGGGGGTGAGGTGGAGGTAGGGTGGGTAGATTAGGATGGGTAGGAAAAGATTTAGGGGGACTGGGTAGATATTTATCTGGGGAAGTAGGCTGCTGCCGGCTGGGCCGTTTCGGCCTGGCCGGTGGCGGCCTCCCCGGTATAAAATATTTTATTATCTATTATTTGTATTTCTCTTAAAACAAAACATTTGCAACAAGGTTTGAGACATATAAAAGATCCGAACGGACCTAGGTTTTCCATTTGAATAAAGAGAAGGATAATTTTTAGAAAACAACGACAGGCGTTTAGAAAATAGTTTTAGACAAACAATGCATGATGATGACAATGCAATGCACAAAAAAACGCGATTTTCTAGTAGTGGTTTTGCGGGATGCCACACTTGTTGCCCTTGAACTTCTTCTGACAAGACTGGTGGAGATATGAATTACATTTTCAGACAGTTTCCTTTTCTTTCCCACTTCCCCCATACCAGTAACAATAGAGTCCTGTGATGGAATATAAGTGCAGAGTTTCAAAGAAGGTGTTTTGGGAGGAGACAAAAGAGATTTCTTCCTAGAAATCTGCAGTGCATTCCACTCTCCAAACAGTTCAAAATGTATAGCAACTGGAATTGGAACCTTGACATTGAAAAAGTGGTCCTATTTCACCAAACTTGGGAGCATGCAATCCTTAAGAGCAGCTCTGGCAAGTGTCATCATAGCCCAAACTTCAGAGTGGATAGAGGAAGCAGAATCATCCAACAGAATAGTATTCAAAGTTAAGTTTGTTTCCACCTGCATATTGTCAGAGTTTGACGAAGTTTTCCCATCTAAAATTGCAGATAAACTTTCATGCCAAGCTTGCATTGGGCTATCGATAATGTTACTGCTAGGTGGATGGACACCAGCATCAAAAGAAACCCCCTGCTCCTGGAGAATAGCTTGAAAGTTAATCAGTGGGAGGTTCAGAGATATGGCAACTGTAGCACTGTTGTTCATGTTAGCAACATTTCCCTCTGCCTGTTCCAACACATTATCAAACAAAGCAGCTATATCTTGGGTAGGGACAAAATTTCCCTGATTAGCATGATTACCTTGCTGATTCTGCACCATAGGTGCAACTCCTCCACCTTGCTGATTCTGCTGTAGCCATAGTGCTAACTGATGTTGATATAGTTGCTCTGCAGTGGGCCTTCTCCAAAAAAAAGGGTGGGGATCATTATTTGGTGGGTCCTCTGGAGGTGGGGGCACATTGTGCACATGTGCATTCCAATCTGCCGACCTGAGAAGGACAATGGGTACAGTCCAGCTACATCTAGCACCTCCTAACTGATGCATAACCAGACTCTTAGGAACAAACTTAGGATCCACTAACCAAACTTTGACTAGTACAAATTTGTCATTCCCCCTAGGCTCATGCCAGATTGAAAGAAGACCAAAATCTTGCACAACTCTTTTAATGATGTCCATTGTTTGATAATCAGAGGGGAAGCCTAGTAGCAACATCCACAGTTCACGACCAAAAGCAGTAAGACGCATGTTCCTGGCAGCATTATGCTTCACAAAAGTAATTTCTATCCCTTCCTCAAATCCCTCATTTTCCTCTACCATTAAAGTGACTCCCACAGCAGCATCTTCTTGCAGTGTCTTAGCCATTCTGAAAATTCCCAACCCAAAGGGGTGATCATCAAAAGACCGTACCTCTAGATTGATCTCATGTAACATGCCTCTGACCACATGACGCAGATGATGTCAATGATGAACTAGGACAAAGCGGTTGGTCTCTGCAATAATCAGGCGATCATTCTGCAGAGGCGGCACAGGTGGCACAACAAGATTAGTTCGAGCTTTTCGGTCTGCTGGGCCAGGATCAACTGTCATGCCCTCAGGCAGGAATGCCAGTGGGTTGATAGGAAATGTGGCCATGGGGACAGAGGGAGCAGCAGCGGTGGTGCAGAGGGCGGCGGTGGCTACGGCGACAATGGAATTGGGGTTTATTGTAGCGAGGGTGAGAAGCGGAGGAGACGATGCGGCAGAGTCCTCTATTTTAGCAACAAGAATATCTTTAGTTTCCTTAACCCTCCAGATTTTCTGACCACATGAACTGGTCGGTTTAGCTGATTTAATGCGCCAGATTTTTTCCATTTAGCATCACACGAACGAGCACAGTGTCCCAATTTCTTGCAGCGCTTGCATCGCCAGCCCAAAAGGCATTCAACAAAAGAGTGTCCCGAGCCCAAACATTTAACACAACTGGGCCCATTAGCACAAGAGCAAACATTCTGATAGAAAATTTTGTACACCCCATTGCATGAGCTAACCAAGTGATCATTAGAATTACAACATGAACATTACCAAGAAATTCAAAGACAAATCTTTTCGGTGAGATGGTTGGTAGATTTAAAGATTTCATCAAATCCTTGTCTGAATATTTAGCCTGACGCAAATCCTCAAGTAATTCTAGTGCTGATGGGCCCAGATTTTCACAAAGCTCAAGGTAGAAGTTTGGGCCCAAAAATTTAAAACTTTTCTTTCCCTCCCGATCCACCAGAATTGGATCATTGAAACTACCAAAAAGAGATCATCACCATTACGAATCTTGATCGGGTAGGACAGAGTTGTACCTTCCTGATCTGTTGAAGGAATAGAGGCATCAAAATTCTTCTTGGGAGTATTAAACCCAAATTTAGAAAATTCCAGAGTTGATGAATTTGAATTATCCCTTGCAACACTTTCCTTGAGAAAAATTATATCAGAACGAATTATTGTGGCACTCCTATGTGAAATCTCCACAATCTCTTCATTGGAACACCAATTAGACTGATTAATAAACCCTGAGGTAGCTGGATGAATTCCACGAAATAAATTGAAGTGACAAACAAAGTCTGGCCAGATCCGATCCTTGAGTCCATAGATAAAATGACCCACTTTATTTGAAGCCACCGAGAACCGAAAACGTCGATCACTGAGTTTGAAAACCTTAAAACCTTTAGCCACGCCACCAATGCAGCATTGGAGTGCTAAACCAACAGATTCTTCAGATAAAGCAAATGAAGTCGAGGAGAATGAGACCACAAGAAAGAATTCTTTGGCCCCGGTAGAGGGGGAGAAGTGAACCGTAGATCCAAACCTTGCACGAACCTGATCGGCCAGGGCTTGGCCGGGTGAGAAATCCCAATGAATAAGAGCCTCCATGGGGATGAGCATGTAGATCACAGAGAGGGGAGTAGAATGGTAGGGTTGGAAAGGCTAATGGATGGCCGGAGAGGGAGATCGCTGGCAGTGGGTGGCTAGGGGGTGGGAGGGGGTGGGAGCACAGCCATTGTCACAATTGTTCAAGTTTATTAGGGGCAAATAATAAACCACACAATTCTGTAATTACTCTATTTAACACACAAAGGTTCACACTAGATGATCTAGCATCATCACTATTATCACAAAGATTAAAGCACTTGTCTTATTTATTTCATTTTAGAAAAGTAATTTGTACTCATTGAAAAACTACTTAAGATTTAATATTCTCTAACTCAAACATGGGATCATGTTGACACATGTCATCACCACACATTTCAGTACATGGGAATGTGATTTAAAGTGGTGTCACAATTTAATAAGGTTTAACCTTTTTATTTTAATTAAATAAAGTGACTAGAAATGCCTATGAGGCATTCTTTTATTACTTGATCATTATTTCTGCAAGTAAACCTATATATTTTTATATCTTATGAAAGGTATGGTTAAATGTGATTTTTGAGAGTTGGAATCAACTCAAAAGCCTTCATGGTTGAATTTTGAAAAATGTTTGAATGCAGAAAAGCTTCTGCCTTGTTATTTTTACCATGGGTGATCTATAATTCTAAATGGTTTGAATCCAATGGGCTTGGATTAATCACTCCAGTACCTTTCTAGCAAAATTGGTTTCATGCATTTTGGTTTAGTGAATCGAGCTGGGTTGATTTTTGAATCTAGGTACAGAACTGAGTTTGAAATTAAAACAATAAACCTAAGTTTGAATTGTTGGGTGGGAGGTTTTAACCGGGCCCACTACGCCTGGGCGGGGCTGGTTAAGTGGCGACCCACTCGTGAGATGAAAGGAGTGGCGAAGCGGTATGGGGATATTAGGGTCGTATGATCTAACTCAAATCCGAACGGCTGAGGTTCATCGTCCACGTCGGACAACGCCGGCGAGATAGAACCCTAGCGCGGCCAGTGGGGGTCAGTGGGGGCTCACCGGGGCTCCGGCTATGGTCGGAGACAGGGCGAACGACGAAGTCAACGACGGTGATTCTCCTGGTACCGGTGGCTCCTCCTGGGGCGGCTCCAATCGATGGCGCTTCTCATCCTCTACAGCAGCGAACTCCGATGAAATTCCGGCCACCTGGTGCTCTCCTTGCTCCGGGGTGAGTGGGTGTGATCAGTGAGAGGTGGGGAGTGAGATGGTGTGAAGAATTCGTGCTGGGTGGCCTCTATTTATAGTGCGACGAGGCGACCGAATGGCGTAGGCTAAGCTCGTCGTGGTCGTCGGCATAGCGTGCTAATGGCATGGGCGACGATAGGGGCGGTGGGTTACCTCCTGGCAAAGCTCAACGGCTTGATGGCGCGGCGTGGGGCGGTGAGGAACGGTCATAATGTCATGGCGCTCTGGGCGGGTCCGACGACAAGTTTAATGGCACACAACATGCATGGTCCGTGTGGCGGCGAACGGGGTTGTCTGTCGGGGTGCTAGGGTGCTGGCAATCACTTATGCAGGCGGCAAGGGCGGCGCATGGTCTATGGGCTGGTGTCGTGTGCGGCGCTCTGGCGCACTCTCGGCTTGCACGCAGAGAGACTGGGCATGAGCTTGCCGTGTGGTCCAGGGGCTGGCAAGGCTCGAGCGTTGGACAGGGGGTGGCGATGGACGGTGGAGAGTGTCCCAGACAAGGTTGGCAAGGCTAGTACTTCCTCTATCTTGTTGGCGACATGGGGGTGGCAATGGTGCTCTCGACATGGTCACCATTGATGGCTATGCTTTCTCACAGTGGTGCTAAAGCTAGTTAGATTAGTTTGATCATCTACTGGGAGTGTAGAGTGAGCTAGGAAGGGAACAAGGTTGGTCAAAATCACTTCTACCAATAGTGCTTGATGTTTTGTTGTTTGCTGATCACAAGGTGTTTGATGAAATGGCCGCAAGAAATTCAAATTTGAATTTTTGGATTCAAACTTGGTGGGTTTGCTAGGTACATACTAGGGGGTCTCTGGTTAGTTGGATTGATCAAGGGGCACTGGTTTAGTTGGGTTTTGAAAATGTGTGATCTTCACATATGATAAAGATTCAATTTTAAATTGTCATTTGAATGGGGTTGCTAAATGTTTCTGTAAGTTTGAAAGGTGGGCTTTGATTCACTTTTACTTGGTCTTGCAAGGGGTGAACAGAAATGGAAAAGTTTCTGTTGGAAATCTTGGAATAGAAACACTCAAAGTGACCTAGTGAGCAAGATTGGCAAAAATGACCATTTGCCTTATTTGATTTGTTTTTTATTTTATCTTGATTTGTTTCTGCTTGGAAATGTTTTAGATGATGTTATTTTCATATTTAATCCATTCCTTGCTATTTATATTAATCACACAAGTCCATTTATGCATTCATTCAATGATCACATACACACATGCATTCATTTGGTTTTTATTTAATCGAAGTTTTTGTTAACCCTAATTTTAGTGATTAGAATTTGATAAGCGTGATCCATATATTTGGGATGTTACAGGTAATATGCAAAGGAGTATCATATTGGTTGCCTCCCCATATGAATCTCGGAGTCCTCCACCCATGAACCAAGAGGAATTGACTAAGCCTCCTTTGACCCAGCAAGATGAATTGAGCACATCTCTGAGCCCCATTTCAAAGAACCAAGATGAAGCATAGGAAGAGGAGAATGATGAGTATGGGTATAATGAGAGGGAGGTTGATCTCTGTGACAACACTATTGGAAATTTGTACTTATATCATACACAAGAGAACATGGATCATGACATCCGTATTCTCGAATGTATGCATCAGACTCGGATGAGGATGGTCCCGATGAAGAAGTTGATGAGGAGGGGTTCACTAAGGATGGGGCCGAAGTGCATGAGAAGGTATTGGGCAGGGATCATCGGGTACCCTTGTTTTGTTATCTTAGTCTAGCGGATGAAGCCACGGTTGATGGCGACAAGGGTGTAGTGCTTGGACCAAGGCCAACTTCCTATCGGGATGTTAGTCACGAGAAGAATGGGGTTTCAAAAGCACAGAGGTTTGCCACATTGTTGGAACTTAAGAAATGGATCAAGGACTTCTCTATTAGGTATCATGATCCTTTCACGATGGTTCACTCGGACGTGAAGAAGAGTTACACGGTTAAATGTGAGGATGATGGTTATACTTGGATTGTGCGGGCAAGACCATACAAGGGGGGCCCGATTGGCGCACTTCAAGTTGTGTGTCAACGCACATGTGCCATGGAAAAAGGGTGTATGGAAAAGATGTGAAGAACGAGCACCGACATCTGACCTCTGAGTTCCTCTCCTTTAGGCTTTCAAACCAAATTTCTTCACTTCCGACAATGACCATCAAGTATGGTCACTATGAGGTGAAGTATGGGAAGGCATGGAAGAAGAAGCAAGCCGCATTCAGGATGCCGTACGGTGGTTGGGAAGAATCATACAGCCGAATCCCTAGGTTGTTGTTAGCAATGGCCGATGCTAACCCGGGCATGGTTCATGTGGTTGAGCCATATGGCACCGAAATGATGGTTCGTAATGAAAGAAATGTTTGAATATTTGGGCGTTCTTTTTGGGCATTCGAGCAATGTGTGAGGGGCTTCGAACATTGTAGGCCGGTAATCTCTATGGATGGCACCTTCTTGACCGGGAAGTTCCGTGTCACTCTCTTGATTGCAATAGCAAATGATGCAAATAACTGGTTGCTTCCCTTGGCTTTTGCTTTGGTAGAGGCGGAGAACAATGTTAATTGGGAGTGGTTCTTCGGTCTTTTGAGAATGAAGATATTACCTCTTGATAGGGAAATATATGTCATCTCGGATCGCCATCAAGGAATTCTCAACACGGTGACGATTGACATTCCCGGGCATCCTCCTTTACACCACCGATGGTGCATGAGACATTTTTGTTACAACTTCTACAGGGCATGTAAGAGCAAGGATTTGGCTGATGATCTTCAAGATTGTTGTCTTTCTTTCACGGACCGACGTTTCACAAATCTATATCTCAGATCATGGAACAACAAAAAACTCGATTCCAAGGGTCAAGAGTTTCTCAATAATCACATTCAACTCCGGGACAAGTGGGCACGGGCTTATGATGAGGATGGCCGGAGGTATGGTCAAATGACAAACAACATGGCAGAGGCCTTCAATAAGGTTCTTAAGGGTGTCCGTGCATTGCCCATCACTGCAATAGTTCGATACACATTCGACAAGTTGAATGGGTATTTTCTGAACTACTCACTTGAAACCAATAAGAAAATTGCGGGACAAAACAAGAAGGAGTACAAGTACGAGTTCCCACCCAGGGTTGACGATTGCAGGACATTTCAGTCAAGTAAAGCAGACTCCCAAGTTGCCATGGTTTTTTATAACGGCGAGCTCATTTACCAGGTGGTCGATCCTGTCCAACACGGAGGCCTAGCCTTTAAGGTCTCTCTAAGGGATTGTGATTGCACATGCGGAAGGCCGTTTTTGCTTCATCTAGCTTGTTCTCACTTGCTATGTGCGTCTCGAAAACGCCATGTGGATTATAATCACGAGCGCACCATTAGAGAGTCCAAGTTCTCTATCATGAAGATAGAAGATACATGGGCTCCTAGATTTCATCCATAACTTGACCAATCACAATGGCCGGAGTACCATGGAATCCAACTATGGCCCCATCCGGAATGGAAGGTCGTTAAACGTGGTGACGCAAGACAAAGCGTTTTAGAAGTGACATGGACGGATGGGGACGTGTCGGTGCGTGGGAATCGGGAAACGACCAATTTCAAGAACCTCGTGAGAGATCTCATTGTGGGAAGTGTAGTGGCAAAGGGCACAATGCACGGAGTTGTGCAACACAAGGGAAGAGGGCAAAAGGAAATGAAGCAAGCACAAGTGGTCCAAGCCAAAAAAATCCTAGCCAACAAAGTGGTCCAAGCCAACAAATTCCTAGCCAACCTAGAAGTAGCCAACAAAGTGGTCCAAGCCAACAAATTCCTATCCAACCAAGAAGTAGCCAACAAAGTGGTCCAAGCCAACAAATTCCTAGCCAACCTAGAAGTAGCCAACAAAGTGGTCCAAGCCAACAAATTCCTAGCCAACCTAGAACTGCCAACAAAGAGGTCCAAGCCAACAAATTCCTAGCCAACCAAGAAGTAGCCAACAAGTTCCTAGGCAACAAAGAGGGGGGAAACTTGGGCTTATGAGAGGTCATTCACAACAAGTTCCTAGGCACCAAGTTCCTAGGCAACAATCTCCTAATCGGACAAGCATGTTTACATACCTAAATGGACCATTCACGTATGTATATTCTTATATAGTGACATGTTTTTTACATATCTTGTTCAAAATGTTCACCTTCATGCTTACTTTACTAACTTATACCTTTCATTCTTATAATAGTTATGGCGACTCAACCCAACAAGGACAATGATGGGGAAGGTGTGAACTACTCGAAGTACTAGGCGGATGCTATGGAGGTGGTGAGGAAGAGGAAGGAAGCTGAGGAAGAGTAAGGAAGTTGAGAAAGAGGAGAAGAGGAAGGCATTTGATTCGGTAGTTCAACTTGCTCGTGACTTGGCTAAAAAGAAGGATGAAGAGGACAAGGTGAAGAGTGATGGCGCCTAGTTGACGTGGGAGCTTCTTTCTTTATACCCCGACAACGGCGCCAGAAAAGCTAGACGACCGTCTACGCACAGCCTGTTGGGAACCCCAAGAGCAAGGTGTGAATAGCAAGCATCAAGTTTTCCCTTAGTTGAGACTGAGGTTATCGAACCAGAAGTAGGAAGGAAACGTCACATAGGTGTTGCAAGCAACACGGATACCTGCACAACACAAACTCAAGACTTTGCCCCAACGAATAGTGAGGTTGTCAAGCTCACCGGTTTGCTGTAACAAGGGATTAAACGTATGGTGTGGAAGGTAATGGTTTGCAGCAAGTAAACAAGTTACAGTGGAAGATGTATCAATGGTAAAGATTGGACCGGGGTCCATAGTTCACTAGAGGTGCTCTCCTTAAATAAACAACATGGCATGAAGGGTAAACAAATTACATCGGGGCAATTGACAGGAACTGAGCAAGGCATAACAATGCAATTACTAGTCAGAAAGATCTTATGAGGTTAATTGGGAAATACAACAAGATACATAGACCGCCATCCAACTGCATCTATAACTATAAGTCCACCTTCAGGTTATCATCCGAACCCCCTCCAGTATTAAGTTGCAAGCAACAGACAACTGCTTTAAGCAAAGTGTTTAAGGTAAACAGTCCACATGTTTCATGAACAAGAGACCGTTGTTTTCTCCCTAGTAGCAACAACACATCTACAACCTAAGAGATTTCTGTCACTTCCCTTGGAAACTAGAGGCATGAACCCACTATCGAGCATAAATACTCCCTCTTGTAGTCACTAGTAACTAGTTGGCCAAGATAGCTACTAACAACGGAGAGCATGCAAGATCACAAACAACATAGACATGATAGAATCATAAAGAGAAAACCATTAATCAAACCAACATAACAAAGCTCAATGTTTGCGGTGTCAGCAGGTCCCGATTATACTCCATGGGTGGCCCCAAATATTAATCTTGTGATTGCTGTCGTGAGACCTGCTGGGTTTTGATTTGGTTTTTCGATCATGTTTACTGCTCTAAATTTGACTTATAATGACTAGTAATCAGCTTCACTATAATGGAATGGCCAAGGTGATTTGGATCTTTGAATTGTATATCTGTATTCTTGACTCACCCGACGAAAAGTGCTGGTGGGCACCTTTGAATAGGATAACAGTGTCAAAACTATTTGCGATCATCAATAAACTGTCTCGCTGAACCTTCATCCGATCTTTTGTTCTTGAGCTCTCTATCCATATGAGTTCTTCTTTGGATATTTGAAAAACATATGAGAAGGACGAGCTTATTTTGCGGGCAGCATTCGAAGATCTTGAGCCTAAAACCCATGTATAGAGATTGGATCAATGTAACTTTTCCTCTTCCTACCGGGTTAGAGGTGGCTTTATTTGTTGATGCCTCTACCGTTAGTGATGTCGAATTGTGGCATCCAAAACCACTACTAGAAAATCGCATTGAATTTGTGCATTGCATCGTCATCATCATGTGTTGATTGCATAAAACCATGATCGTTTTGCTAAACGCCCCTTTATTCAAACCTCAAACAATATTTTGTTTTGCCCGACATCGGATTGCAAAAGTGTTGTTTGAAATAAATAAAATTTATATTATCTAATCCTAAACCCACCTAAAAGCACTTTGTGCTAGCTCTGCTTGGTGTGATTACCTTGTAGACTAATCCACGAGATCTTCGGAATTATTTATTCTAACGCAAGATCAATGTGGATCCCTTCTAGAGGTGTGGAGATAAAAGATCTTCCTCACGGGACCGAGATCGCGCCGCTAACCCCCCCGAAGAAGACCAAACCTCAAGATGGGCCAAGACCGACCACACCGACGCCATGATCCCCTCACGGAATATGAAGAGACCCTCGAACCCAGGATCTCCAAGACCGTCGGCATGGAACCCAATGACGCGCACTTCACCGGATCGCCGAGACCGGCGTTGGCGGCGGACCCGACAAGACCGAAGAATCCGATGCAACCACACCGAACCGAGTACGAATGCCAAGAACGCCGCACGGATACGACAAGTGCTTCATCAAGTACCTCCCTAACGAGAGACACAGACCGCCGCCGAGTCGAACGACTGACGAGCCCCTCGATGTGTGACCCCTTTTCCTCGAACCCTATTTTATAACATAACAACTTGATTGCATATTGAATTGTCATACTCGCATGCATATCGTGGTTTGGGGCCTTATGCCGATTCACGATAATTAAATATGGGGCCCATATGCGGCAAATCTAGCCTTATATTGGCCTCATTTAAACTTGTGCTTAACGGAAACTCATCTTGTCATGTTAATACAACATTTAATTTGCGGGCGTCTAAACACCATGAATCACCTAATAATTAATTAATATGACCTAATTGCATTGCCATGTCATCCATCATACATGCATCATGCCGATCTTCATCGTTTTATTAAATATTGCATCCGTGTTTATTCTAGTGTTTTGCTTCCGGCGGATAAGGCCGTTGAGTTGATGTGAGCCGCCCGATCTTCGGAAAACCTTCGACAATGTTTTAGCATCTCCCTTTCTACCTATCTTACTTTTATAGTATTTACTCCTGATCTATTGCATGTTTTAGTTGAAATCCCTTGCAACCTTATATTGCCTTGGACACATCCTATTACTGTTGTTTGGTAGATAGTTGGACTAGTTGCTTGCTCAGCATGTTGATGTTGGAGATGGTGCTAGTTTTACTTATCGTCACTTTAAATTCCTGTTTAACAACTAAAATTGAATATGGGTGATAGAAAATATTTGGTTCGAACGCCCACTTGTGTCAGTACTTGATCCTTGATTTATCGCGCTATCCACATATGGGGAGTATGGGCCCCCTAGCGAGCTTGATGTCTTATTTCTTGGGGCCACAAACTAGTTTGGGGATTTATTACTATCTTATGCCATGCTTTATTGCTTTATTGCGGATGTTCCATCGACGCAAACCTTTAGTCGGTATACTCCATGGGTGGCCCCAAATATTCTGAATCTTGTGATTGCTTTTGATTTGGTTTTTCCGAGGTTGATCGTGTGTGTGTTGCTATTGGTGCACCGGCCGGGTTAAAACTTGATCATAGACAAGCATAACTAAAGTTCTAAATTTGACTTATAATGACTAGTAATCAGCTTCACTATAATGGAATGGCTAACTAATACGCCCACAATTGCTTGTTTGGATGTCACGACAATTGCA
This sequence comes from Avena longiglumis, assembly GCA_030063025.1. Lineage (NCBI taxonomy): Eukaryota > Viridiplantae > Streptophyta > Magnoliopsida > Poales > Poaceae > Avena > Avena longiglumis. The sequence continues at coordinate 194,845,846 of CP125978.1, forward strand.
CTGACTAGTAAATCTTGCAACTACAACGGAATGGTGAATAAAAGTACCAACAATGCTGGGTTTTTGGGTTATCTCATGATAAATGTATCGACTAGTAAGTGTTGCCACTATAACGGAATGGTTAATTAAAAACTATAATAAGTAAAGCCAACTGTGTGAGTTCCTCGGTTGACTTCCTCGTTTGGTCTCGAGAAACACCAGATGGGTTTGTTTGGTGTTAGCACTTGTATCGAGTCTCTATAGGTTGTTAGTGCACCACCATACCTATGCCTTCTTTGTTTTTCGCTTTGCCCTTTTAAGCAGGTTTTGAGATCAGCCATTGGTTATTCTCCATCTTTACAAGGTGATTTGGATCTTTGAATTGTATATCGTATTCTTGACTCATAGAGTCGTGTTATATGGGTCCCATCGAGGTAATGTTATTACTTTTCCACCAATTTTGTTCAAACTTGCATAGGTCCGAGGGTGTACGAGTGGTATCGAGCTCACAAGTCAGGATAACCTAGCTAACGGTCAAGTAGAGTGTCAAAACTATTTTGCAAAATCGGTTGGATAGTTCTCCTCTTACCTCTACGTGTTTCTCTTCTCTCTCTTCGAGTCTTTAGGGCTTCGCTTTCTTGATCATCAATCTGCAACTTGTCTGTTGAACCTTCATCCGATCTTTTGTTCTTGAGCTCTCTATCCATATGAGTTCCTTGCTGGATATCAGTGTCGTTGAAAAACATATGAGAAGGACGAGCTTTGGTGAAGTTGGAGTCGACCTTGAGCACGTGTTGTTCATGCCAATGGAACCATCGCGAAACCTAATCAGTGTGTCTTTCATACGATTTCTGCGGGCAGCATTCCTTTGTTCCGGATACCACCTATGAAGATCTTCAGTCTAAATCTCGAGAGTTGAGTTGCCTGATTCTCCTACCCATGTATAGAGATGACAGTTGGGTCCGGGATGGACTGATCACCCTACTCGACTCTTACTGTCGCTCGGTACATCGACCGGGTGGATCAATGTAACTTTTCCCTCTTCCTACCGAAGTTAGAGGTGGCTTTATTTGTTGATGCCTCTACCTTCGACCTTTTGTTTCCGGAGTGTTCTCTCGACGATCACGGACAACGACCCCTTGTTAGTAGTGTCGCGAGGATCTACACGAAGCGCGAAGGATCAGACCGCCGACCTTCCTTCCGGTACCATGAGGCGGATCTCGAGGGCGAGATCCCTTGTTAGTGATGTCGAATTGTGGCATCCCGCAAAACCACTACTAGAAAATCGCATTGAATTTGTGCATTGCATCGTCATCATCATGTGTTGATTGCATAAAACCATGATCGCAAGCCCGTTTTGTTTTGCTAAAACGCCCCCTTTATTCAAACCTCAAACCGGGTCCCCGGAATATTTTGTTTCATCGGATTGCAAAAGTGTTGTTTGAAATAAATAAAATTTATATTTAATTTAGTAGGGGGGGCCAACGGGCCAACCTTAACACCCGCCCTGCATTTTTAAAACGGCCCACACCAATCAGCCCCATCTAATCCTAAACCCACCTAAAAATCTACCCTCTCTCCCCAGCCACATCACCCCCTCCAATAGGCTTGTGCCACCTCCCCCCCTCCCTCCCTCCTATCCTAACACCCCTCTCTCTCTTAGCCTCACGCCCCCACCCTTCCCCGACCCTCTCACCAGCCCACTCCTCTGTGGGACCCCCCACCTACCACCCACACCATCTTCCTCCCGCCTCCTTCCGCCAAGACCTCGCCTACGTGATGCGGTTCCGTTGGTCTCTGTCCGTCGTGAGCTCAAGCGCCTTCTCTAGCACTTTGTGCTACTTGGCCTCTGTTTGGTGTGATTACCTTGTAGACTCCTTTTCATCTCAGCAACCTCGAATCCACGAGATCTTCCTGGAATTATTTATTCTACCGTCAACGCAAGATCAATGTTCAGTGGATCCCCTTCTAGAGGTGTGGAGATAAGCGCCAAGATCTTCCTCACGAAACCTCTGGATCCGAGGACCGAAGATGGCCGAACGCCAAGACCGACCACACCGACGCCATGATCCCCTCACGGAATATGAAGACGTTCCGATTCCGCGGACCCTCGAACCCGGGATCTCCGCAGACCCGTGAGACGGCATGGAACCCAATGACGCCGCCACGGAACGACAAGCACTTCACCCGGATGAAGATCGACCTGTGGACCCGACAAGATCTTCATGCGACAAGAACAACCTCAAGAATCGATGCAACCCAGACCGAACCGAGTACTCCTTCCTGAACGCCAAGAACGCATGCGGATACGACAAGTGCTTCATCCCGAACGCCATGACCGTCAACATGATCCAAGACCGGATGCGACAAGTACCTCCACGAGAACGTGGACCCCGAACCCGGAACCCCAAGTTCGTCGAGCCCTCGATGTGTGACCCTTTTCCTCGAACCCTATTTTATAACATAACAACTTGATTGCATATTGAATTGTCATACTGCATGCATATCTGTGGGTTGGGGCCTTATGCCGATTCACCCGATAATTAAATATGGGGCCCATATGCGGGCAAATCTAGCCTTATATTGGCCTCATTTAAACTTGTGGCGAAACGGAAACTCATCTTGTCATGTTAATACAACATTTAATTCTAAACACCATGAATCACCTAATAATTAATTGTCGGACCCGGTTCCACTTAATATGACCTAATTGCATCGCACCTTGCCATGTCATCCATCATACATGCATCATGCCGATCTTCCAGCCGTTTTATTAAATATTGCATCCGTGTTTATTCTAGTGTTTTGCTTCTTCATGGATAAGGCCGTTGAGTTGATGTGATCTTCGGGAAAACCTTCGACAATGTTTTCAAAGCAGCATCTCCTCTTTCTACCTATCTTACTTTTATAGTATTTACTCCCTCATGTTGATCTATTGCTATACGTGTGATGCTTTAGTTTCGAAATCCCTTGCAACCTTATATTGCCTTGGACACATCCTATTACTGTTGTTTGGTAGATAGTTGGACTTGGCGCGTCGTAGTTGCTTGCTCAGATGTGTGCCATATGCTCGATTCTTGATGTATTGCCGCATGTTGATGTTGGAGATGGTGCTAGTTTTACTTATCGTCACTTTAAATTCTGTTTAACAACTAAAATTGAATAAGCAGGCATCGGTGGGTGATAGAAAATATTTGGTTTGAACGCCCACTTGTGTCCCGAAGACCAGTACTTGATATTGATTTATCGCGCTATCCACATATGGGGAGTATGGGCCCCCAGCGAGCTTGATTCCGTCTTATTTCTTGGGGCCACAAACTAGTTTGGGGCTTTATTACTATCCTTATGCCATGCTTTATCGCTTTATTTACGATTTTGGAAAGCGGATGTTATTGGGGACGTTCTGTCGTTACCATCGACGCAAACCTTTAGTCCGTCTCGAGCTTGCTTACTGGTATACTCCATGGGGTGGCCCCAAATATTTCTGAATCTTGTGATTGCTTCGTGAGACCTCGTTGGTTTTGATTTGGTTTTTCCGAGGTTGATCGTGTGTGTTGCTATTGGTGCACCCGGCGGGTTAAAACTTTTCGAAAGCCGTGTCGCGGTTATGGACGACTTGGAGATCTCGATCATGACAAGCATAACTAAAGTTTATCGCTCTAAATTTGACTTATAATGACTAGTAATCAGCTTCACTATAATGGAATGGCTAACTAATGCCCACAATTGCTTGTTTGGATGTCGCTGACATAATTGCACTGACTAGTAAATCTTGCAACTACAACGGAATGGTGAATAAAAGTACCAACAATGGTTTTGGGTTATCTCATGATAAATGTACGACTAGTAAGTGTTGCCACTATAACGGAATGGTTAATTAAAAGTGCCCATTGCTTAATTTATCGTGACGATTATCTAAACTATTTGTAAAAGTGCGTAACTATAATCGAATAAGTAAACTGCCAACCTGTGAGTTCCTCTGACTTCCTCGTTTGGTCTCGAGAAACACCAGGATGGGTTTGTTTGGTGTTAGCTCAGTTGGATCCGGATAGGTCATTCTTACCCTCTCTCGATATCCGCCACTTGTATCGAGTCTCTATAGGTTGTTAGTGCATTTGCCGGCTTGATCCACCATACCTATGTAGGCGAGCTAGCCTCGCTGCATCGCCTCGATCGACGCTCCTTCTTTGTTTTTCTTTGCCTTTGTCGGCACCCCTTTGTTAAGCAGGTTTTGAGATCGGTTACCCTTCCTGGCAGGGTTATGGACGCCATTGGTTATTCTTCAGGGCTCTTAGCCCCATTTGCTTCTTGTCCGTAGTCGGACGCTCCATCTTTACAAGGTGATTTGGATCTTTGAATTGTATATCTGTATTCTTGACTCATAGAGTCGTTGTTATATATGTCTGTTCTGTGGGTCCCATCGAGGACTGTTGTGTAATGTTATTACTTCGTTTTCCACCCGCACGAAAGTGCCTGGTGGGCACCTTTGAATCGGGGTTTGGCGAATTTTGTTCAAACTTGCATAGGTCTGATTGAGAAGGCCTCGGGATGATATCCTCCTCAGGTGCCGGAAGAACTTGATCCCCAATCTAGGGACGATGGTCGCGGCTCTGCAGGTTTTCGTGGATTTCTGATCGGTACCTGTGGTTTCAGATCGGGGCTTCTTATAGGCTGGGGAGATCGAGGAGGCGCTGGCCACTAAACCCTAGCCAGTCGCGGGGTGGGGTCCACCTGCTCCTAGGGTGGGTCTGGCCCCTCCGGCTCTCCTGTGGACTTCTTGTTCCCCACGGAAAATTATTGACTTTGACGTTTGTCCCGTCAAATTCCAAGAATATTTATTTACTAACTTTTCTAAAACCAAAAACACCAGAAAATAGGCATCGGGCACTGTTGCAACTTGTTAGTAGGTTAGTACTAGAAAACATGTAAAAAGCACCTCAAACTATGGACAAGTAAAGCAAAGTAGATACTAAACAAGCATGGATCATCAAAAACTATAGATACGTTTCCGACGTATCAACATCCCCAAGCTTAACTCCTACTCGTCCTCGAGTAGGTAAGTGATAAACAGAATAATTTTTGAGGTGACATGCACCCTCACAATAAAGATCCAACCATTTGCAAGCATTGAAAGCAGGGATTAAAGAACTCTAAACATGTGCATGAAAGAAGGAGTTCTAACAATAGGACATAGTAACTATGCATGCAACATGGCAAGATACAAACAAAGATCATGAATAACATGCATTGAAAAACATTTGTTTTTTTTCACATACAGAAAACATAGCAAGGTGGCAATCAGCTTGTCCCTCATAGAGTAGCAAATAGATGCATAGGACACCTGCAAAGTTCACAAGGGTGACTAGAAACAAGTAGCACAAGAACAAGTAATATCACAATATGCATCAATTAATAAGCTTTGAAACACTGCACACAGAATGACAATTATGCTCTCTTAATGGTGCCTAAAGGTAGAAGATGGAGACTCAACAATGGTGGAAGAAAGACCCTCTTTTTTTAAGGAAGCAGGGATTACAAGTTTCAAAAAGATCTTCCAAAAATTATGGTACTTGTTAGCTTTGAGCCCTCATTGACCCTATCATAAGCATCTTGAAGTGGTTAAGGTTAAAGTGGCAAAGCTGGAGCATATCATTGACGAAGTATAAGTTGGAAATATCAAGTCCCTTGAATACGAGGGCCACACCTCATGCATACTCAAATTTGGGTCCAGGTAAGTTCTTGTCACTGTAGGTATTTGCATATCATTGAGAACTGCCAACGGGGTACCCCTTTCACATGATACAGGAGCTATCCCATAACCAAAATGACAAGGCAAGCAAACAATGAGCATCTCAGCAATCTTTTTATTTACCATATGCATAGCTTTTTATTGAGGATGCTTCATAGATAGCTCACTATGTTGATGCTGCAAGTTTCCACCATGATTAGGCATGGCTTAGGCTATCGGCCCAGGCGTTTCTCTAATACAGGATACAAACTCCATGGACTTACAAGTTCCCTCTTTATTTCACATCAGTGACATCCATAGACAAAAGAACATGATATCAACTGAGTACAAAGTACAAGTGCAATGTTGAAAACGTTCCCCGTCACAGCATGGTTCTGCTAATTCCAACTTATAAGTGCAAGCATATACAAAAAAGTTGACACAGTGGTTGAAGTTTATTATGGGCAAAGAATAAAGTGTGACATCAAGTTCGTGAGGGATTTAATCACTAAGTTTTCACATAACAAAATAGTTTTTAATTGGAAGATAGTTGAAAACAGGAATATACTTGGAATGGTGTAACACACCATGCATAGGAGTTTATAGTGGACACTTTGGAATAACTTGGTTTCTTGGGAGTTGGAAGCATGAGTAGAACTTACTCATACAAGTGGAGGCTAGCAAAATAATGGGAGCAACCAACTAAGAGAGCAATAATGTCCATAATCATGCAATGCAACAAAGCATACTAATCAAAGCAAAGAGTGGTACTACAAGTCAAGGACTAAATGATCATAGAGGCTAATGGTGACTTGTCATAGTAATAACATGGTGTGAGCATGTGCCAAGTCAACCCAAGCAAAACATCAAAGGAGAATACCACAATACTATGCTTTTGCATGCTAAAACAACGCATAATTTCTTCAAGGCACACTAAGCAATCCTAATTGTTTGGAACAATACATGATACAACAATAATCACTAAGCATAATGCTAAAACAACACCTAGCCTGTCATGCTAAAGTCTAAGTCACAGTCAATGCAAGCTCCTCTTGCACTTCAAGCAAGAACTTACTACTCCTTTCCAAACACCAAGCAACTTATTTGCAAAACAACATAGCGAGAACGGGGGTCCAAACTACTTTATTCAAGCAAACTAAACAACCTAAGCAAAGCAAACAAAAACTAAGACGCTCCAAGAACAACACAATTATGCATGAAACAATCAAAACGAAGTGTCTAGACAGACCTGAGCTTTTTATTGATGAAGAAGGGGATGCCTTGGGAATCCCCAAGCTTTGACGCTTGTACCTTTTGGATATTTCTTGGGTGACACCATGGTGGCATCCCCAAGCTTGAGATTTTGTCCATTCTTCATCTCATTGCATCATTCTCTCTTTACACCTGAATTTTTTCCTTCATACAAGACTTTACACAATCTTCATTAGCAACATTAGTGTATTCAAAAGATATTAGACCTCTGGCAAAGCTTTGGAACAACAAGACTTTTCACTAAAAACAGAACCTATTGTAGTAACTCCTTCAAAAAGCTCAATTCACCTAAAGAGAACTCAAAAAGGAATCAATAAGAAGCAAATGCAAATAATGGCAAAAATATGTCAAAACAGACCAGCGGGTAGAAAATGATTTTTTCGAACATCTTCTGTTGCTCAAATCAAAACATGTTGAACTAACGAAAGTTAGCTAACATACTGGGGGATTTATTCGTAAATTTTTATCTCAATCCGAGTTACAGTGCCTCCTCACAAATGTTTTTGGTGGAGGTTAGAAATCTGTTTCGAGACAGCAACTCCCCAAATCTTACTTCCCTCTCATTAGAGGTCATTCTTGGCACAAAAAGCAAAAAAACGATAAGGAGAGGTCATTACTGAAGTAATAACTTCCAAGACTCAAGGAAACTCTTGGGTTATCTCCCAGCAAGTACTTTTCTTTAACGCCTTTAAGTTAGGCACAAGAAGCAAGAAGAATCAAGTATTTTCAAATGAAGAAGCATTAACATTCATACTTGCAAAATCTTCAACTATGAAAGGTATCTCATCCAAATGGGTTTTGGAGGATCCTTTCTCATCTCTCTTTGGTCTACTACCTTCATCAAAAAGATTTTCAGGGGCAATCCAATCAAATTTCTTTTCAAAGGCTTCATGCATTCCAACAAGCTTAAAGGGTATGGGTATATTGAATTCCTCTCTAGGCTTAGTTTTATCAGAAATACCCACAACATCTACACTTGAACCTAGCATATTGAAACGTTCAAAAACCTTTTTGGCTTCCCTAGCAACATCATGGAATTCTTTTGATAAAGTTTCTAGGATGAATTCCCTTTTTTCAACATTCTTCTCTTCTTTTAGTTTTAGGAACAAGAATTGTATGAAGGGGTTAAGGCTAACAAACCTAGCCTCCAACATATGAACTAAAGAAGTTGCAGCAATCTCATAATTAGGAGCAAGATCTGCTATAGATTTATCCTCAATATCCTCATGCTTGCTAACATAATTAAATAATTCTTCAATATTATCTTTCCTAATTATGGAGCCACTACCTATTGCAAGATCTTTCAGGGCGAACTTTGGCAGCAACATGATGAGCTAGACCAAGGACTAATTTTTTGTGTTTTTTTAAAGAGGCAAACAAAACCAAACAAAAGAAATAACGCAAACTAAAAACAAAGTAAAGAGAAAGGAAGTGAAGGACTCCCCTTGTGAAGACGTCCTTGGACTCCCCGGCAACGGCGCCAGAAAACTTGTTGATGGCGCCTAGTTGACGTGGGATCTTCTTTCTTTATTCCTTGGCAACGGCGCCAGAAAAGCTTGACGACTGACTACGCACAGCCTATTGGGAACCCCCAAGGGCAAGGTGTGAAGCAGCAAGCAGCAAGTTTTCCCTCAGTTGAGACCGAGGTTATCGAACCAGAAGTAGGAAGGAAACGTCACACAGGTGTTGCAAGCAACACAGAGACCTGCACAACACAAACTCAAGACTTTGCCCCAACAAATAGTGAGGTTGTCAAGCTCACCGATTTGCTGTAACAAAGGATTAAACGTATGGTGTGGAAGGTAATGGTTTGCAGCAAGTAAACAAGTTACAGTGGAAGATGTATCAATGGTAAAGATTGGACCGGGGTCCATAGTTCACTAGAGGTGCTCTCCTTTAATAAACAACATGGCATGAAGGGTAAACAAATTACATCGGGGCAATTGACAGGAACTGAGCAAGGCATAACAATGCAATTACTAGTCAGAAAGATCCTATGAGGTTGATTGGGCAATACAACAAGATACATAGACCGCCATCCAACTGCATCTATAACTATAAGTCCACCTTCAGGTTATCATCTGAACCCCCTTCAGTATTAAGTTGCAAGCCACAGACAACTGCTTTAAGGAAAGTGTGTAAGGTAAACAGTCCACATGTTCCATGAACAAGAGACTGTTGTTTTCTCCCTAGTATCAACAACACATCTACAACCGAAGAGATTTCTATCACTTCCCTTGGAAACTAGAGGCATGAACCCACTATCGAGCATAAATACTCCCTCTTGGAATCACTAGCAACTAGTTGGCCAAGATATCTACTAACAACGGAGAGCATGCAAGATCACAAATAACACAGACATGATAGAATCATAAAGAGAAAACCATTAATCAAACCAACATAAAAATCTCAATATCCATCAGATCCCCGCAAACACAACATGCATGATTACAAATAGATTAGATCTTGATCATGAACAGAGCTCACAAGATCTATACATGAAAGCACAAAGGAGGAGATACAACCATCTAGCTACTACATGGACCCATGGTCCAAGGTGGAACTACTCACGCATCATACCAGAGAGAAGGCCTCCGGGATGATATCCCCTCCGGCAGGGTGTCGGGAAGAACTTCAGATCCCCTTCCCCCTGATCTAGGGACGATGGTGGCGGCGGCTACAGACGATTTCATGGATATCTGATCGGGTACCCAGGGTTTCTGCATCGGGGTCTTCTTATAGGCGAAGGGGGAGACCGAGGAGGCGGCTAGGGACACCAAACCCTAGCCAAGTGTGGGGTGGGGCCCACCCGCGCCTGGGGTGGGTCTGGCCCCCCTGGATGGCCCCTCCGGCTCTCCTCTGGACTTCTTGTGCCCCACGGAAAGTTATTGACTTTGACGTTTATCCCGTCCAATTCCGAGAATATTTATTTACTAACTTTTCTGAAACCAAAAACAGCAGAAAATATGCATCTGACACTGTTGCAACCTTTTAATAAGTTAGTACCAGAAAACATGTAAAAAGCACCTCAAAGTGTGTACAAGTAAATCAAAGTAGATACTAAACAAGCACGGAGCACTAAAAATTATAGATACGTTTCCGACGTATTAAAGAGGAAGAAGGAAGAGGAGGACAAGAAGAGGAAAAAAGAGAAGGAAGAGGAAGAGAGGAAGAGGCAAAAGGAGAAGGAAGATGAAGAGAGGAAGAGGAGGGCCAATGCTAGGCAACCTTGCGCCGACCAAGAGGAAAGGCCACGGAAGGCGTTTCGTACTTCTGAGGACCATGAAAAGGAGATTCCTATTTGTTGGTGCGAAACCGATTGCATTGTTAAGCAGTCTAAAGACTACCATTTCGATAGTTGGGGAAATAATTTATTCATGTGTGCCTGATGTCTACGCACTTCTATTCTTGTAGACAGTTATTGGGCCTCCAAGTGTAGAGGTTTGTAGAACAGCAGCAAGTTTCCCTTAAGTGGATTACCCAAGGTTTATCGAACTCAGGGAGGAAGTGGTCAAAGGTATTCCTCTCATGCAACCCTGCAATCAAGATACAAGAAGTCTCTTGTGTCCCTAACACACCCAATACACTTGTCAGGTGTATAGGTGCACTAGTTCGGCAAAGAGATAGTGAAATACAAGTGGTAACGGTGCCAGAAAAGAGCTTATGACTTGTTGTTGACATGGGGTAACGGTGCCAGAAAAGATCTGATGGCGTGGAGGAAAGGTAAAAGCCCAAAACCTCCCCGGCAAACGAAGCAAAGATGGAAGCAAGTAAACATGCAAAAGATCTAGTAGCAAATGTAGGGATTCGTAGCATGGAAAACAAAAAATTTCTACCGCATACAAACAAACAAGCCAAGATCTATCTACTAGATTGTAGCAACGAATCGATGGAATAACTCACCCTCGAAGATTCCAAAGTGTTTAACGAGAGCGGATTCTCGTGGGTGATGTAGTCGTACTCTTCCCGATCTCAAGATCGTGTAGACGATCCTTCCGGTGCTGCGTTCCGGCAGAGCTCCCGCAGTCGGTCACACGTTCGGTACTCGACGAAGACCTTCCTCTCCCTTGTTCCAGCAGGCAGCAGAGGTTGTAGCACTCTCCTCGCGATTCCGGCAGCACGACAGCGTGGTACCGGAAGTAGAGGGGAGATCTCGCAGGGCTTCGCCTTAAGCCGGAGCGAGTATGGTGGAATATGAGAGAGTTCCTCGACGATCTAGGGTTTAGACACGCCGAGGAGGAAGCTTGGCCGGCGGCTAGGGTTGCTAGGCGGCGACGGCGGCTTGACCTAGGGCGGCGGCGGCGGCAACAGGTGGCGGTGCCGGCGGCTTAGGGTTTGGAGGCGGGGATCTTGTGTCTCTAGGAGGGGAGCCCTGCCCCTCGTTTTATAGGTGGAGGGGGCCGGCCAAGGGGAGGGGAGTCCCTCCCCAACTCAGCTTGGTGGTGCGCCGGCGGTGGGGAGGAGGGACTCCTCCCCAACTCGGTTTCCTCCTCCTTTTCCACTTCCCAAAAATAGTCGTTTGACTTTCAAACTTGGCGTTTGACTTTTCAAACAAGGATTTGATTTAACCCTCTATTTTGTTCAGCGATGACACTTAGTACATGATTCAATCATACCAACTTGATATAACACATTCATGTACCCTTCCCCTCCGGAGTGCCGGACATTCCGGAACCTTCTAGAACATTCCCGATGAAAACACCGGAACCATTCCCCAACTCAGAAACAGGACTTTCCTTATATGAATCTTATTCTCCGGACCATTCCGGATCTCCTCGCGATATCCCGAATCCCATTCGAGACTCTGAAAAACATTCGGTCTCTTTCTCATCATTCCATAACTACTCAAACAACGTCGAATCCTTAAGTGTGTCTCCCTACGGTTCGTGAATTATGCGGACATGATCGAGACACTTCTCCGAACAATAACCAATAGAGGAATCTGGAAATTCATATGGCTCCCACATATTTCTACGATTACTTTGCGATCGAATGAACCACTTACATATGATACCAATTTCCCTTTGTCTCACGATAATTTACTTATCCGAGGTTATGATCGTCGGTATCTCTGCATACCTAGTTCAACCTCGTTACCGATAAGTACTCTTTTCTCGTTCCCATGATATGTGATCCCTTGTGAGCCAGTCACATGCTTGCAAGCTAATTGGATGACATTTCACCGAGAGGGCCCAGAGTATATCTATATGTCATATGGATGGACAAATCCCACTCTTGATCCATGTGTTTCAACCAATACTTTCCGAACACTCAATGTCACCTTTATAGCCACCCAGTTACGGTGTGGTGTTTGATGTCATCAAAGCATCCATCCGGTAAAGGTGATATGCATGATCTCATGGTCGAAGGAATTAGGTTACTATGTATCAGAAAGCATATAGCATTTGACCTATTAAATGACTTGATCTTTATGCTACGCTTATCTATAGGAGTATGTCCATCATATCATTCTCCTAACGATATGATCTTGTTGTTAATAACATCTTAATGTTCATGATAGGGAAACCACAATCATTCATTAACCAACAAGCTAGTGATATATAGAGGCTTTACTAGGGACTTCAAATTAAGTTTACAAATCACACAAGTATTAATGTTTCCTTGTTAATACTATTTATCATAAACACAAAGATATAATAATAACTATATTTATTATTGCCTCTAGGGCATATCTCCAACAGTCTCCCACTTGCACTAGAGTCATCTAATCTAGATTACATGGTAATATACCGAACACCCATAGCAGTTTGGTGTTGGTCATGTTTTGCCCTCGGGAGAGGTTTAGTCAACGGATCCGCCACATTCAGATCTGTGTGTACTTTGCAAATCTTTATATCCCCATCTTGGATATGTTCTCGAATAGCGTGAAAACGTAGCTTGATGTGCTTCAGCTTCTTGTGTGACCTTGGTTCTTGCGCATTGGCTATGGCACCCATGTTATCACAGTAGATAGATATTGGGTCTAGCGCACTCGGTACCACACCCATCTCTGTAATGAACTCTTTCATCCATATCGCTTCTTGTGAAGCCTCCGAAGCAGCCATGTATTCCGATTTAGTTGAAGATCTCGCCACAACGCTTTGCTTTGCACTCCTCCAGCTAATTGCTACACCATTCAAAATAAATACGTATCCAGATTGTGATTTAGAATCATCCGGATCGGTGTTCCAACTAGCATCGGTGTAACCATTTACAACGAGTTGTTCATCACCTCCATAAGAAAGAACCATATCCTTAGTTCTTCTCAAGTACTTAAGGATGTTTTTGACCGCTGTCCAATGATTCACTCCTGGATCACTTTGATATCTGCTAGTTAAACTAACAGCATATGCAATGTCGGGTCTAGTACATAGCATGGCATACATTAGAGATCCTATGGCTGAGGCATAGGGAGTCTTACTCATCCTTTCTCTATCTTCTGCCGATGTTGGACTTTGAGTTTTACTCAAGGTCGTATTGGGCAACATGGGCAAGAACCCTTTCTTGCTATATTCCATTCCAAACCTCTTTAGAACTTTTTCCAAATATGTACTTTGTGACAATGATATTTGGCGTCTTGATCTATCTCTATAAATCTTTATGCCTAATATGTAAGCTGCTTCGCCAAGATCTTTCATTGAAAAACTATTATTCAAATATTCCTTGACACTATTAAGAAGGTCTACATCATTCCCAATCAACAATATGTCATCTACATATAGTATTAAGAATGCTACAGAGCTCCCACTCACTTGTAAATACAAGCTTCTCCATAAGTTTGTATAAAACCAAAACTTTTGATCACCTTATCAAAACGTTGATTCCAACTTCGGGATGCTTGCTTCAATACATAAATGGACCATTGAAGTTTGCATACCTTGTTAGCATCTTTAGGATCGACAAAACCTTTGGGTTGCATCATATACAACTCTTCATCAATGTCTCCATTGAGGAATGTTGTTTTGACATCCATCTGCCATATCTCATAATCATAATATGCAGCAATTGCTAACATAATCCTCACAGATTTTAGCTTCGCTACTGGTGAGAAAGTCTCATCGTAGTCAACTCCTTGAATTTGTCGAAAACCCTTTGCGACAAGTCGAGCTTTATAGACAGTAACATTACCATCAGCATCTGTTTTCTTCTTGAAAATCCATTTGTTCTCGACACCCTTCCGGCCATCCGGTAAGTCCACCAAAGTCCATACTTGGTTTTCGTGCATGGATCCAATCTCGGATTTCATGGCTTCTTGCCATTTATGTGAATCTAGGCTCATCATTGCTTCCTCATATATCTCAGGGTCATCGGTGTTGTCCACCAACTTGACACTCATAACGGGATCATACCAATCTGGAGTGGTACGATTTCTCATTGACCTACGAGGCTCTGTAGCAACTTCAACCGAAGTTTCATGATCATCATCATTAGCTTCCTCTCTAACTGGTGCAGGCACCACAGGAACTTCTTCCGGTGTTGCGCTACTCGCAATTTCGAGAGAAGGTTCGACAACCTCGTCGAGTTCTACTTTCCTTCCAGTCACTTCTTTCGAGAGAAATTCCTTCTCTAGAAAGGATCCATTCTTGGCAACGAAGATTTTGCCTTCGGATCTATGATAGAAGGTATACCCAATAGTTTCCTTCGGGTATCCTATGAAGACGCATTTTTCCGCTTTGGGTTCAAGCTTGTCCGGCTGTAACTTCTTTACATAGGCTTCGCAACCCCAAACTTTAAGGAACGACAATCTAGGTTTCTTCCCAAACCATAATTCATACGGTGTCATTTCAACGGATTTAGATGGTGCCCTATTTAAAGTGAATGCGGCTGTTTCTAATGCATAACCCCAAAATGATAGCGGTAAATCTGTAAGTGACATCATAGAATGAACCATATCTAAGAGAGTTCGATTACGACGTTCGGATACACCATTACGCTGTGGTGTTCCCGGCGGTGTCAACTGTGAAAGTATTCCGCATTTCTTCAAATGCTCGCCAAACTCGTAACTTAGATATTCACCTCCACGATCAGAACGTAGAAATTTAATCTTCTTGTTATGTTGATTCTCTACCTCACTTTGAAATTCCTTAAACTTCTCGAAAGTTTCGGACTTATGTTTCATGAAATAGATATACCCATATCTACTCAAATCATCCGTGAAGGTAATAACATAACGATAACCACCGCGCGATGCTACACTCATTGGACCACACACATCGGTATGTATGATTTCCAATAACTCCGTAGCTCGCTCCATCATACCAGAAAATGGAGTCTTAGTCATTTTACCCATCAGAAATGCTTCGCATCTTTCAAGTGATTCGAAATCAAGTGATTCAAGAAGTCCATCAGAATGGAGTTTCTTCATACGCTTCACTCCAATGTGACCAAGACGACAGTGCCACATATAGGTCGAGTTATCGCTCGATTTCAAATGTTTAGCCTCAATGTTGTTAATATGTGTATTTCCACTATCGAGATTCAATAAGAATAGACCATCTATCAAAGGTGCATGTGCATAAAACATATTACTCATATAAATCGAACAACCATTATTCTCGGACTTAAACAAGTAACCATCTCGCAATAAACAAGATCTCGATATAATGTTCATGCTTAACGCAGGCACCAAATAACAATTATTTAAGTATAAAACTAATCCCGATGGTAGATGAAGGGGTAGCGTGCCGACCGCGATCACATCAACCTTTGATCCGTTTCCCACGCGCATCGTCACCGCGTTCTTCGCTAGCTTCCGTTTATTCAAAGCACTGCTTCGAGTTACAAATATGAGCAACCAACCAAGATCAAATACCTGTGAACTACTACAGTACTAGTGAGATACACATCAATAACATGTATATCGGATATACCTTTCTTCTTGATGTTGCCGTTCTTCAAATCCGCCAAGTACTTTGGGCAATTACGCCTAGTGACCTTCTCCCTTGCAAAGAAAAGCACTCAAGATCGTGCTTAGGTCCAGCCTTGGTCTTCTTCGTTGGCGTGGTAACTTTCTTACCAACCTTCTTAAAGTTTCCCTTTTGCTTAGACTTGCCTTTCTTGAATTTGGTGGTCTTATTGACCAACAACACTTGGTGCTCTTTCTTGATCTCCACTCCTGCAGATTTTAACATGGCAAAGAGTTCAGCAACGCCTTGTTCATGTTCGCATGTTGTAGTTCATCACAAAGTTCTTGTAACTTGGTGGTAGTGATTGGAGGACGGTAAATCCCCAAAGCATTAGGAATCACTATACCCAAGCTTTGAAGTTTGTTTGCGTGCCCAGACATCTTAAGCACATGCTCACTGACGGAGCTGCCCTCTTCCATCTTGCAGTTAAAGAACTTTTCAGAAGCCTCATAGCTTTCAATTGCCGCATGAGTCTCAAAGATCAATTTGAGATCCTCAACAATATCATATGGGTCTGAATTCTCAAACCTTTTTTGAAGCTCCGATTCTAAACCATACAAGATAGCACACGAATCGGAGTACCGAGTCTTCCGAGTGAGGTAAACATTCTTTACTTCATCGGCAGCATCACCGCAGTGGGTCACCCAATGTGCATCCAAAGACGTAGGTCAAATTACCAGCTGTGAGGACAATCCTCAAATTGCGTAACCAATCCGCGAAGTTGCTTCCATTGTTTTTCAACTTTTCTTTCTCTAGGAACGCATTAAAATTGATGGTAGGGGCTGCCATTGATCTACAACATATTTGCAATAGTTTAAACTAAGTTTAAGACAAATTGAGTTCAAATTAATAATAAAATTAATCTAGGTGAACTCCCACTCAAAACAATATCCCTCACATTGTTTTAGTGATCACACGAACCAAATCCACCACATCAACACCGATCATCACGAGAGCTGATATAGTTTCAATGGCGAACAATCGACATGTTCATCATATCTACTATATGATTCATGCTTTACCTTTCGGTGATCCGTGTTCCGAGACCATGTTTGTACATGCTAGGCTCGTCAAGATCAAACCTTAGTTTCCGCATGAGCAAATCTGGCTTGCTCACGTTGTATACACTTGTGGAATCTAACACACCCGATCATCACGTGGTGCTTCGAAACAACAAGCTTTAGCAACAGTGCTAACTAAGGGTGAACACTTTATGATTTGAAATTCATGTGCATGAGGGATCATCTTATAATGCTACCGTCGTCTACTAAGCAATACAATATGCATAAAGGATTAACATCACATGCAATTCATAATATGTGATATGATATGGCCTTTCTTCTTTGTGCTTCCGATCTCCATCTTCTAGCACGAACATGATCTCCATCATCACCGGCATTGCATCAAGGTCAATGACGCTTCTCCATGGTTATCGTCCATCGGCTTCAACTATTACAACTACTTTGAATAGACACACGGGTCTTAACATAAATTAAATACAACCATATGGCTCCTGCCGGTTGCCAACTTACAATAAGGAACATTGCATACATCAAATATAATCACAATCATGGCCATATCACATCATAGCACACCCCTGCAAAACAAAGTTAGACGCCTCTACTTTCTTTGCATGTTTTACTTGGTTTGGGGCTTTCAATAAGTGTCGTTCTAACTTACGAACATGAATCACAACATTGATACTAGTATTGTTAATCACCCATTGTAAATTGGATCTTAACTATGCTAGGAGAAACAGGCACCCGCAAAGCCACTTATGCAATACAAGTTGCATGTCAAGCGTGGAGCAAGTCTCATGAACGATGTCATGTAAGGTTAGCCTGAGCCTCTTCATCCCAACATCCCGCAAGATGCAAAGTACACAAGAAGCAATCTACAATAAAAGCATCAATGCCCACAATGACCATTGTGTTCTACTCGTGCAACAGATCTACATATAGACACGGCTCTGATACCACTGTAGGGATTCGTAGCATGGAAAACAAAAAATTTCTACCGCATACAAACAAACAAGCCAAGATCTATCTACTAGATTGTAGCAACGAGTCGATGGAATAACTCACCCTCAAAGATTCCAAAGTGTTTAACGAGAGCGGATTCTCGTGGGTGATGTAGTCGTACTCTTCCCGATCTCAAGATCGCGTAGACGATCCTTCCGGCCATGCTCCGCAGCGCCCCCGCCGGTCACATGTTCGGTACGAAGACCTTCCTCTCCCTTGTTCCAAAGAAATGGAGGTTGTAGCACTCTCCTCGCGATTCCGGGAGCACGACGGCGTGGTACCGGAAGTAGAGGGGAGATCTCGCAGGGCTTCGCCTTAAGCCGGAGCGAGTATGGTGGAGTATGAGAGATTTCCTCGACGATCTAGGGTTTAGACACGCCGATGAGGAAGCTTGGCCGGCGGCTAGGGTTGCTAGGCGGCGGCGGCGGCTTGACCTAGGGTGGCGGCAGCAGGTGGCGGGGATCTTGTGTCTCTAGGAGGGGAGCCCTGCCCCTCCTTTTATAGGTGGAGGGGGTCGGCCAAGGGGAGGGGAGTCCCTCCCCAACTCGGCTTGGTGGTGCGCCGGCGGTGGGGAGGAGGGACTCCTCCCCAACTCGGTTTCCTCCTCCTTTTCCACTTCCCAAAAATAGCCGTTTGACTTTCAAACTTGGCGTTTGACTTTTCAAACAAGGATTTGATTTAACCCTCTATTTTGTTCAGAGATGACACTTAGTACATGATGCAATCATACCAACTTGATATAACACATTCATGTACCCTTCCCCTCCGGAGTGCCGGACATTCCGGAACCTTCTAGAACATTCCCAATGAAAACACCGGAACCATTCCCCAACTCCGAAACGGGACTTTCCTTATATGAATCTTATTCTCCGGACCATTCCGGATCTCTTCGCGATATCCTGAATCCCATTCGAGACTCTGAACAACATTCGGTCTCTTTCTCATCATTCCATAACTACTCAAAACAACGTCGAATCCTTAAGTGTGTCTCCCTACGGTTCATGAATTATGCGGACATGATCGAGACACTTCTCCGAACAATAACCAATAGAGGAATATGGAAATTCATATGGCTCCCACATATTTCTACGATTACTTTGCGATCGAATGAACCACTTACATACGATACCAATTTCCCTTTGTCTCACGATAGTTTACTTATCCGAGGTTATGATCGTCGGTATCTCTGCATACCTAGTTCAACCTCGTTACCGATAAGTACTCTTTTCTCGTTCCCGTGATATGTGATCCCTTGTGAGCCAGTCACATGCCTGCAAGCTAATTTGATGACATTTCACCGAGAGGGCCCAGAGTATATCTATCCGTCATATGGATGGACAAATCCCACTCTTGATCCATGTGTTTCAACCAATACTTTCCGAACACTCAATGCCACCTTTATAGCCACCCAGTTACGGTGTGGTGTTTGATGTTATCAAAGCATCCATCCGGTAAAGGTGATATGCATGATCTTATGGTCGAAGGAATTAGGTTACTATGTATCAGAAAGCATATAGCAATTGAACTATTAAAATGACTTGATCTTTATGCTACGCTTATCTATAGGAGTATGTCCATCATATCATTCTCCTAACGATATGATCTTGTTGTTAATAACATCTTAATATTCATGATAGGGAAACCACAATCATTCATTAGCCAACAAGGTCATATATAATAATAACTATATTTATTATTGCCTCTAGGGCATATCTCCAACAGCAAATGGAGTTTCAATGCTTAGAAACAAGGCCTAGGGATCATACTTTCACTAGTGAACACTCTCTCATATAAATATCCTATCTTCATGATACTACTCTTAACTACTCTCCGGTTGGACACTCTAATCTATGGTAGGGCTATAACAACACACCTCAAAGTCTGCCTTCCCCAATCTAGATAACCCCACACTGTCACCTTGATCACTAGATGGTTCCAACAAACACCACAATTTCAGAGACATCCAACTCCAAATATAACTCATAAAAAATATTCAATCTAGCCAAAGTGCCACACATGGTATGCTCGCTGTCACTTTCACACACGTGGGTAAAAGCATAGACCTATTAAAGCACAAAGAGTATTTATGTAGACTCAAGCCTAAGTGCCACCATGGCATGCACGCTGTCACTTTCACGCATTTGGGAAGAGCAGAGATCTAATGAAGCACTTGAGTAGCAAGGTAGATCTACTTGATTACAAATCTCATGACCACAAGATCATGCATAAAGAGAGAGATGAACAGATAGCTACCGGTAGAGCCCTTAGACCTGAGGAAGAACTACTCCCTCCTCATCATGGGAATCAGCAATGGTGATAAAGATGGCGATGGAGATCGATGGAGCTGGCTCCGGGGGCACTTCCCTGTCTCGACAGGGTGCCGAAACAGAGACTTTCTGTCCCCCGAATCTCCCCTTCGGTGGCGGCGGCACTACGGAGGTTTTCGTGGATTTCTTCTGGATGCCCTGGGGTTTTTGGGTCGGAGGCTTCTTATAGGCGCAGGAATCAAGGTCGGTGGGGGTCCAGGGGGCCCACACCCCTTGTGGGCGCCTCTAGAGCTTGCCCATGCCTAGGGGGTGCGGCCACCCTGTGGCCCCCCTCCGGCTCTGCTTCGTGGTTCTGTGTTGCTCCGGGAAAATAATAACTTTGGCTTTTGTCCCGTCCAATTCCGAGAATATTGATTTTCTGCCTTTCTGGAACCAAAAACAGAAGAAAACAGGCAACTGGCACTATGGCAACTTGTTAATAGGTTAGTTCCAGAAAAGATATAAAAACACCTCAAAGTATGGACAAAGCAAAGCAAAGTAGATACAAAACAAGCATGGAGCATCAAAAATTATAGATACGTTTCTGACGTATCAAGCATCCCCAAGCTTAACTCCTGCTCGTCCTCGAGTAGGTAAGTGATAAAAATAATAATTTTGGAGGTGACATGCACCCTCATAATAAATATTAAACCATTTGCAAGCATTGAAAGCTGGGATCAAAGAACTCTAAACATGTGCATGAAAGATGGAGTTCTAACAGTAAGAGCAACTATGCATGCAACATGACAGGCTACAAACAAAGATCATGAATAACATGCATTGAAAAATGTTTGTTTGTTTCACATACAAAAACATGGCATAGTGGCAATCAGCTCATCCCTCATAGAGTAGCAAATAGATGCATAGGACACCTTCAAAGTTCACAAGGGTGACTAGAAACATGTAGCACAAGAACAAGTAATATCACAATATGCATCAATTAATAAGCTTTGGAACACTCCACACAGAATGACAACTGTGCTCTCTTAATGGTGCCTAAAGGTAGAAGGTGATGACTCAAATAATAGTGGAAGAAAGGCCCTTCATAGGGAAGCAGGGATTTCAAGTTTCAAAAAGAGCTTCAAAAATTATGGTACTTGTTAGCTTTCAGCTCTCATTGCCCCTATCATAAGCATCTTGAAGTGATTAAGGTTAAAGTGAACAAAGACGGAGTATATGCTTGACGAAGTATAAGTTGGCAACCTCAAGTCCCTTGAATACGAGGGCCACACCTCATGCTACTCAACTTCGGTCACCTGTAAGTTCTTGTCATTGTAAGTATTTGCATATCATTGAGAACTGCCAACGGGGTACCCCTTGCACATGGTACAGGAGCTATCCCCTAAGCAAAATGACAAGGCAAGTAGAAAATGAGCATCTCAGCAATCTTCTTATGTAACATGGGAATATGGTGCTTTTTTCTCTCTTTCCTCTTTTCTCAATGTGTCTATTTTTTTATAATAAGAATGCTTCATAGATGTCACTATGGTGATGCTGCAAGTTTCCACCATGATTAGGCATGGCTTAGGCTAGCGGACCAGGCGTTTCTCTAACACAGGATACAAACTCCATGGACAAGTTCCCTCTTTATTTCACACCGGTGACATCCATCGACAAAAGAGCATCATATCAACTGAGTACAAAGTACAAGTGCAATGTTGAAAACGTTCCCCGTGGCAGCACGGTTCTGATAATTCCAATGTATAAGTGCAAGCATATACAACATAGACGACACAATGGTTCAAGTTTATTAGGGGCAAAGAATATAAAGTGTGCCATCAAGTTTGTGAGGGCTTTAATCACTAAGTTTTCACATAACAAAATACTTTTAAATTGGAAGATAGCAGAAAACAAGAATATACTTGGAATGGTCTAACACGCCATGCATAGGAGTTTATAGTGGACACTTTGGAATAACTTGGTTTCTTGGGACTTGGAAGCATGAGTAGATCTTACTCATACAAGTGGAGGCTAGCAAAATACTGGGAGCAACCAACTAAGAGAGCATAATTGTCATAATCATGCAGAGCAACAAAGCATTACTAATCAAAGCATAGAGTGGTACTACAAGTCAAGGACTAAATGATCATAGAGGCTAATGATGACTTGTCATAGTCATAACATGGTGTGAGCATGTGCCAATTCAACCCAAACAAAGCATCAAAGGAGAATACCACAATACTATGCTTTTGCATGCTAAAACAACGCATAATTTCTTCAAGGCACACTAAGCAATACCAATTGTTTGGAACAAGACATGCTACAGAAATAATCACTAAGCATAATGCCAAAACAACACCTAGCATGTCATGCTAAAGTCTAAGTCACAGTCAATGCAAGCTCCTATTGCACTCACAAGCAAGAACTTACTACTCTTTTCCAACACCAATCAACCTATTTGAAACAATTCACAAAGATAATAATCAATAAAGACCAGTGATATTGTCTCACAAATACACAAAGAAGAACTAAAAATTTCTAAACTGAAAGCACAAGAAAACTAAGGCTAAACACAGTGTTAGCAAAAGAGAACACTCACAAAACAATAAGAGTGAAAACTAGAGTGCTCTAGGCAATGAAAACGGAGTGTGTCTCTCTTCAAAAGAAGTGCGGTATAACCAACCAACTTACTCAAGAAAACTAAGAAAACTAAAACCAAAAACAAAAACTAAGACGCTCCAAGAACAACACAAGAATGCATGAAACAATAAAAACAAAGTGTCTAGAAAGACCTGGGATTTTTATTGATGAAGAAAGGCATCCCCAAGCATTGACGCTTGTACCTCTTGAATATTTATTGGGGTGACATAGGGTGGCATCCCCAAGCTTGAGATTTTGTCCATTCTTCATCTCATTACATCATTCTTTCTCTACACCTGAAATTTTTCCTTCACACAATCTTCATTAGCAACATTAGTGTATTCAAAAGATAATAGACCTTTGGGTAAAGCTTTGGAACAGCAATACTTTTCACTAAAAACACATGCTACTGTAGCAACTCCTTCAAAAAGCTCAATTCCTCTAAAGAGAACTCAAAAAGGAATCAATAAGAAGCAAATGCAAATAATGGCAAAAATCTATCAAAACAGACCAGCAGGTAGAAGCCGATTTTTTCGAAGACCTTCTGTTGCTCAAATCAAAAAGTGTTGAACTAACAAAAGTTATCTAACATACTAGGGGATTTATTCATAAATTTTCATCTCAATCTGACTTACAGATACTCCTCACGAATGTTTATGGTGGAGGACAGAAATCTGTTTCGGGACAGCAACTCCTCAAATCTTACTTCCCTCTCATTAGAAGTCATTCTTGGCACAAAAAGAAAACAAAAAGGATAAGGAGAGGTCATTACAGAAGTAATAACTTTCAACACTCAAGAAAACTCTTGGGTTATCTCCCAACAAGTACTTTTCTTTAATGCCTTTAAGTTAGGCTTGATAGTTTGAGAAGATGCTCACATAAGAAATATGAATTGATGTGAAAGAGAGCATCAAGAAGCAAATTCAAAACACATATAAATATAACCCACTTCCTATGCATAGGAATCTTGTAAATAAACAAGTCATGAAAGCACAAAGCAACAAGCGTAGGAAAGCAAAACAAGTGCAATTTCAAGATTTTTGACATAAAGAGGGGAAACTTAATATTGTTGAGATACATAAGACCATGTTTCCCTCTCTCATGATAACTTTCAGTATCATCATGAATAAAATTAACAATATAACTATCACATAAAATATTCTTATCATGAGCCACATGCATATCATAATTATTACTCACCACATAAGCATAGTCATTCTTATTAATTGTAGTGGGAGCAAATTTAACAAAATAGCTATCACTATCATTCTCATCACCATAATCATAAAATATAGGAGGCATATTGTAATCACAATACATTTTCTCCTCAATAGTAGGTGGACTGAAAATATCATACTCATCATTGTAATCATCATATATTGGAGGTAAACTATCATCAAAGAAAATTTTCACCTCTATGCTTGGGGGACTAAAAATATCATGCTCATCAAAACCAGCTTCCCCAAGCTTAGCATTTTCCATAGCATTAGCAATGATGGTGTCCAAAGAATTCATACTAATAACATTGCTATAAGCATGCAAATAAAGCTCCATAGGTTTTTTTAATTTTCTCTTCAAACACTTCATGTCCTAACTCAAGATAAACACTATAAAGTTCTCTAATTTTGTTGTTGTTTTGCATTAAGCCTAACTAATGAAAACAAGAAACAAAAAGACAAAACTGCAGAATCTAAAGGAAATAACTTCGAGCATTCACACCGGAGTATGTGAGTACCTTTTACCTTACCTCCCCGGCAACGGCGCCAGAAAAGAGCTTAATGTCTACGCACTTCTATTCCTGTAGACAGTTGTTGGGCCTCCAAGTGCAGAGGTTTGTAGAACAGCAGCAAGTTTCCCTTAAGTGGATTACCCAGGGTTTATCGAACTCAGGGAGGCAATGGTCAAAGGTATTCCCTCTCAAGCAACCCTGCAATCAAGATACAAGAAGTCTCTTGTGTCCCCAACACACCCAATACATTTTTCAGGTGTATAGGTGCACTAGTTTGGCGAAGAGACAGTGAAATACAAGTGGTAACGGTGCCAGAAAAGAGCTTATGACTTGTTGTTGACGTGGGGTAATGGTGCCAGAAAAGAGCTGATGGCGTGGAGGAAAGGTAAAAGCCCAAAACCTCCTGGGCAAACGGAACAAAGATGGAAGCAAGTAAACATGCAACAGATCTAGTAGCAAATGGTGTTTCAATGCTTAGAAACAAGGCCTAGGGGTCATACTTTCACTATTGAACACTCTCTCATATAAATATCCTATCTTCATGATACTGCTCTTAACTACTCTCTGGTTGGACACTCTAATCCATGGTAGGGCTATAACAGCACACCTCAAAGTTCGCCTTCCCAAATCTATATAACCCCACACTGTCACCTTGAGCACTAGATGGTTCCAATAAACACCACAATTTCATAGAGACATCCAACTCCAAATATAACTCATAACAAATATTCAATCTAGCCAAAGTGCCACACATGGTATGCCCGCTGTCACTTTCACACACGTGGGGAAAAGCATAGATCTATTAAAGCACAAAGAGTATTTATGTAGACTCAAGCCTAAGTGCCACCATGGCGTGCACGCTGTCACTTTCACACATATGGGAAGAGCAGAGATCTAATGAAGCACTTGAGTAGCAAGGTAGATCTACTTGATTACAAATCTCATGACCACAAGATCATGCATAGAGAGAGAGATGAACACATAGCTACCGGTAGAGCCCTTAGCCCTGAGGAAGAACTACTCCCTCCTCATCATTGGAATCAGCAACGGTGATGAAGATGGTGATGGAGATCGATGGAGATGGCTCCGGGGGCACTTCCCTGTCCCGGCAGGGTGCCGGAACAGAGACTTTCTGTCCCTCGAATCTCCCCTTCGGTGGCGGCGGCGCTACAGAGGTTTTCGTGGATTTCTTCTGGATGCCCTAGGGTTGGGTCGGAGGCTTCTTATAGGCACATGAATCAAGGTCGGTGGGGGTCCAGGGGGCCCACACCCCCTGTGGGCGCCTGGGGCTTGCCTGCCTAGGGTCTTGCCACCCTATGGCCCCCCTCCGGCTCTGCTTCGTGGTTCTGTGTTGCTCCGGGAAAAATAATAACTTTGGCTTTTGTCCCATCCAATTCCGAGAATATTGATTTTCTGCCTTTCTGGAACCAAAAACAGAAGAAAACAGGCAACTGGCACTATGGAAACTTGTTCACCTCAAAGTATGGACAAAGCAAAGAAAAGTAGATACAAAACAATCATGGAGCATCAAAAATTATAGATACGTTTCCGACGTATCAGTGCCAACTACTGTCGCTCTCCCGTGCATAGCCGCAACCCGTACGAGACTCCACCGGTATGCACAAAGATTTTTAGTTCTTCATGTGTCCCAACTGTTCCATATCATAGTACTAACATGCACTATTTTCTTGTAGTCTCCAATCCAGTATGCAGGTACTATACTTGGATAGATCTCGAGCAACCTCAAGCCAACAAGAGTATCCAAGAGATTGATCGTGCCATAATAAGAAGGCGCTACCACGAAGGGCTGCGTAACGAGGAGATGGCAAAGAAGCGCAAGCAACATGAGGACAAGCTCCGCAAGAAAGAGGAGGAAGAGAAGTGACTCGCTAAGGAGGCTCATGATGCGGAGAGGGAGGGTGCGGCGCCAGGCAACGCAGGCGCGGCAGGTCTGGGAGGATGTGGCGCCAGGCACAGCAGGCCTGGGAAGGTGCGGCGCCACCCCTCATGGCGCTGCATGTTTGTCTGCAGCGCCATCGTCCTTGGCACCGCAGGCCTGGAGGACACTTCTTACATGTCTGAATGCATATCACACTAAACTGATCGAGTCGCTTCATACCAGATTCAAGTACCCAATGCATATCACACTAA
The DNA here is from genome assembly GCA_030063025.1 of Avena longiglumis. Taxonomy (NCBI): domain Eukaryota; kingdom Viridiplantae; phylum Streptophyta; class Magnoliopsida; order Poales; family Poaceae; genus Avena; species Avena longiglumis. The sequence goes on from CP125978.1 coordinate 194,872,518, forward strand.
ACTGAATGAAACCAAAATCAAGACCAAAATAATACTAGATTCAAGTACCACATCATCTTAGAACAAGCTCCAACCAAATTTTCATACAAACCAACATAGTCTCCAACCAAATTACATAAGAGCATGGTCATACAAACCAACATAGTCTCAAACCAACATAGTCTCCAACCAAATCAAACAAGCTCTAAACCAACATAGTCTCAAACAATCTCGAACTACTACTTTCTAGCATGGTGAAAATGACAACAAGAGCAATCTGCAACAACCAACTACTTTCTAGCACGCTTTCTCTTGCCTCCTCTCCTTGGAGCAATCTTCTTCTGGAACGTCTCGTCCTCGAGACCGGACTCGACAACAGGAGGATTTCTTGGCCTTATCTTGATTGCGAACCATACCTTTCGTTGATACTTCTCCAATGGCATGTCGTCCGGCATAGCCTCGTCTTCATCTTCGTCCTTTACAATAAGAGCAATGATCTCATTAGAGTGATACATGGCAATTCAAGAAAGATGTCATCACCGCAAGTTTATCTCTTACCGTGGAAGATTGCTCATCGTCGAGGTTGCTTTCCTCTCGTGAAGTGGAATTTGCCAGTTGGTTGGACGACGTCGCAACAACCTCGGGATCCCGACAACCAAGCAAGTTTGCGAAGCGTCGTAGCTTTTGTTCTTGCTTCCTAACAGAATCCCCTAACTTATTATTGCCCTCCTCGTACCTCGGGAACTCAAAAGCGCCCTCCAACTCATTCGCTTGCTTCTGGACCTCTGTGCGCTGCATTGTAAGCAAATGAATGACACATATTACACAATTTGGCATATCACAAATCCAACAAAGATAGTAACGTTTTAACATCCCAAAAATATTAAACTTGGATCATCAAACTCTAATCATCAAAATTAGGATTAACAAAAACTTTTCCAATTAAAAATATGAAAGCATGCATATGTGTATGCATTACAATTTGGATTCTTTTGAATTGCCTTGGTTTTGTGTTTCTTTGCTTGTAAAATGATTCTTAGGTGAAATAAACATCATCTAAACAATCCCCACACTTTTCCCAAAGACAAACAAATCAAAACAAACAAAATAAGTGAATGGTCATTTTGGCCAAATTAACTCCCATGCCTACTTTGGCTATCTCTAACTTTCAGAACTTAATAGAAACATGTATGGATATTTGCACCCCTTGATAGTACTCATAACAAAGTACCAAGGCCCACTTTTTGATTATCCAAAAACATTCAAATGCTTAGTTTAAATGACAATTTAAAATTGAATCTATTTCATATGGGAAGATCCCACTTTTCAAAAACCACTCAAACCAGCTCAATTTTTAAAACCCAAGCATCCACAGACTCACCAGCACATGCCTAGCACACCCACCAAAAATATTTTCAAAATTCAAAACTTGAGTTCATGCGGCCATTTCATCAAACAGGTTGCAGATGCAAATCAAACCAAATCAAAACACTATGTTGAGCAGTGTTTTGGGCCTAACTTGTTCCCTCTCTGGACACCACTAGCCTTAGTAGGTCATCTAACAACCTTAGCTAATCACTAGCACCACTGTAAGCTGGCCATTGTCATTAATGGTGAGCAGGACGAGAGCACCATTGCCACCCCATAGTCGACAGCAAGCTACGAGCAACACTAGCCTCGCCAACCTTGTCTGGGAGAAATCTAGCACCCCACCGCCACTCCCTGTCCCAGCCGCGAGCAATGCCAGCCACTGGACCACACGCCCAGGCCATGCCAACCTTCTCTACAACCATGCCGAGAGCGCGCCCCGTGCGCCACGCTCAACCAGCACCCACAGACTGTGCGCCGCCCTCGCCGCGTGCACGCGTGATCACCACTGTCCCAGCAACCCCGTTTGCCGCCGCGCGGACCATGCATGATGTGCGCCATCAAAACTTCCGCCGGACCAGCGCAGAGCACCGTGGTGTTCCGACCAATCAGCACCGCCCCACGCATCGCCACCACGCCGTTGAGCTTCGCCAGGGAGCACAGCACTGCCCCCTACCGTCGCCCACGCCGATAGCCCTCTGTATTGTCGACCACGACGAGCTCAGCTTGCGCCCTTCGGTCCCCTCTCGCCACTATAAATAGAGGCATCCCCCGCTCGAATTATTCACACCATTATACTCCCCTCTCACCCAGAACCACCCCACCTCATTCCCGGATCAAGGCGAGCAGCGCGTCGCCGGAATTTCACCAGAGCCCACCGCTGCTGGAGAAGAAGGAAGCCATCGATTGGAGCCGCCCCAGGAGAAGCTACCGGTGCTAGGAGAATCGCCATCGTCTACTTCGTCGTTTGCCCGCATTGCCGACCTTCGCCTGAGCCCCGGTGAGCCTCCCACGACCCCCACCGACCCGCTAGGGTTCGAGCTCGCCGGTAACATGTTCATCGTCGACGACGACCCTCAGCCGTCGATCTTCATTCTAATCCAACGCACCACATCGCCCTGTACCGCTTCGCGTTTAAAGAGCCACCAGCGACAGTGACCCACATCGATTTGCGCCCATGGAGTGACACTGGGCCGGCCCATTACCCCTTCCCGTGCAGCCCACTCATTTGAATTTAGCTTTTTCTATTTTAATTCAAACTCAGTTATGTATCTAGTTTCAAAAATCAACCCAGCTCGATTCAGTGAACCAAATTGAATGAAACCAATTTTGTTAGAAAGGTTTTGAAATGCTTAATACAAGCCCGTTGGATTCAAATCATTTGGATTTGTAGACCAACCTTGGTAAAAATAACAAGGCAGAAGCTTTCATGCATTCAAACATTTTTCAAATTTAAACCATAATAGCTTTTGAGTTGATTCCTGTTAGATGTATATATTTGTATATTATAGTTTCCCCATAGGTTAGGGGGCTTTCTGCATATTTGCACCTGTACCTGTATTATATATTGTGGCCTTTGGCCCCCAGAGGAATACAAGTTGCATATTCCTGACATGGTATCAGAGTTAGGTTAGCCTCCTCCTACTCGCAACTTCGTCACTGGCCGTCACCGTCCCTGTCACCGACGATCTTGTCGTCGTCGCCGCCGCCGGTTGCCGCCTCATTTTTTGGCCATAGTTGCCTGTTCCATCTCCATATTGATCCGATCTGCTCCCAGATCGGTTTCGTTTTCAACAATCTGGATCGAATCCGGCCACCCGTCGCCTTTTGCACAACTCCCGTCGGGTGCCGTCTTGGTCCCGCCTCCCGCCGGGTCCCGTTCGTCCCCACCTCTGCTCTGCTCAAGCCAGCCTCCACGCGTGGGTCCTGCTGCTCATGGGCCCTGCTGCTGCTCCCCTTGACGCGTCCCTGACACCCAGGATTGCTGCTCCCTTCGACGCCCAGGACTGCTGCGCCTCCTGACGCGTCCCGCCTCGATTGCCCCCCGACGGGCCCTGCTGCTGCGCCCTGACGCAGGTCTACGCCCTGACACCGCGCCAGGACAGGCACTCGTCGGCTGTCCTCCGCTGCCCCGCCAGCCCGCGGCGGACCATCTCCAGCCTCGTCTGCCGGCCGCCCGACGGACCCAGCTCCCCGATCGAGATCGAACCTGCCTGTTGTCCTCGTTTCTTGATTGCATCTGAGATTTCTTGATTGCATCTGAGAGTAAGAGAGAGAGAGAGAGAGAGAGAGATGTCTTCTGCATCGGGCTATGTTGCGATTCCTTGCTGCCCGGTGATCTTCGATGGCGCGAATTACCCTGATTTCGTGGCCTTTATGCGTGTTCACATGCGCGGTCTCCGTCTTTGGGGTGTGCTCTCCGGCGAGGTCTCCTGTCCGCCGTGCCCCCCTGCTCTTGTGGCTCCTCTTTCGCCGACGCCGATTGTTCTTGGCGTTGATGCTTCTCAGGAGGCCAAGGATGCTGCTCAGAGTGCCGATGATAGTGTTGTTGCTGCTTATGACCTGAAGTTCAAGCAGTACTCTTCTGATCTCGAGGCCTATCGCCATGCTCTGACTGTCTACACTCAGTGGGTTGATGAGGATGCTCGTGCTGCTGCTGTTCTCACCTCCAGTGTTCTACCCCAGTATGCTGTCGAGTTCATGAGTCTCCCTACTGTTGCCGCTCAGTGGGCACATCTTCGTCAGCGCTATTAGCCGTCTAGGGATGCTCTTTACCTGTCTGTGGTTCGTCAGGAGCATGCTCTTCAGCAGGGTGATTCCACTATTGATGAGTTCTATACTTAGAGTGCTGCTATCTGGCGTCAGCTTGATTCTCTTCGTACTGCTGTTTGTGGCACATGCTCGTGCTGCCAGATTGTGCGCTCAATTTTTGGAGTTTCACCGCATCTATGAGTTTCTGTCTCGTCTCCGCCAGGAGTTTGAGCCCCGGCGTGCTCAGCTGAATGGTCGTGGTCGTGTTCCACTCTCTAGGTGTTGTCTAAGCTTCGGGCTGAGGAGACTCGTCTTCGTGGTGCTGGTCTTCACGCGGTTCCATCTGTGCTTGCTGCTCGTGGTCCTCCTATGTCGTCTGCTCCCTCGACTCAGCCGCGGTCCTCTGTGCCGCCGCCGATACTACCCACTCCTCCGGTCGGGTCGAGTCGGCACCAGTCCTCGGGGACCAGTCGGCCAGGCTCGTGGTCAGCGTCGCCGTGGTGGTTCTCTTCGTCACTGCTCTTCTGTAGAACAAGGATGGCCACACTTGGGCCACTGTTATACACGGATCCCGATTTCGCCAGCACCAGATGGCTCGTGGGCAGTCGGTTCCTTCCGGATCTTTAGCAGTTGCTCTCTCCGATCAGGACATTATCAGGAGTCTTCGCGGTTTGCTTGCTGCTAAAGGATCTTCTTCAACAGGCACTGCTGGTTCTGTGACAGATTCTTCAGGCATTGCGCGACCACCATCTTCTACACAGTCAGGTACGTCCCCGTGGTATCTGGATTCTGGAGCTTCCTTTCATATGACCTCTGAGTCTTATTTTCTGTCCGCTCTCCGTTCTCTCCCTTCTCATGTCCGTATTTTCACGGCTGATGGTACCTCTCTTCCTGTTACTAGTCGGGGTACCCTTTCTACTTCTTCTTTTTCTGTTCCTCATATCTCTCATGTCCCTCTTCTTAAGATGAATCTATTCTCTACTAGCCAGCTTACTAACTCTGGTTGTCACGTCATTCTTGATGCTGATTCTTGTGTTGTGCAGGACCGTCGCACACAGGCCCTGGTTGGAGCTGGCCCTCGCAGCCGTGATTCTTCAGGGCTTTGGGAGTTAGACTGGCTTCGTGTTCCTTCCGTTGCCAGTTCTTCTCCGGTCGTCGCCTCTTCTACCAGCTCCTTCCAGCAGTGGCATCATCGTCTTGGTCACCTTTGTGACTCTCGCATGTCGTCATTAGTTCATCGTGGTCTTCTGGGGTCTGTCTTAGGAGATGGGTCTTTACATTGTCAGGGTTGTAGGTTGGGCAAACAGATTCAGCTTCCCTACCCTACTAGCACGTTTGTATCTCAGCGACCTTTTGATTTAGTTCATTCTGATGTTTGGGGTCCGGCTCCTTTCTCTTCAAAAGGGGGCCATATCTACTATATTTTATTCATCGATGATTTTTCTCGGTACACTTGGTTGTATTTTATGCGCTCTCGTAGTGAAGTGCTCTCCATATATCAGCGTTTTGCGGCCATGGTCCGCACTCAATATTCTACCCTCATTCGCGTGTTTCGTGCTGATTCTGCTGGTGAGTAAATCTCCCAGATGTTGCATAGTGTTCTTGCTGAGCAGGGCACCCTTGCTCAGTTCTCCTGTCCTGGCGCACATGCCCAGAATGGCGTTGCTGAGCGTAAGCATCGCCATCTTCTTGAGACCACTCGTGCCATGATGATTGCTTCTTCCCTTCCTCCGCATTTCTGGGCTGAGGCTGTTGCTACGTTGGCTTACCTCATCAATATTCAGCCTTCTGCTGCTCTGCAGGGTGGTATCCCTCTTGAGCGCCTATCTAGACAGTCTCCAGACTACTCCATGCTTCGCTTGTTTGGTTGTGTTTTCTACGTTCTCCTTGATCCCCGTGAACGCACTAAACTGATTGCTCAGTCTGTTGAGTGTGTCTTCCTTGGATACAGTGATGAGCATAAGTGATGTGGACATCCCTTCTATTGATACAACCGTTGTACCTACAGCAACACACATACAAGGACCCATCACAAGATCTCGTGCCAAACAACTTAACTATCAGGTACTTTCGTTTCTTGGAACTATTCCTCACATACATGAGAATATGATGCTGCCTAAATCAGATGTATTTCTTACTCTTAGGAATGATGGACCAAGCATGGATGAGACGGACAAGCATTGGAGCATGGCAATGCATGGAGATGGCAGCAAGCATGTGATGATCCAAGAAAAGGCCACAGATGAAGATTTCAGAACTTTGAGGCCACCATAATGAAGAAAGAAGGCTTGGACGAAATATTCAATATCAATACTTTACGAATTCGTCCATAGCTTAATATGGTGCTGCAACACCTTTATTTTGGGCCAGGCCCATGTAATTTTCGCAGGATTTTAATTAGCCAGTTTTTAGAGTCCGTATTTGAGGGGAAAAGGACTTTTAGGGTTGGATTCGGCCACCACTTCCATGGCTGGCCGAGACCCCACCTTTTCGCTCTTAAATATTCCCCATAGCCGTTCCCCTAGACTCGGATTTTGTTTAGACATTAAGTTAGCCATCATAGCAACTTCGCCAAGACTTGAGCGTCGCAGAGGCCTCTTGTACTTCGCACCTATTCAGGATCCCACCTCTTCAATAAAGCTTTCCTCTTAATCCGCAATATCTTGATTGCAATATTGGTTCTTACTTGTTCTCGATTTCAGGTAGGAATTAAGACCCTCGCTGGTCAGGCTGATCGTGTTCCCGCAGGATCGGTAACCTCCAGGAGATTGGCCTAGCGATTGCATTGGCGCTCGTGCTCGCACGTGTAGTCGGATCATCAAGCCCGAACTCCACCAAATCGATTATCATCATCTCATCGAAAGATCGGACACCTTTGCCCTATCAAGTGGTATCAGATTTTAGGTTGCTCGGTGAGATTTTACTGTTTTTTGTAGATTAGATATGTTTTTACCTATAACCCACGAAAAATCCAAAACCACAGTTAGAGTTTAGATCCATCCCATAACCAATCTACGCCTCGCATTATCTTTTCAGTTTTTGCATTGTTGAATTTGTGTCTACATCGTCGTGTCGAGTTGCTGGTCTTAGTGTCTCGTCCCTTAGAGTTTCGAGTTCTGATCATAGTAGTCACCGCCACACTCGCCGATCACCGCCACCATATTCCGCCACCATATTCCGCCGCCATATACCCAGCCGCCATAAACCCTAAACACTCCGCCACCGCCTTCCTACCACGATACGGATCCGGTCACCTATCCTGCCGCGGCACGAGTCCGAGTTGAGTTATTGTTTCCTAGTTATTTATTTTTACTTTCCTTCTTTGTTGTTTCCGTGTTCAGCTAAAGTCCGAGTCGAGCTCCGAGTTCGGTCGTAATTCCAGGAGAGCAAAAAAAAAGTCTGGAACCGCCTCCAAAAAAAAAATCTGGCTATACTGTTTTTCGACCCCGGGGATCACTTTTCTCCATCGGCCGTTATAGCGATATTTTTTTGGTGCCTGCGCGCTTTCCGGAGCAAAATAAAAATTTCGAAAAAAAATTTGGGGCTAACCTATTTTTAGCCCCGTAGATCAGTTCTAGACACTCGCCATCATAGTGATTTTCCACCTCTCGGTTCGCTTTTCAGGGTGCCATATCATCATACATTGCTTGTTGTGTCGCGTCGTGACATTGTTGGTGATCTAGGCTCGCGTCTCTAGTATGGTCTAGCCTAAGACCAGCACAGTACCGTCGTTGAGCATTCTTTCAACTTTTGCATTGCTATTTTCATAATTGCTAACCCCCTTTGCTAAGCCTTCCCAGAGCTCCACAGATATTCTCCACGTGCGGTGTTATGGGGTAACCCCTTGGGGTGGCCCGATCTTTCACGAATCTCCGCGGGATCGAGGGGAAAGCGGTGGGAGAGGAGGAGGGGACGAAATCTACAAACACACGCACGCAAAGATCCCGATGAACTCACGCACACAAAACACGATACACGCCGATAACTCACGCCGGTGGCAACCGGTCCAACATAATCTCTAGGATCGGTGTTGGGCGAAGCTCTCTCTCCACGCCAACAACGGGGGACGAGGTGCTTAGTGAGACCTTGACGACTTGGGGGCGAGAAACCGAGAACCCAAGGCCTTGTACAACTTGAACGCACTAGGCAAGATCCAAGAGGAGGGTGGATAATAGGTGCTCCTTGGTAGGAGCATGAGACCAATAGATTAAAAGATCCTCAAAGGGGTGTCTTAATCTATCATTATCCAAGTCTAGGGTTTACATATGAGGGGGGGCTATATATAGGACAACCACATAAACAGGGGTAGTTCTAGAATAAAACTGGAAGTTTGGGGCGAAATTGGGGGTTACATGGGCCAGGCCCAAAAGGCCTTAACATGCCTGGCGACGGTCGGTCCGGAGACTCCGGTCTGGGCCGGAGACTCCGGTCAATCTCCGGACCCGTCTCCGGAGGGGGCTTCTGGCTGTCCCGGGCCTGGGTCTCCGGTCTGGACCGGAGGAAGGTCCGGAGACTCCGGTGTAGGAGACCGGAGACTCCGGTCTACACCGGAGACTCCGGTGTGCAGCGCTCCAGCGGCTTCTTCTCCTGGTCCTGCTTCCTTGGTGGCTTGGTGTGGTGGTGTTGCTTCATATCTGAGGATACACAACGTAGATGCATGAAGTAGCAAGCCATCCAAAGGTAGGCCAAAATCACATGAGGAAAGGAGCGAGTTAACCTTGGCTTGTAGGAGCTTGGCACGGGCGCGAGTCATTGGTCCACTTGGGGGACTAGGTGTTGTAGATGGAGGTGCGTCCGTAGGACGGGCTGCATCAGCTCCCCCCCCCTTGGGAAAGAGTCGTCCTCGACTCTTCAACCTTCTCAACTTCATCTTCGCCATGGTAGGGTGATAGGTCCTTGACATTGAATGTCGGACTCACAAGATACTTGGATGTTGGGATATCTATTATGTAGGCGTTGTTGTTGATCCTCTTTAGCACTTTGAACGGTCCATCACCTCTTGGCTTTAGTTTGGAGTCGCGGTCCTTGGGGAAGCGGTCTTTACTCAAGTGTATCCACACAAGGTCGCCTTCTTCGAAGGTCATCTCTTTCTTGTTCTTGTTTAGCCTTGATGCTTGGCGAAGGACTTGTTTCTCGATCGTAGATCTTGTGTCTTCATGGAGTTTCTTCATTGTTTGGGCACGCTTGACCACGTCCATATTGGCACGTTCATGAAGAGGTAGAGGAAGGATATCGAGCGCGGTGAGGGGCTCGAAGCCATAGACGATCATGAACGGGCTCCTCATGGTGGTGGAGTGCTTGGCGTGGTTGTAGGCAAACTCGGCATGTGGAATACATTCCTCTCAGTCTTTAAGGTTCTTCTTTATCAACACCCGGAGGAGTGTGCCAAGACTTCGATTGACGACCTCGGTTTGTCCATCGGTTTGAGGATGCGAAGCGGACGAGAAGAGGAGCTTGATGCCGAGCTTGGCCATGAGAGTCTTCGAGAAGTAGCTCATGAATTTTACGTCGCGGTCGGAGACGATTGTTCTTGGTACACCGTGTAGCCGAATTATTTCCCTGAAAAACAAATTTGCTACATGTGAAGCATCATCGGTCTTATGGCACGGAATGAAATGCGCCATTTTTGAAAAGCGATCCACTACTACAAATATAGAATCATGACCATGTTTAGATCTAGGCAAGCCTAACACAAAGTCCATGCTAATATCCGACCAAGGTGCATGAGGAATAGGCAATGGCATATAAAGACCAAAGGGGTTGGATTTAGACTTAGCTTGGATACATGTAGTGCATCGTTGGACGTGGAGCTCCACGTCGCGCTTCATCTTTGGCCAAAAGTAGTGAGTGGAGAGCATGTCATAAGTCTTGTCACGGCCAAAGTGACCCATAAGGCCTCCACCATGGGACTCTTGAAGAAGCAAAAGTTGGAGAGACGATTTCGGAATGCAAAGTTTGTTTTGTTTGAAAAGAAAACCCTTATGCAAATAGAAATCATCAATCCCTTTGTCTATTGAACATGTTGCAAAAATTGGTCCAAAGAAAGGGTCGGACGCGTACAAAGATTTGATGTCATCAAGACCCAAGACATTTACTTCGAGTCGTGTAATAAGGCTTGTGTTTTTGCGAGACAAGGCGTCCGCTACCATATTTTCTTTGCCCTTATTGTATTTGACAATGTAAGGAAACGACTCCATGAACTCAACCCATTTTGTGTTCCTTTTACTCAAGTTGGCTTGGCCCTTAAGATACTTCAACGACTCATGGTCGGAATGGATGATAAATTCTTTGGGCCAAAGATAGTGTTGCCACACTTGAAGGACTCGAACCAAGGCAAAAAGTTCTTTGTCATAAATGGGATAGTTGAGGCGTGCGCCATCAAGTTTCTCACTATGGTAAGCAATAGGATGCCCATTTTGCATAAGGACGCCACCAATGCCAATACCACTAGCGTCACATTCAATCTCAAAGGTTTTTGTGAAATCCGGTAATGCAAGAAGTGGTGCTTCGGTGAGCCTCTTTTTAAGCTCATCAAAAGCCTTTTGTTGTGCTTTTCCCCAAACGAACGTGACATTTTTCTTGGTCAATTCGTTGAGGGTGCATGCAATGGTAGAAAATTCTTTCACAAAGCGACGGTAAAAGCCAGCCAACCCATGAAAACTTCGAAGTTCACCAACATTTGTAGGGATGGGCCAATCTCGTATGTCCTTGACTTTTGCGACATCAACTCCAATGCCATTGGAAGACACAACAAAACCAAGGAAAATCAGCTTGTCTTTGGCAAAAGTGCACTTTGGGATATTAGCGTAAAGCTTTTCATGACGAAGGATTTGAAGGACCTCCTTAACATGAGTAACATGCTCCTCTAGTGACTTGCTATAGACAAGGATGTCATCAAAGTAAACAACTACACTCTTTCCAATGAGAGATCGCAAAATATGGTTCATGAGGCGCATGAAGGTAGATGGAGCATTTGATAAGCCAAAAGGCATAACCAACCATTCATAGAGACCAAGCTTGGTCTTGAAGGCGGTTTTCCACTCATCACCTTCGGCCATGCGAATTTGATGGTAACCACTATGAAGATCAATTTCGAAAATATAGTGGCTCCACATAACTCATCAAGCATGTCATCAAGACGCGGTATAGGATGTCGATAACGCACGGTGATAGCATTGATTGGACGGCAGTCCATGCATAACCGCAACGTATCATCCGTTTTTGGGACTAGAATCACGGGGACCGCGCTTGGACTAGTGCTTACTTGGATCAAACCTTTGGAGACGAGTTGGTTGATTTGTCGTTCTATCTCCTTCGTCTCTTCCGGGTTCGTGCGATACGCGGCGCGGTTTGGGAGTGGGGCGCCGGGTATGAGGTCGATGCGGTGCTCGATTCCACGAAGAGGAGGTAGTCCATGAGGAAGCTCTTCGGGAAATACATCTTGGAATTCCTGCAAAACAACCATCAAAGAAGGAGGAACATTTGTCAAGTCATTAGTTCCTTGCGCTAGTCTCTTGCATACAAGGACATAGTGCAAAATGGATGGGTTGTTCCGCACTTCTCTCATCTCACTTTCGGTGGCAAGAAGAACACTATTAGTTTTTTCACTCGAGTTTGGCTTGTGGCACTCACTCACTATAGTGTGGTTCTCTCGCTCACCACTCTTCTCACAAGATGGTTTTGTGTATTGCACCCTCGCTAAAGCCTTTGCATTGTCCGCAATTATTTGGCTAGGAGTCATTGGTTGCAACACACAAGTTTTGTCAAGCCATTTGAAGGTATAAGTGTTTGAGTGACCATCATGCAAAGCACGCTTGTCATATTGCCACGGACTTCCGAGCAACATATGGCAAACCGTCATTGGGACCACGTCACATTCCACCGTGTCCTTGTAGGGCCCAATTGAGAATGGTACCGAGACGGTGTGCTTGATCTTGACGGATCCTTGGTCACTTAGCCATTGGATATGGTAGGGGTGTTTATGCGGATGGAGGGTGAGGTTGAGTTTCTCACACAATTCCGTGCTTGCAAGATTGTGGCAACTCCCTCCATCGATGACAACTTTGATGGACCTCCCATTGATACCGGCACGAGTTTGGAAGATGTTTGATCGTTGGTCTTCATTCTCATTGGCTTGAGTAGTTAAGACCCTTGTGACCACAAGCGATGGACTTGCGTCATGCTCACACATGAGTAGCTCTTGGTCTTCTTACAAATGTTGCCGTGCCATGGCTTCCTTGACCCTTTCATCAAACTCATCTTCACTCAAGTATTCTTCCTCGCCGTTTTCATGGATGAACAAAACTTTCTTGTTCCCACATGCGGCTGACTTGTGTCCTTTGCCTCCACACTTGTAGCACTCACCATTGAATGGTTGTTCATCTCTTGTGTACTTGCCACTTGGGGGCGGTTTTCCTTGAGAAAGTGTTGGCTTGAAGGGAAGCTTGGTGGTATTTGAGGAGCTTCCACTTGGTGTTGTCGGAGTAGTGGTTGGAGCTTGCTTGTATGTGAAGTATGTCTTTGGCTTGTTGAACTTGATGTCATCTTGCACTTGACGTTCGGCCTTTGATGCAATGTGCACAAGCTCAACCATGTTGTTGTACCTTTGGAACTCGGTGATGCGCTTGATAGCATGGTTCAAGCCATTGAGGAAACGTGCCATTGTTTGCTCATCACATTCTTCAATGTTGGCACGGATCATGTTGAGCTCCATTTGCTTGAAGTACTCTTCCACGGTCTTTGTTCCTTGACTAAGCGTTTGAAGCTTGTTGAAGAGGTCACGCGTGTAGTGTGAAGGAACAAAGCGGGATCTCATATGAGCCTTCATATCTTGCCAAGTTGAGATTGGAGGCTCTTCTTTTGATTCACGAGCGAGTTGGACTTGTTCCCACCAAAGGTTGGAATATTCATCGAACTCGAGGGATGCCATGGCCATCATCTTCTCATTGCTAAAGTTGTGCATGCGGAAGATCTTGTCAACCTTGAGTTCCCATGAGAGGTATTCTTCGGGATCATTGGAACCGGTGAACTTGGGCATGGTGAACTTGAGCTTGCCAAAAGTTTCTTCTTCATTGTGGTTCCGGTTTTGACGGTTGCCATGATTGTGGCGGCCATCTTCATCATCCGAGCTCTCATGTCGTTCTTGTTGATGGTGGCGTTGCTCTTGCGGTTGTTGAGGTGCCGCATTGGGTGGTGGAACTTGGTTTGGACGACGAGCTTGGGGAGCTTGCTCTTGTTGTTGGCGCGGTTGAGGACGAGGAGGAGGTTGTTGGTCCTCACGGAGAACTTGGGGAGCTTGCTCTTGTTCTTGTCGAGGTTGATGCCGAGGAGCATTATCTTGCGCCATGTGGCGAGGAGGACATCGAGCCGTATGCGCAATGGGCTGCTCTCTTTCTTCGTGATGTGGAGGAGGCTCGTCGTGAAGATCATGTTGACGGCGATGACGTTCATGTCGAGGAGGATGCCTTGGTGGATCTTCGAGTGCTTCACGCCGCCGGCGAACTTGTTCTTCCACTTCGGATGCTTCACTTGTTGTGGAAAGAACATGTCGATGGCGATGGGCTTGGTGGTCCATGTGAGGTTGTTCTTGTTGAAGCACAAGTGCCCTTTGTTGAGGCCGGTCCGCATCACGTCTTGGAGGTCTTGCGGAGAGGTCACCATCATAGCTTGACGTTGCAGCGTGTCGCGGAGATGGTACCGCTTGCGAAGAGCTCATGGACTGAAGTACGGGTCCATCCCGGTGCCTTGAAGCGTGACGGCGAGGCGCACTTGATTCACTTGAGGAGTGGCGTGATGATCTTGAGTCGCGCGAGCATGGCCTTGCCAACCCATCGATGAGGCATTGAAGCTTTTCATCCGTCGAGGCGAGTGCACGACCAAGAGCTTCATTTTGATGACCAAGGTTGTGTTGCACGGCATGCATTTGGCCTCAGACTTCCTCGAAGCGGTTGTCGATGTTCTTGAACTCCACTCGGGCTTCGCTAAATTGTTCATCTTGGCGCCGCTCAAGGGCTTCAAAATGGTAGTTGAATTCTCCTCGAACCTTCCAATGGTCCCATCTTGTCATGTATGGATTGTCGTCCTCCATAGGTGGTGGTGGTGGTTGGGACCGCTCGCCATTCCTGTCCATGATGCAAAGCCGACAAGGGTTGTATATGGAGAGTAAGGGTGCGTAGAGTTAGCCTTTTACCTCACCTTGGATATTATATCAAACCAATTGCCACACAAAGGAGCGACAGCGTGCAAAGTGAAATGGCAAAGAAACTCACACACAAAGGAGCTACAACTCTCAAAAGCTTTTGGTGGATGGGTAGGATTGTGGGAAAGCCAAAGGACCAACCGAACGCAAAGGATAGTCAAAAGTGGAGAAGATCCAACAAAACGCAAGTCAAAAGGGAAATGGTCAACTCAAAAGGTGACGACAACCTACGACTACACACACGCGTGGAGAAAAATGGGGTTAGCACGACTATGAAAGTGAGCACGAAATGGCCTAACGAAGACTACGCTCGAGTGTCGTGCCAACGCAAGGAGAGACCACAACTCGTTTGCCAAAAGAGGGTAAGCAATGGATTTGTGCACTTGCCTTGGCGCGCTTCTTCCTCTCTCTTTTGCTTACAAGCTTGATGCTCTCTTTGTATTGGGAGACTATGTATCTTTCTATTTTTCTTTTTCTTTCTTTTTTTTGATTATTTTTCTTTTTCTCCCTTGCTATGCTACTATGTTAACTTTTGTATTTTCCCTCACACTCTCACTTTCCAATGGCAAGTGCACAATGCTTAGACAAACACAAAATGAGTTGCTCTCGTAGGATAGGTACACACAAAGGAAGATATGGCTACAAGGGTTGACACAAGTTATACCTTAGTTGATGGTGATGATCTTGTGTCGATGGTGCGGGGAAGAGTTTGGGGTCCGTGGTGTCGATGAGCGCGACGATGTTGCGAAAGCTATCTGTTAGGTGGTGACACACACACGGAACACAAACAACAAGTGGACAGATTAGCCAATGCAGGAAAAGAGGAAAAATGGGCAAAACTGGCGTCCAGGGCCGGAGACTCCGGTCTCGGGCCGGAGACTCCGGTGTAGACCGGAGACTCCGGTGTGCAGGCCGGAGACTCCGGTGTGGGTGGTCTGCTCGTGTTCTTGAGCGGAAATCCACGCCTAGAGTCCTCAAATCTGCGAAAATTTGGCCAAAATTGGGCTGGGAAACGCAGGCAAAAGCTGAACCAACACCTTACAAGATTTGGTCGGATCAAAACCACCAAAAACACTCCAAAACGACAGATCGATCCAAAGGCAAATTGGGGATTTTTTTGGGAAATTTTCGAATTTATGGTGGACAGAAGAAAAATTGGGGGGAAATTCGTGATCAACCTTGCTCTTGATACCAAGATATTATGGGGTAACCCCTTGGGGTGGCCCGATCTTTCACGAATCTCCGCGGGATCGAGGGGAAAGCAGTGGGAGAGGAGGAGGGGACGAAATCTATGAACACACGCACGCAAAGATCCCGATGAACTCACGCACACAAAACACGATACACGCCGATAACTCACGCCGGTGGCAACCGGTCCAACATAATCTCTAGGATCGGTGTTGGGCGAAGCTCTCTCTCCACACCAACAACGGGGGACGAGGTGCTTGGTGATACCTTGACGACTTGGGGGCGAGAAACCGAGAACCCAAGGCCTTGTACAACTTGAACGCACTAGGCAAGATCCAAGAGGAGGGTGGACAATAGGTGCTCCTTGGTAGGAGCATGAGACCAATAGATTAAAAGATACTCAAAGGGGTGTCTTAATATATCATTATCCAAGTCTAGGGTTTACATATGAGGGGTGGGGATATATATAGGCCAACCACATAAACAGGGGTAGTTCTAGAATAAAACTGGAAGTTTGGGGCGAAATTGGGGGTTACATGGGCTAGGCCCAAAAGGCCTTAACATGCCTGGCGACGGTCGGTCCGGAGACTCCGGTCTGGGCCGGAGACTCGGCCAATCTCGGACCTGCCTCTCGGGAGGGGCTTCGTGTCCGGGACTGGGTCTCCTGCGGACCGGAGGAAGGTCGAGACTCCGTGTAGGAGACCGGAGACTCCGGAGACTCCGCTCAATGCTTCTTCTCCTGGTCCTGCTTCCTCGGTGGCTTGGTGTGGTGGTGTTGCTTCATATCTGAGGATACACAACGTAGATGCATGAAGTAGCAAGCCATCCAAAGGTAGGCCAAAATCACATGAGGAAAGGAGCGAGTTAACCTTGGCTTGTAGGAGCTTGGCACGGGCGCGAGTCATTGGTCCACTTGGGGGACTAGGTGTTGTAGATGGAGGTGCGTCCGTAGGACGGGCTGCATCATGCGGTGTTTCGACTTCTCGTAATCGCTTGGTTCAATCTCTGGACCCACTGATCCTCGCGGTTGCACATCGCCTTTTCCTGCTGTTTGGTAAGAACTTGTAAGAGCTTCATATATTGCTTGATGGATTACACGTGCCTTCCACCATATTTCCGTAGTATATACCTGTGCTTTTTAAGGACTAACCATGACAGATACTTCGCGGAACCCTGCCACAATGACGAACGAAGAACTACATGCCCACTTCTCCGCGCTCTTGGTCAGTCGCGCTGAAGACGTGGATACATGCCTAGGGGATTTTGACACCAAGCTCACCAACGCCGTGGACAAGATCGATGGACTCGAGAAATCCTTCAACGCCAAGCTTGACGTTCGGTTCAAGGATATTTTGAACAGATTGCCCGCACCCGCACCCGCACCCATACATGGTGCACGGCGCATTCCGATCACGGGTTGGACTGCTGGTTCAGCTGCCGCACTCCGTGACTACCGCTGGTAGCGCACCTCGAGACTTCCATGCATGCTGCTGCGACATTGGGGACAGACGACGGGTACTACTACGACCCCGACGACGATGATCTGTTTGACGAGGAGGTTGAACAACCTCCACAGGTACCTGCTGGCCGTCCCCAACATTACTACCGCAACGCTCGACCACCGGTACATGATGATGATCATGTTGCAAAGCTTAAATTTAAATATTCCAACTTTTGAGGGTAAATATAATCCTAATGCATATCTTACATGGGAGATGGAAGTAGAACAACGTTTTGCATGCTTAAAATATCCTGAGAATATGCGTGTTAGTGCTGCTACATGTGAATTTACTAAATTTGCTTCCCTTTGGTGGTCTGAGTATTGTCGTTTAAATCCTACTACTATTCCTAGTACTTGGACTGCTTTAAAAACTGCTATGCGTGTTCGTTTTGTACCTCCCACTTATCAACGTGATTTACTAAAGAATCTGACACGTTTAGAGCAAAGGAAAAATTATGTAGAAGAGTATTATCAGGAATTGCAAACGGGGATGGTTCGGTGTGGTCTTGTTGAATCTTATGAACAAATGCTTGCACGTTTCTTTGGTGGATTAAACAAGGACATTCAGCACATCTTAGATTATAAGGAATATAATTCTATCACTCGCTTGTTTCATCTTGCTTGCAAAGCTGAACGTGAAGTGCAGGATCGCCAAACACCATGGAGGAGGACTAATAATTCTGCAGGTCGCACATCCACTTGGACATCCCGACAATCAGCGCCTCCTTGTGATTCGCCACCAGCTATTACCACATCCAAGGCCACCACAAGATTTCCATTGCTCCTCCACCATCATCCAATGCTCCACCTTTAGTGCATCTTCTATGGCTTCCACGGGTAAGACAAAGGATATACAATGCCACAAGTCTTTGGGGTTTTGGTCATATTGAGAGACGATGAACAACACAACAGTGATGATGGTGCGAGAAGATGGTCAATACGATTCAGCGAGTGACTTTGATGAAGATACACTAGCCCTTATTTACGCTCGAGATGGAGACAATTCGATCTTGATGAAGAGACAGAGGTAATGGGAGTCAAGCTGATCAATACAAGATCTTAATTACACAGTGTGTGTTGAGTGTGCAATTGAGCAAATCTGAGCAAGATCAACGCCACAACCTGTTCCAAACACGTGGTGTTGTCAAGGAAAAAGCTATACGGATCATCATTGATGGAGGGAGTTGTAATAATCGCCTGTTGACATGGTAGAGAATCTTGCTTCAACACGACTCCCACATTCATATTACATCCAATGGTTTGAGAGTTCTCAGATCAAGGTAACACGAGATGCAGCGTGCATTTTACTATTGGTACATATTCTGATTTTGTTGATTGTGATGTTGTACCTATGCAAGTTTGTTCTTTGTTACTTGGTAGACCATGGCAATTTGATAGAGAATCTGTTCATAATGGCAAAACTAATCACTATTCTCTTATGCATGATGGAAAGAAAATTGGTCTAAAACCTATGACTCCCGAACAGATTTTAAAAGATGATCTTGCTAGAGCTAGTAGAGCTAAAACTGAGGAGAAAAATAAAAGTGAGAATCAGATTGTTGTTGCAGATTTTATACCACCAAAGAACACTAAATCTGATTCTACACATGCTACTGAAATTCGTTTGAAGATTCCATGTATGCTTGCAAATAAAATTGATATTGCTGAACTAGATGTAAACAATACTCAATGTTAAGCAATTGTCTGCAAAGATGTAAACAATACTCAATGTTATGCATGTATGACTTGAGTAGATAGGGTATATCTATTTCATGAAACATAAGTCCGAAACTTTTGAGAAGTTTAAGGAATTTCAAAGTGAGGTAGAGAATCAACGTAACAAGAAGATAAAATTTCTACGTTCTGATCGTGGAGGTGAATATCTAAGTTACGAGTTTGGCGAGCATTTGAAGAAATGCGGAATACTTTCGCAGTTGATACCGCCGGGAACACCACAGCGTAATGGTGTGTCCGAACATCGTAATCGAACTCTCTTAGATATGGTTCGTTCTATGATGTCACTTACAGATTTACCGCTATCATTTTGGGGTTATGCATTAGAAACAGCCGCATTCACTTTAAATATGGCACCATCTAAATCCGTTGAAATGACACCGTATGAATTATGGTTTGGGAAGAAACCTAAATTGTCGTTCCTTAAAGTTCGGGATGAAGCCTATGTAAAGAAGTTAGGACAAGCTTGAACCCAAAGCGGAAAATGCGTCTTCATAGGATACCAAGGAAACTATTGGGTATACCTTCTATCATAGATCCGAGAGCAAAATCTTCGTTTAAGAATGGATCCTTTCTAGAGAAGGAATTTCTCTCAAAAGAAGTGACTGGAAGGAAAGTAGAACTCGACGAGGTTGTCGAACCTTCTCTCGAAATTGCGTAGCGCAGCACGGAAGAAGTTCATGTGGTGCTGCACCAATAAGAGAGGAAGCTAATGATGATGATCATGAAACTTGGTTGAAGTTGCTCTGAGCCTCACAGTCAACGAACTCGTACCACTCCATTGGTATGATCCGTTATGAGTGTCATATTGGTGGACAACACCAATGACCGAGACATATGAGGAAGCGATGATGAGCCCAGATTCCAATAAATGGCAAGAAGCCATGAAATCCGAGATTGGATCCATGCGAAAACCAAGTATGGACTTTGGTGGACTTACCGGATGGTAAGGGAAGGTCGAGAACAAATGGATCTTCAAGAAGAAACAGATCTTGATGGTAATGTTACATCTATAAAGCTCGACTTGTCGCAAAAGAGTTTCGACAAATTCAAGGATTTGACTACGATGAGACTTTCTCACCGGTGCGAAGCTAAAGTCCGTGAGGATTATGTTAGCAATCGCTGCATATTACGATTATGAGATATGGCGGATGGATGTCAAACAAAGATTCCTCAATGGAGACATTGATGAAGAGTTGTATATGATGCAACCCAAAGGTTTTGTCGATCCTAAAGATGCTAACAAGGTATGCAAACTTCAACGGTCCATCTATGGATTGAAGCAAGCATCCAAGTTGGAATCAATGTTTTGATAAGGTGATCAAAAGTTTTGGTTTTATACAAACTTATGGAGAAGCTTATATTTACAAGAAAGTGAGTGGGAGCTCAGAGCATTCTTAATACTATATGTGGATGACATATTATTGATTGGGAATGATGTAGACCTTCTTAATAGTGTCAAGGAATATTTGAATAATAGTTTTTCAATGAAGGATCTTGGTGAAGCGACTTACATATTAGGCATAAAGATTTATAGAGATAGATCGAAACGCCAAATATCATTGTCTGAGTACATATTTGGACAAAGTTCTAAAGAGGTTTGGAATGGAAGATAGCAAGAAAGGGTTCTTGCCCATGTTGCTAATATGACCTTGAGTAAAACTCAAAGTCCGACATCGGCGAAGATAGAGAAAGGATGAGTAAGACTCCTATGCCTCAGCCATAGGATCTCTAATGTATGCCATGCTATGTACTAGACCGACATTGCATATGATGTTAGTTTAACTAGAAGATATCAAAGTGATCCAGGAGTGGATCATTGACAGTGGTCAAAAACATCCTTAAGTACTTGAGAAGAACTAAGGATATGGTTCTTTCTTATGGAGGTGATGAACAGCTCGTTGTTAATGGTTACACAGATGCTAGTTGGAACCGATCCGGATGATTCTAAATCACAACTGATACGTATTTCTTTTGAATGGTGCAGATTATCGGAGGAGTGCAAAGCAAAGCATTGTGGCGAGATCTTCAAATGAATCGGAATACATGGCTGCTTCGGAGGCTTCACAAGAAGCGATATGGATGAAAGAGTTCATTACAAAGCTGGGTGTGGTTCCTAGTGCGCTGGACCCAATGTCTATCTACTGTGATAACATGGGCGCCATAGCCAATGCGCAAGAACCAAGGTCACACAAGAAGCTGAAGCATATCAAGCTACGTTTTCACGCTATTCGAGAACATATCCAGGATGGGGATATAAAGATTTGCAAAGTACACACAGATCTGAATGTGGCGGATCCGTTGACTAAACCTCTCCCAAGGGCAAAACATGACCAGCACCAAACTGTTGGAGATATGCCCAAGAGGCAATAATAAAGTGGGTTATTATCATATCTTCATACTTATGATAAATGTTTACATACCATGCTATAATTGTATTAATAGGAAACATTAATACTTGTGTGATTTGTAAACATAAAAGAGTCCCTAGTAAAGCATCTTGTTAAACTAGCTTGTTGGTTAATATATGATCATGGTTTCCTGATCATGAACATAGGGATGTTATTAACAACAGGGTCATATCATTAGGAGAATGATGTGATGGACATACTCCTATAGATAAGCGTAGCATAAAGATCAAGTCATTTTAGTAGTTCAATTGCTATATGCTTTCTGATACATAGTAACCTAATTCCTTCGACCATGAGATCATGCATATCACCTTTACCGGATGGATGCTTTGATGACATCAAACACCACACCGTAACTGGGTGGCTATAAAGGTGGCATTGAGTGTTCGGAAAGTATTGGTTGAGACTCATGGATCAAGAATGGGATTTGTCCATCCATATGACGGATAGATATACTCTGGGCCCTCTCGGTGTAATGTCATCCAATTATCTTGCAAGCATGTGACTGGCTCACAAGGGATCACATATCACGGGAACGAGAAAAGAGTACTTATCGGTAACGAGGTTGAACTAGGTATGCAGAGATACCGACGATCAAAACCTCCGATAAGTAAACTATCGTGAGACAAAGGGAAATTGGTATCGTATGTAAGTGGTTCATTCGATCGCAAAGTAATTTTAGAAATATGTGGGAGCCATATGAATTTCCAGATTCCTCTATTGGTTATTGTTCAGAGAAGTGTCTCGATCATGTCCGCATAATTCACGAACCGTAGGGAGACACACTTAAGGATTCGACGTTGTTTGAGTAGTTATGGAATGATGAGTAAGAGACCGAATGTTGTTCGGAGTCTCGGATGGAATCCGGGATATCACGAGGAGATCCGGAATGGTCCGGAGAATAAGATTCATATAAGGAAAGTCCTGTTTCCGAGTTGGAGAATGGTTCCGGTGTTTTCATCGGGAATGTTCTAGAAGGTTCTGGAATGTCCGGCACTCCGGAGGGGAAGGGTACATGAATGTGTCATTGCAAGTTGGAATGATTGCATCATGTACTAGGTGTCATCGCTGTACAAAATAAAGGGTTTAATCAAATCCTAGTTTGAAAAGTCAAACGCTAATTTGAAAAGTCAAACGGCTATTTTGGAAAGTGGAGAAGAAGTGGGAAACCGAGTTGGGGAGGAGTTCCTCCTCTACCGCCGGTCCACTAGGGATCCGAGTTGGGGAGGGACTCCCTCCCCTTGGCCGGCCTCCTCCACCTATATAAGGAGGCGGGGCTCCTCCTAGACACACAAGTTGCCTCCCTCTAAACCTAAACCCTAGCCACAGCCTAGGGATTTCTCCCAAGCCGCCGAGTTAGAGCTTCTAATTGCCCTAGCCGCTGGTTTAGCCCCTTCTAATTGGTGTGTCTAAACCCTAGATCACCAAGGCTCTCTCATAGTCCACCATACTCGCTCCGGCTTAAGGCAAAGCCCTGCGAGATCTCCCCTCTACTTCCGGTATCACGCCGTCGTGCTACCGGAATCGCGAGGAGAGTGCTACAACCTCTGCTGCCTGCTGGAACAAGGGAGAGGAAGGTCTTTGTCGAGTACCGAACGTGTGACCGACTGCGGGAGCGCTGCCGGAATGCAGCGCCGGAAGGATCGTCTACGCGATCTTGAGATCGACAAGAGTACGACTACATCACCCACGAGAATATGCTCTCGTTAACCGCTTTGGAATCTTCGAGGCTGAGTTCCTCTATCGACTCGTTGCTACAATCTAGTAGATAGATCTTGGCTTGTTTGTTTGCATGCGGTAGAAAAATTTTGTTTTCCATGCTACGAACCCCTACAGTGGTATCAGAGCCGTGTCTATATGTAGATCTGTTGCACGAGTAGAACACAATGGTCATTGTGGGCGTTGATGCTTCTTGTGTACTTTGCATATTGCGGGATGGTGGGATGAAGCGGCCCGGGCTAACCTTACATGACATCATTCATGAGACTTGCTCCACGCTTGACATGCAACTTGTATTGCATAAGTGGCTTTGCGGGTGCCTGTTTCTCCCAACATAGTTAAGATTCAATTTACAACGGGTGATTGACAATACTAGTATCAATGTTGTGGTTCTTGTTCGTAAGTTAGAGCGACACTTATTGAAAGCCCAAAACCACGTAAAATATGCAAAGAAAATTAGAGGCATCTAACTTTGTTTTGAAGGGGTGTGCTGTGATGTGATATGGCCATGATTGTGATTATATTTGATGTATGCAATGTTCCTTATTGTAAGTTGGCAACCGGCAGGAGCCATATGGTTGTCTTTAAATTCTGCTAAGACCCGCGTGTCTATTCAAAGTAGTTGTAATAGTTGAAGCTGGTGGACGACAACCATGGAGCAGCGTCATTGACCTTGATGCAATGCCGGTGATGATGGAGATCATGTTCGTGCTTGAAGATGGAGATCGGAAGCACAAGAAGAAAGGCCATATCATATCACATATTATGAATTACATGTGATGTTAATCCCTTTATGCATCTTGTATTGCTTAGTTCACGACGGTAGCATTATAAGATGATCCCTCAAGCACACAATTTCAAGTTTTAAAGTGTTCATCCTTAGTAAGCACCGTTGCTAAAGCTCGTTGTTTCGAAGCACCACGTGATGATCGGGTGTGTTAGATTCTGCGAGTGTATACAACGTGAGCAAGCCAGATTTGCTCATGCAGAAGCTAAGGTTTGATCTTGACGAGCCTAGCATGTACAGACATGGTCTCGGAACACGGATCACCGAAAGGTAAAGCATGAGTCATATAGTAGATATGATGAACATGTTGATTGTTCGCCATTGAAGCTGCATCAACTCTCGTGATGATCGGTTTTGATGTGGTGGATTTGGTTCGTGTGATCACTAAAACAATGTGAGGGATATTGTTTTGAGTGGGAGTTCAACGGCAATATGATTAAAAGTTGAACACTATTTATCATAAATTAAATCAAAGTGAATTTGCATAGTTGTTGTAGTCATTGGCATCCGTTTACCACCTTGCGCTTAGTTATAATTGAGATGATAGAACTATAGAATTCTGGTTAGTTACTTTCTAACTGGTATCGTATTGTTTTGAAGTGTTAATCTAAAGTTTAAAAGTCCTATTGCAAACTTTCGGTAAGAGTTCGGTTACTCCATGAAGTTTAATAATTGGTATTAAAACAAGAGTGACAATTCCAAGTGTTAGTGTATAAGTATCATGTTTGTCTCCATGATTCTTGATATTCAAAGGATTGTCTTAATATCAAGGTTATCTAGGATCGAAAGAGTTGTTTGAAACCATGATGTGTGGAAGATATTGTGATATCTGAAGCGAAGTTTTAGTTGCAACATTACAGTATAATATGGCAAAAGTCATGTTCTCATATTTGATGAGAATTTGCAAAGGTTGGAGACACTAGTTGTCCTAATCCACCAAAAGGTTTTGGATAGCAACATTATACTCACGATTCATCTTTATAAGCTAAAGTAGCTTGATCATGGATAATTCCATGATAAGGGTGAATATTTGATGTAGGTAAAATATTTACTACACCAAGAGATTACTAAAGAAATGAATTTGAAAGAACACCAAACATTTGATGATGGTGATCTACTTCAAAGTGCAAGTCCAAAGACATTGGTATTTAATTATACACGCTTTGGATTATGTGTCATATGTATGACTCCACTATTGATGTTGATAGATTCTTTCAAGCAGAAAGAAATCTTGAAAGAGAATCTCATAAATATATGGCAGAAAAGAAAAGACTAGAATTGTTCAGTTTAAGTATATAGATGATATACATGTTATGGCTATATTCTTTGCTTATTAAACAATGTGGTTCTTAATTATTTGATACTGAATTTGTTGGTGTGAATCGTCATACGAAACAACACAATTCATGAACTAACTTGTCCTAAGTAACTAGCAAAAGAATATGTGATGATGTTCATTGAGAACAAATAAAGGGTTATTATGTTGCTCATTAAACATCAAGTTTGCCTTCAAGATTTGTTTTCTCAGGTATTATGAGAACAAAAGGGTTGTTCAAATAATTGTCGTAATCCATAAAA
Source organism: Avena longiglumis (assembly GCA_030063025.1). Classification (NCBI taxonomy): domain Eukaryota; kingdom Viridiplantae; phylum Streptophyta; class Magnoliopsida; order Poales; family Poaceae; genus Avena; species Avena longiglumis. The sequence continues at coordinate 194,897,732 of CP125978.1, forward strand.
GATGGATGATTCACAAATCTCGTTGGAGAAATCACATCCATAAAACTAGTGCTAAAAATGTCGAAAGACAAATTGATTGATAGATCACTTAGGAAGTGACATCGCCGTTTAAATTATATTTGAAAGAAAACATGAAGAAACTCCATGTGGATGGAATTTTGGAGTCTTTTGATTTTGATCACATGACGCTTGTGAAACTTTCCTAGAGATAATTAAAACTTCGTTCATAGGCCAAAAGGGAACGAATGACTAGCCTATTGGAACTTGTACATATTGTTGTACGAAGTCCATTATGTGTAGTCAAGAGCGATGGATTTCAACTTCATATGCTTTCTCCGAAAATTTGAGTGAATATATGAATATTTACTTAATAAGGATGAAGTATGAAACATTTGAAAAGTTCAAAGACTTTCAAAATGAAGTGCAAGATCATTGTAACAAGAATATAAATAGTTTATGATAAAATCATAAAGGAAGATATTTGAGTTACAAGTTTAGCATAATACTTAAGATTTAAGGAATCGTTCCGTGAATTTGCATGTCCCGAAACACCATAAGAGTATGGAGCATTCGAGATATGTAATTAAACCTTGTTTGACATGGTGAGATCAAAGGTGTAATTCATAAAATGCCATCATATTTTAAAGATTAAAAGCTTGAGAGACTACCGTTTTTCCATTGAAAGGAGCTTCATCATAATCCGTTGAAATGACACCATATAAAGTTATGGTTTGGGATAAAACCCAAGTTGTCCTTTCTTAAAACATTGGTATGCTTTGCATAAGAAAGATGTTTGCAACCAAAGTCGGATGAACCTGTCTTTGTATGTTATTTGAATAAGCTAAGTATTCCTCCATAACACCGGAGACAAAAGTGTTTGTCGCTTAGAATGTCAAGTTTCTTTGAGAAGGAATTTTCGTGAAAAGTAAAGTGGGAGGACAATAGAACTTTGATAAGGTTAAAGAACCTTAGCTATATGTGCGAGTTGCACGCCTTGAAAAGTGTTAGGGAGGCAACAATGCTCATGGCTCACGTGCCTCAAAGGTTGTGGTCACGAGATCTAAGTTCCTATTGAAACAAGTAGGTCGGGTAAACAATCAAATACCAAGATTTGAGGGTTGAATCATTATTTGAGAATAATGAACCGACTACATGCAAAGAAGCGATGATGGGCCGACTCGTCAAATGGCTTGAAGCCATAAAATCCGTGATAGTTCCATACATGAGAAATCAAGTTTTGAACTTGAAGGACCCTCGAGAAAGGTGTAAGACCTTACAGTTGTGTTTGGATCTATAAAGAAATAGACATGAATATGGTCGACATGTTGGGAAAGAGTTCACAACAATGTTCAAGGGTTGACTATGACAAGATTTGATATTTCATAGCGATATTTAGTCTAGACGGATTAATGTAGCAACCACGACATATAATTTTGTTATGTGTTGGATAGACAAAACAAATTCTTCTAATAGAAGGGTTACCTAGGATGTGTGCATGACACGGTCCAAAGGGTTTTGTTAGTTCAAAGGATGCTAAATGCATATGCAAACTTCAATGGTTGAAGTAAGCATTACGGAGTTGGAATCTTCACTATGATGAAACTGTTAAAGGAGTTTAAATTAAAGGAGATAATGAAGATGCTTGCATTTGCAAGAAATTAAGTGGGCGCTAATACAGTTTTCTAATACATTAGGTGGAAGACATATTGTTGATTGGAAATGATGTATTTTTATTAACACATGATAAGAATTTCATCTCGATGAAAGGCTTAGGCAAAACCCAAATATTTGGCATCAATAGACGCTAATATGGTTGTGCCGAAGTACATAGATGATGTATTGAATGAGTTCAATATAGAAACTACAAGAAAGGTTCTTGTCATACGAGAAAGGATTGAATGAGTTCAATATTGATGATATATTCAAGTGTAGTGACACTTGGTAAGTGAAACAAAGATTCAAGTATAGATTGATACTTGATGTATGAAATCACAAAGAGTATTTATATCAATTATCTTTGTGATCTGTACAAATCCAGATATGTCCTATGCTCTAAATGATGTGAGCATATACCAGAATGATTCATAAGATGATCATTGGACAATAGTAAGGATATTCTTATGATCTTTTGGAAGAACTAAGAATATATTGTTTGTAGAAGTGACAAATAGATGGTTAGTTCATTGTAAAAGTACTACATTGATACTAGTTTTGTCACAAAGTACAAATTAAGTTTATCTCAATATAAACTAAGGGTGGCACAATATAATGGAAAGTAAGTTCCATAATGGATTAGGATGAGTTCCAAATTTAAGACATTGTAACAGATACTACAACAAAAGGCTAAGTATATGACTGCTATTATAGCAGCTAAAGAGGGCATTTGGGTCAATTAGTTTGTTATCAAACTAGGTGTAGTTCATAGCGGGATAATACTATGAAGATATATTGTACGACAATATTATCAACATGTTTTAACCCCAAAGAACTAAAGGTCTCACCAAAAGACCAAATTTATACAAATCCATCTCATTAGAGAATGAGTGATGCGTAGAGACGCAAATACATGCAATTACACACGGACCTGGAAGTGTCAGATCCGGAGATCAGTTGACCACTAGCGAACGTGTACTTACAACACCGGAAAGCCATAGGTGTTGAATATACAAAGGTTTGAAACTAGATTATTGACTCTAGTGCCAGTGGGAGACTGTTGGAGATATGCCCAAGAGGCAATAATAAAGTGGGTTATTATCATATCTTCATAGTTATGATAAATGTTTACATACCATGCTATAATTGTATTAACAGGAAACATTAATACTTGTGTGATTTGTAAACATAAAAGAGTCCCTAGTAAAGCCTCTTGTTAAACTAGCTTGTTGGTTAATATATGATCATGGTTTCCTGATCATGAACATAGAGATGTTATTAACAACAGGGTCATATCATTAGGAGAATGATGTGATGGACATACTCCTATAGATAAGCGTAGCATAAAGATCAAGTCATTTTAATAGTTCAATTGCTATATGCTTTCTGATACATAGTAACCTAATTCCTTCGACCATGAGATCATGCATATCACCTTTACCGGATGGATGCTTTGATGACATCAAACATCACACCGTAACTGGGTGGCTATAAAGGTGGCATTGAGTGTTCGGAAAGTATTGGTTGAGACACATGGATCAAGAATGGGATTTGTCCATCCATATGACGGATAGATATACTCTGGGCCCTCTCGGTGTAATGTCATCCAATTAGCTTGCAAGCATGTGACTGGCTCACAAGGGATCACATATCACGGGAACGAGAAAAGAGTACTTATCGGTATGAGGTTGAACTAGGTATGCAGAGATCACGATCAAAACCTCGGATAAGTAAACTATCATGAGACAAAGGAAATTGGTATCGTATGTAAGTGGTTCATTCGATCGCAAAGTAATCAGAGAAATATGTAGAGCCATATGAATTTTAGATTCCTCTATTGGTTATTGTTGAGAAGTGTCTCGATCATGTCGCATAATTCACGAACCGTAGGAGACACACTTAAGGATTCGACGTTGTTTGAGTAGTTATGGAATTATGAGTAAGAGACCAAATGTTGTTCGAGTCTCGGATGGAATCCGATTTCACGAGGAGATCCGGAATGGTCAGGAGAATAAGATTCATATAAGGAAAGTCCTGTTTGAGTTGGAGAATGGTTAGTGTTTTCATCGGGAATGTTCTAGAAGGTTCGGAATGTCGGCACTCGGAGGAAGGGTACATGAATGTGTCATTGCAAGATGGAATGATTGCATCATGTACTAGGTGTCATCGCTGTACAAAATAAAGGGTTTAATCAAATCCTAGTTTGAAAAGTCAAACGCCAATTTGAAAAGTCAAACGGCTATTTTGGAAAGTGGAGAAGAAGTGGAAAACCGAGTTGGGAGGAGTTCCTCCTCCACCGCCGCCCACTAGGGATCCGAGTTGGGAGGACTCCTCCACCTATATAAGGAGGCAGGGCTCCCCTAGACACAAGTTGCCTCCTCTAAACCTAAACCCTAGCCACGGACTAGGGATTTCTCCCAGCGCCCGAGTTAGAGCTTCTAATTGCCCTAGCCTGGTTTAGCCCCTTCAAATTGGTGTGTCTAAACCCTATATCACCAAGGCTCTCTCATAGTCCACCATACTCGCTCCAAGGCGAAGCCTGCGAGATCTCCTCTACACGGTACCACGTGCTACCGGAATCGCAAGGAGAGTGCTACAACCTCCATTGTCTGGAACAAGGACAGAAGGTCTTCGTCAGTACCGAACGTGTGACCGATTGGAGCTGCTTAACGCAGCTGTGGAAGGATCATCTACGCGATTTTGAGATCGGCAAGAGTACGACTACATCACCCACGAGAATCTGCTCTCGTTAACCGCTTTGGAATCTTCGAGGGTGAGTTCCTCTATCGACTCGTTGCTACAATCTAGTAGATAGATCTTGGCTTGTTTGTTTGCATGCGGTAGAAATTTTTTGTTTTCCATGCTACGAACCCCTACACAAACTGCCATGGGTGTTTGGTATATTACCATGTAATCTAGATTAGATGACTCTAGTGCAAGTGGGAGACTGTTGGAGATATGCCCTAGAGGCAATAATAAATGTGGTTATTATTATATCTTTGTGTCTATGATAAATGTTTACATTCATGCTATAATAGTATTAACAAGGAAACATTAATACTTGTGTGATTTGTAAACTTAATTTGAAGTCCCTGGTAAAGCCTCTATATAATACCAGCTTGTTGGTTAATAGATGATTGTGGTTTCCCTATCATGAACATTGAGATGTTATTAACAACAAGATCATATCGTTAGGAGAATGATATGATGGACATACTCCTATAGATAAGCGTAGCATAAAGATCAAGTCATTTTAATAGTTCAAGTGCTATATGCTTTACGATACATAGTAATCTAATTCCTTTGACCATGAGATCATGCATATCACCTTTAGGATGGATGCTTTGATGACATCAAACACCACACCGTGGCGGGTGGCTATAAAGGTGGCATTGAGTGTTGGAAAGTGTTGGTTGAAACACATGGATCAAGAGTGGGATTTGTCCATCCATATGACGGATAGATATACTCTGGGCCCTCTCGGTGAAATGTCATCCAATTAGCTTGCAAGCATGTGAGCTCACAAGGGATCACATATCACGGAACGAGAAAGAGTACTTATCGGTAACGAGGTTGAACTAGGTATGCGGAGATACCGACGATCATAACCTCGGATAAGTAACATATCGTGAGACAAAGGAAATTGATATCGTATGTAAGTGGTTCATTCGATCGCAAGTAATCGTAGAAATATGTGGGAGCCATATGAATTTCCAGATTCCTCTATTGGTTATTGTTAGGAGAAGTGTCTCGATCATGTCCGCATAATTCACGAACCGTAGGGAGACACATAAGGATTGACGTTGTTTTGAGTAGTTATGGAATGATGAGAAAGAGACCGAATGTTGTTCGGAGTCCCGGATGGGATCCGGGATATCACGAGGAGATCCGGAATGGTCCGGAGAATAAGATTCATATTAGGAAAGTCCCGTTTCGGAGTTGGGGAATGTTTCCGGTGTTTTCATCGGGAATGTTCTAGAATGTTCCGGAATGTCCAGCACTCCGGAGGGGAAGGGTACATGGATGTGTTGTATCAAGTTGGTATGATTTCATCATGTACTAAGTGTCATCGCTGTTCCAAATAAAGGATTAATTCAAATCCTAGTTTGAAAAGTCAAATAGCTAGTTTGAAAAGTCAAACGGCTAAAATTGGAAAGAGGAAAAGAGGAGGAAGTGGGAAACCGAGTTGGGGAGGGAATCCCTCCTCCAACCAGGCCACCACCCAAGCCGAGTTGGGAGGAATCCTCCCTCCCTTGGCCGGCCCCCCTCCACCTATATAAGGAGGCAGGGCTCCTCCTAGACACACAAGTCCTCACCTCAAACCCTAGAGGCTTGAACCTCCATAGCCGCCGCCACCCCTAGGGTTGCCCTAGCCGACTTGGGGTCCCCAAACCCTAGACGCGGCTCTAGCATCCCTCCTTGGTGTGTCTAAACCCTAGATCGCCGAGAGCTCTCTCACTCCACCATACTCGCTCCGGCTTAGGCGAAGCCTGCGAGATCTCCCTCTACTTAGGTACCACGCCGTTGTCTTTGGAATCGCGAGGAGAGTACTACAACCTCCACTTTCTTTGGAACAAGGAGAGGAAGGTCTTCGCGAAAGTACCGAACGTGTGACCGATTGCAGGCTTGGAGCCTTACCGGAAGGATCGTCTACGCGATCTTGAGATCGGAAGAGTCGACTACATCACCCACGAGAATCGCTCTCTTTAAACACTTTGGAATCTTCGAGGGTAAGTTATTCCATCGACTCGTTGCTACAATCTAGTAGATAGATCTTGGCTTGTTTGTTTGTATGCGGTAGAAATTTTTTGTTTTCCATGCTACGAAACCCAACAGTGGTATCAGAGCCGTGTCTATATGTAGATCTGTTGCACGAGTAGAACACAATGGTTATTGTGGGCGTTGATGCTTTTATTGTCGATTGCTTCTTGTGTACTTTGCATCTTGCGGTATGTTGGGATGAAGCGGCCCGGGCTAACCTTACATGACATCGTTCATGAGACTTGCTCCACGCTTGACATGCAACTTGTATTGCATAAGTGGCTTTGCGGGTGCCTGTTTCTCCTAGCATAGTTAAGATCCAATTTACAACGGGTGATTAACAATACTTGTATCAATGTTGTGGTTCATGTTCGTAAGTTAGAACGACACTTATTGAAAGCCCCAAACCACGTAAAACATGCAAAGAAAGTAGAGGTGTCTAACTTTGTTTTGCAGGGGTGTGCAGTGATGTGATATGGCCATGATTGTGATTATATTTGATGTATGCACTGTTCCTTATTGTAAGTTGGCAACCGGCAGGAGCCATATGGTTGTCTTTAATTTATATTAAGACCCGCGTGTCTATTCAAAGTAGTTGTAATAGTTGAAGCCGGTGGACGACAACCATGGAGAGGCGTCATTGACCTTGATGCAATGCCGGTGATGATGGAGATCATGTTCGTGCTAGAAGATGGAGATCGGAAGCACAAAGAAGAAAGGCCATATCATATCACATATTATGAATTGCATGTGATGTTAATCCTTTATGCATCTTGTATTGCTTAGTAGACGACGGTAGCATTATAAGATGATCCCTCATGCACATGAATTTCAAGCCATAAAGTGTTCACCCTCAGTTAGCACCGTTGCTAAAGCTTGTTGTTTCGAAGCACCACGTGATGATCGGATGTGTTAGATTCCGCAAGTGTATACAACGTGAGCAAGCCAGATTTGCTCATGCGGAAACTAAGGTTTGATCTTGACGAGCCTAGCATGTACAAACATGGTCTCGGAACACGGATCACCGAAAGGTAAAGCATGAATCATATAGTAGATATGATGAACATGACGATTGTTCGCCATTGAAACTATATCAACTCTCGTGATGATCGGTGTTGATGTGGTGGATTTGGTTCGTGTGATCACTAAAACAATGTGAGGGATATTGTTTTGAGTGGGAGTTCACCTAGATTAACTTTATCATTAATTTGAACTCAATTTGTCATAAACTTAGTCTAAACTATTGCAAATATGTTGTAGGTCAATGGCAGCCCCTACCATCAATTTTAATGCGTTCCTAGAGAAAGAAAAGTTGAAAAACAATGGAAGCAACTTCGCGGATTGGTTCCGCAATTTGAGGATTGTCCTCACAACTGGTAATTTGACCTATGTCTTTGGATGCACTTGGGTGACCCACTGCGGTGATGCTTCTGATGAAGTAAAGAATGTTTACCTCGCTCGGAAGAATCAGTACTCCATAGTTCAGTGTGCTATCTTGTATGGTTTAGAATCGGAGCTTCAGAAAAGGTTTGAGAATTCAGACCCATATGATATTGTCGAGGATCTCAAATTGATATTTGAGACTCATGCGGCAATTGAAAGTTATGAGGCTTCTGAAAAGTTCTTTAACTGCAAGATGGAAGAGGGCAGCTCCGCAAGTGAGCATGTGCTTAAGATGTGCAGCACGCATAAACAAACTTCAAAGCTTGGGTATAGTGATTCCTAATGCTTTGGGGATTTACCGTGTCCTCCAATCACTACCACCAAGTTACAAGAACTTTGTGATGAAGTACAACATGCAGAACATGAACAAGACGTTGCCAGAACTCTTTGCTATGTTAAAGTCTGTAGAAGTGGAGATCAAGAAAGAGCACCAAGTGTTGTTGGTCAATAAGACCACCAAATTCAAGAAAGGCAAGTCTAAGCAGAAGGGACACTTCAAGAAGGGTGGTAAGAAAGTTACCAAGGCGAAGAAGACCAAGGCTGGACCCAAGCACGATCTTGAGTGCTTTTCTTGCAAGGGAGAAGGTCCTTTGAAAGCGGAATTGCCCAAAGTACTTGGCGGATCTGAAGAACGGCAACATCAAGAAGAAAGGTATATCGATATACATGTTATTGATGTGTATCTCACTAGTACTCGTAGTAGTGCACGGGTATTTAATCTTGGTTGGTTGCTCATATTTGTAACTCGAAGCAGGTCTGCGAATAAGCGGAAGCTAGCAAAGAACGAGGTGACGATGCGGCGTGGGAAGCGGATCAAAGGTTGATGTGATCGCTCAAGACGCTACCCCTTCATCTACCATCGGATTAGTTTTATACTTAAATAATTGTTATTTGGTGCTGCGTTGAGCATGAACATTATATCGGATCTTGTTTATTGCGAGACGGTTACTTGTTTAAGTCCGAGAATAATGGTTGTTCGATTTATATGAGTAATATATTTTATGCACATGCACCTTTGATAGATGGTCTATTCTTATTGAATCTCGATAGTGGAAATACACATATCAACAACATTGAGGCTAAACGTTTGAAATCAGCGATAATTCGACCTATATGTGGCAATCGCTGCCTTGGTCACATTGAGTGAAACGATGAAGAAACTCCATTCGATGGACTTCTTGAATCACTTGATTTTGAATCACTTGAAAGATGCGAAGCATGTCTGATGGGTAAAATGACTAAGACTCCATTTTCTGGTATGATGGAGCGAGCTACGGACTTATTGGAAATCATACATACCGATGTGTGTGGTCCAATGAGTGTAGCATCGCGCGGTGGTTATCGTTATGTTCTTACCTTCACGAATGACTTGAGTAGATATGGGTATATCTATTTCATGAAACATAAGTCCGAAACTTTCGAGAAGTTTAAGGAGTTTCAAAGTGAGGTAGAGAATCAACGTAACAAGAAGATTAAATTTCTACGTTCTGATCGTGGAGGTGAATATCTAAGTTACGAGTTTGGCGAGCATTTGAAGAAATGCGGAATACTTTCAATTGACACCGCCGGAACACCACAGCGTAATGGTGTGTCCGAACGTCGTAATCGAACTCTCTTAGATATGGTTCGTTCTATGATGTCACTTACAGATTTACCGCTATCATTTTGGGGTTATGCATTAGAAACAGCCGCATTCACTTTAAATATGGCACCATCTAAATCCGTTGAAATGACACCGTATGAATTATGGTTTGGGAAGAAACCTAAATTGTCGTTCCTTAAAGTTCGGGGATGCGAAGCCTATGTAAAGAAGTTACAGCCGGACAAGCTTGAACCCAAAGCGGAAAAATGCGTCTTCATAGGATACCCGAAGGAAACTATTGGGTATACCTTCTATCATAGATCCGAGAGCAAAATCTTCGTTGCCAAGAATGGATCCTTTCTAGAGAAGGAATTTCTCTCAAAAGAAGTGACTGGAAGGAAAGTAGAACTCGACGAGGTTGTCGAACCTTCTCTCGAAATTGCGAGTAGCGCAGCACCGGAAGAAGTTCATGTGGTGCCTGCACCAATAAGAGAGGAAGCTAATGATGATGATCATGAAACTTCGGTTGAAGTTGCTACAGAGCCTCACAGGTCAACGAGAACTCGTACCACTCCAGATTGGTATGATCCCGTTATGAGTGTCATATTGGTGGACAACACCAATGACCCTGAGACATATGAGGAAGCGATGATGAGCCCAGATTCCAATAAATGGCAAGAAGCCATGAAATCCGAGATTGGATCCATGTACGAAAACCAAGTATGGACTTTGGTGGACTTACCGGATGGCCGGAAGGCTGTCGAGAACAAATGGATCTTCAAGAAGAAAACAAATCTCGATGGTAATGTTATCGTTTATAAAGCTCGACTTGTCGCAAAAGGGTTTCACAAATTCAAGGAGTTGACTACGATGAGACTTTCTCACCGTGAAGCTAAAGTCTGTGAGGATTATGTTAGCAATCGCTGCATATTACGATTATGAGATATGGCGATGGATGTCAAACAAAGATTCCTCAATGGAGACATTGATGAAGAGTTGTATATGATGCAACCCAAAGGTTTTGTCGATCCTAAAGATGCTAACAAGGTATGTAAACTTCAACGGTCCATCTATGGATTGAAGCAAGCATCCCGAAGTTGGAATCAACGTTTTGATAAGGTGATCAAAAGTTTTGGTTTTATACAAACTTATGGAGAAGCTTGTATTTACAAGAAAGTGAGTGGGAGCTCTGTAGCATTCTTAATACTATATGTGGATGACATATTGTTGACTGGGAATGATGTAGACCTTCTTAATAGTGTCAAGGAATAATAGTTTTTCAATGAAGGATCTTGGCGAAGCAGCTTACATATTAGGCATAAAGATTTATAGAGATAGATCGAAACACCAAATATCATTGTCACAGAGTACATATTTGGACAAAGTTCTAAAGAGGTTTGGAATGGAAGATAACAAGAAAGGGTTCTTGCCCATGTTGCCCAATACGACCTTGAGTAAAACTCAAAGTCCGACATCGGCAGAAGATAGAGAAAGGATGAGTAAGACTCCCTATGCCTCAGCCATAGGATCTCTAATGTATGCCATGCTATGTACTAGACCCGACATCGCGTATGCTGTTAGTTTAACTAGCATATATCAAAGTGATCCAGGAGTGGATCATTGGACAGCGGTCAAAAACATCCTTAAGTACTTGAGAAGAACTAAGGATATGGTTCTTTCTTATGGAGGTGATGAACAACTCGTTGTTAATGGTTACACCGATGCTAGTTGGAACACCGATCCGGATGATTCTAAATCACAATCTGGATACGTATTTATTTTGAATGGTGCGTGATTAGGCTGGAGGAGTGCAAAGCAAAGCGTTGTGGCGAGATCTTCAATGAATCGGAATACATGGCTACTTGGAGGCTTCACAAGAAGCGATATGGATGAAAGAGTTCATTGCAGCTGGGTGTGGTTCCTAGTGCTGGACCCAATGTCTATCTACTGTGATAACATGGGCGCCATAGCCAATGCGCAAGAACCAAGGTCACACAAGAAGTGAAGCACATCAAGCTGCGTTTTCACGCTATTCGAGAACATATCCGGGATGGGGATATAAAGATTTGCAAAGTACACACATCTGAATGTGGTGGATCCGTTGACTAAACCTCTCCCGAGGGCAAAACATGACCAGACCAAACGCCATGGGTGTTCGGTATATTACCATGTAATCTAGATTAGATGACTCTAGTGCAAGTGGGAGGCTGTTGGAGATATGCCCTAGAGGCAATAATAAATATAGTTATTATTATATCTTTGTGTTTATGATAAATGTTTACATTCATGCTATAATAGTATTAACAAGGAAACATTGATACTTGTGTGATTTGTAAACTTAATTGAAGTCCCTAGTATAGCCTCTATACATCACTAGCTTGTTGGTTGATAAATGATTGTGGTTTCCCTATCATGAACATTGAGATGTTATCAACAACAAGATCATATCGTTAGGAGAATGATATGGTGGACATACTCCTATAGATAAGCGTAGCATAAAGATCAAGTCATTTTAATAGTTCAATTGCTATATGCTTTCTGATACATAGTAACCTAATTCCTTAGACCATGAGATCATGCATATCACCTTTACCGGATGGATGCTTTGATGACATCAAACACCACACCGTAACTGAGTGGCTATATAGGTGGCATTGAGTGTTCGGAAAGTATTGGTTGAAACACATGGATCAAGAGTGGGATTTGTCCATCCATATGACGGATAGATATACTCTGGGCCCTCTCGGTGGAATGTCATCCAATTAGCTTACAAGCATGTGACTGGCTCAAGGGATCACATATCACGGAACGAGAAAAGAGTACTTATCGGTAACGAGGTTGAACTAGGTATGCAGAGATACCGACGATCATAACCTCGGATAAGTAAACTATCGTGAGACAAAGGGAAATTGGTATCGTATGTAAGTGGTTCATTCGATCGCAAAGTAATCGTAGAAATATGTGGGAGCCATATGAATTTCTAGATTCCTCTATTGGTTATTGTTCGAAGAAGTGTCTCGATCATGTCCGCATAATTCACGAACCGTAGGGAGACACACTTAAGGATTCGACGTTGTTTGAGTAGTTATGGTATTATGAGAAAGAGACCAATATTGTTCGAGTCTCGGATGGGATCCGGATATCACGAGGTGATCCGGAATGGTCAGGAGAATAAGATTCATATAAGGAAAGTCCTGCTTAGGAGTTTGGGAATGATTAGGTGTTTTCATCGGGAATGTTCTAGAAGGTTCGGAATGTCCCAAGACCGGAGGAGAAGGGTACATGAATGTGTCATTGCAAGTTGGAATGATTGCATCATGTACTAAGTGTCATCATTGTTCCAAATAAAGGATTAAATCAAATCCTAGTTTGAAAAGTCAAATAGCTAGTTTGAAAAGTCAAGCGACTAAAATTGGAAAGAGGAAAAGAGGAGGAAGTGGAAATCGAGTTGGGAGGAATCCTCCTCCAACCGTGCCCCTCCAAGCCGAGTTGGGGAGGGACCTCCTCCCCTTGGCCGCCTCCACTATATATAAGGAGGGGCTCCTCCTCTAGACACAAGTCCTCACCTCAAACCCTAGAAGCCAGCCTCCATAGCCGCCACCCCTAGGGTTTGCCCTAGCCGACTTGGGGTCCCGAACCCTAGACGCGCTCTAGCATCCCTCCTTGGTGTGTCTAAACCCTAGATCGCCGAGGAGCTCTCTCATACTCCACCATACTCGCCTCGCCAAGGCGAAGCTCATGAGATCTCCTCTACTTCCTGTACACGCCACATTGTCTTCGGAATCGCGAGGAGAGTACTACAACCTCCGCACCTTTGGAACAAGGGAGAGGAAGGTCTTCGCCGAGCACCGAACGTGTGACCGATCATGAGCGCCTTAGGAACGCACGGAAGGATCGCTCACGATCTTGAGATCGGGAAGAGTACGACTACATCACCCACGAGAATCCGCTCTCGTTAAACACTTTGGAATCTTCGAGGGTAAGTTATTCCATCGACTCGTTGCTACAATCTAGTAGATAGATCTTGGCTTGTTTGTTTGTATGCGGTAGAAATTTTTTGTTTTCCATGCTACGAAACCCAACATGGTGAACCACGATTGACCATATGGATGAATGGGAGCAATCCTAGCGCTCGGATGTGCACCATGTATCGATCATCATACACCATCATCTCTTGGAAATGCCCGTGATACCTCAGTCGTAGGGAAACAAGAGGCTGCACACATAGAAGCTAGATTATAACATGTCCATCCAACTTGAGAAACATATAATGATTTGGAGGGTTTATTATTCTTACCTTGATCCCCTCGGCGAGAATGTAGCCACGGTGAACCTTATCATACGAAGGCTCACGAAGCGACATGCCTTTGACAAACCCGGGTTGTACATGGGGAGGTATACATGCTTCTTCCAATTCCGATTCTGACATCTTAGTTAATTAAAAAAAGTAGAACTATATATGTGAGCATCTATGAGAGCAAATATATAAATAATTCTTTCTATATGAGCATCTCTATGTGACCAAGATTCCAATAGTTATGAAAAAAAATTACGACTAACAAGTACATGGAGAATTCATAGTATGGAAGTTTCCTAGTATGAAACTAACAAGTATATGAAGGATTACTATATCAACAAACTATAGTATTAAAGTTTATTACAACAACAAATTATAACTAAAATGTACATGAGGAATTCTTACCAATTATTACTAACAATTATTTTTAATCTAGACAGAAAACATACTTTCCCACATTATTATTCACAACAATTACTACTAACAATTCTTACCACTTACTACTAACAATTACCAATTACTACTAAGCAAGAATATTCCCACATTATTATCTACAACAAACATACTATAAATTTATATTTCTACATATTTTCCAACCTCAATCATACTAAAAGCTGATCCTATACCTAAACATACTACCATCTTATCTATTCTCCCTCTAAATAATCAACTATATATCTTCATTTTTGGATGAACTAGGGTTTCCCTAAACCATCAACATTATGGCAAAATAGAGAGATTTCTTGGACAAATTTAAGAGGAATACCCGGAGGATGTGGTGAAGAACAAGATCCACGGAGGGTTTCTTCAGATCTGAGCAATTGGGGGAGGAATTAGAGGAGGGGGACATGAGCCCTAGCCGCCGCCATGTTTCTGTTCGTGAGTGTGTAGAGGAAAGGAAGGAAAGGAAGAAGAGAAGCAGGCCGGGCTGACCCGTGCGCGTCTAAGTGAGCCTCCTTGTGCGGCGCTGTGCGTCATGGCACGACAGTCGTGGGTGCGGCGTCCCCCCAAGTGGCGCAGCACTTACGAGTCCTGGGCCCGCGACGCCAACGTGGCAGGACGTGCGGCGTCTTCCAGAGTGGCACGGCAGGCGTGAATGCGACGCCTTTGTAGCTGGCGCTGCATATGCAAGCCAGCGTGGCATCGCTGCGGTGTCGGGTCCCAACTAGACAGCGTGACAGGCGTGCGGCGCCGTCCTAGGTGGCGCTACAGTAGTGCTTGCGGCGCCACGCCGGACTAGTAGAAAAGGGTTTTCCCTAATAAATTTCTTTCTAAATAGGGTTAATCTTTAAACTTTGGCTATTTTTATTTAATTTGCCGGGCAGCTTCGTGTTTTTGCTGGAGAGACGCTGTATTGGACCCGGCTCACCGATGGTCCTAGATTCTCGCGACCACGCGTCGCCGTGCGGCCACAATGCCCCGCAGCCTAACCTCCACCCACACACGTCGCGACACAGAGATCTTGTTAGGTCTAGGAGTATACTATTTTTCATAAACACCCCAGTTTCTATGCGATATTAACCTCGTGCCGTCCGCGTCAGATAAAGTACAGAATGTTCTCCAATGTTCCGACCTCCGCGAGGGCTAATACGCAAAACGTCCTGTCCTCCTCTTAATGACCAACAGACAAAACCATTATGGTAGCCGCTCCGGGTGCCGACGTGTGTCGTCTGCCGCCGAACAGAGGAAAGCAAGCGAAGGCGTACCTCCTCCTCCTCCTCCTCCGCCGCCGACGCCACCGCCACCGCCTCTCCGATCTCCGTGCGTGGGTCTCCGTGCTACGCCACCAAACGCACCCAAAATTAGTCAAATCTCGCTCCCAGATCCCAGCACTCTCCTCCCGCCGATCTGATGCACGCGCGCGCGGCAACCAGGTACGCCCTACTTTTTGCACTGCTCACTCCACGTCCACGGTCGATTCTTTCTATTAATAAATACAGGACACGACACGCCCCCCTTCTCTCAGATCCCTCTCTGTCTCTCGCCTCCCTTTCCCATCTCCATATCCCAAATCCCGATTTGCTTGCAGCGGCGATGCGGTGGAAGCTTAACACCTCCGCCTACAAGCGCGTGTCGTCCAGGGAAGCGGCCATGGATCCCGACGTCGAGACGCAAGGTCCGTCCTTGCGCCACCCCGATTCATTCCTCTTACATTCCACGATTTCGTGGTGCGGATTCGATTTCAGCGTTTCTTTCTTTTTCTTTCTTCTCTGATGATGATGATGGCGGTGTTGGTCTCGACAGCGAAGATGCCATCGGACGGAGGCGGCACCGGCCCGTCCTGGCGCATGTCGCTGCCGCACGTGTGCGTCGCCACGCTCACCTCATTCCTCTTTGGTTACCATTCCGGGTGCGTGCGCTCGTCATGCTTGCTCTGGTCCCCTCGGCTCCTCATCTCACGCATGTCTATACTAGTAGTGTTTTGTGATGGTGGTACTCACGTTTGTTTCATGATGCTACCATAGAGTGGTGAACGAGCCGCTGGAGAGCATCTCCGCCGACCTTGGCTTCGCCGGGAACACGCTCGCTGAAGGTAATACCACCTCTCAAATTCAATGCTTCTTATTGGGTTTGTATGGCCTTCTGTCAGGGAGGTGATGAAATTTGCCGTGGATGCAGGCCTTGTGGTGAGCATATGCTTGGGGGGAGCGTTCCTCGGATGCCTCTTCAGTGGCTCCGTTGCTGATGGGATCGGTCGGCGTCGCGCCTTTCAGCTTAGTGCACTGCCCATGATCGTCGGTGCTGCCGTAAGGTATTTTTCGTACTAATATAATATTATTGACTTTAGTCTTTTTCACTCAATCCTTGTCGTTCCTCAGTTAACACTATTATTTAAGGATGCGTCTAACGCTCAGCTGACTGAGAATTAAGTCAATTCTCAGTCAGGTGACGTCATGTGCACATCGAGGTAGCTGTGGCACTATGGCGCGACCCCCTGGTATCCGCTCCCGAGCGCAACCTGCTACTTACTGTACACATGCACACCCGCCCGGCCGGGCCAACACAAGCTCCTAAGGCAGTGTTTAATGCTAGTATGCATGAGTGGTGGCAGCACTTAATTCCTTTGCTATTTCAGTCGTTCGTAGTATTCCATCTGTCCCACAAAAACTTATTTCAATTTATCTATATTACTTGCACCTAGACGTGTTTTCTGTATAGATACATATGAATCTAGACAAATTCAGGTCACTTATTTTGAGACAGAGAAAGTACATGTTTTATAAATAACGCCTACGTCGTCCAACTTTAGAGAAATTAAGAAATGTTTGCTAATTCTCAACTAAACTAGTGGAAAAATACTTTTTTTCCTTTTTCTCTTGAATTACTTATCACAGATTTGTCCAAACACATATGTGTTAGACGTATTTTAGTATTACATATATGTGAATCTAGACAAATCAGTAACATCTAATTCAAGATAGAGGGAGTAATTGCAACCATCTCGCAACTTGCATCATAAAAAACCACTTGTAAACTTAACATCTCAGTTGCAACTCCATTTGCAATTGACAAATCACAGTTGCATGTCGGGACAAAAGTCAACACAATCGAAACAACAAGTAATCGCACGAATCTTAACCAAACAGATCAAATGAGTAGGGACTTAACCGACACAACCGCGGAAAATAGCAAAAGCCTAGAGTATAGAGTACGACATTTTAATCCTCAGTTGGAACTCTTAGAAAAATGACATTTAATTCCTCACTTGCATCTCCCATGAAAAGTTAGCTCCAAATCCAATTGCAACTCTAAGTAAGAAGGATCAAAGAAAGAATCCTTAGTTAAACTAGGTTGTAACTCTCGAGAAAATGCAAGCTGCAAGTCTAATTGTAACTCGTAGTAAGATGGGACCACGAAACAATAAAATGACTTTTTAATCCTCAGTTGCAAATATCCCGAGAAAGCTAGATGCAAGTCCAGTTACAATGCATAGAAATAAGGGACCGTGAAACAGTTCTCAGTTGCAAACCCAGTTGCAAATCCCCGAGAAAATGTTAGGTTGCAACTCATAGTAAAAAAGGGACGACAAAGCAAGGACCGCGAAAAAAATCCTTAGTTGCAACCCTATTTGCAACTCGCTAAGAAAGACGATTGCAAGTCTAGTTGCAACTCATATAAAGACGGGACCACGAAACATAGGGCGGTTGCAACTCGCCGAATAATCCAATTGCAACTCTAGTTGCAACTCATAGTAATAAGGGACCACAAAATAAACAATAGTTGCAACTCGCCAACAAACCTGTTGCATGTCTAGTTGTAACTCAAAGTAATAAGAGACCACGAAACGATTCTTGCAACTCAGTGAAAAAGTCAATTGCAAGTCCAGTTATAACTAATAGTAAATAGGATCACCAAACAATCCTCAATTGCAACCTCGGTTGCAACTCGCCGAAAAAACCAGTTGCAAGTCCAGTTATAACTGATAGTAAGAAGAAATCATAAAAAGGGAAGTTATATTTCAATCATCAGTTGCAACCCTATTTGCAACTCGCTAAGAAAGACAATTGCAAGTCTAGTTGCAACTCATATTAAGAAGGGACCACGAAACATAAGGCGGTTGCAACTCGTCGAAAAAGCCAATTACAACTCGATTTGCAACTCTTTGTAATAAGGGACCACAAAATAAACCACATTTGCAACTCGCCGAGAAACCTATTGCATGTCTAGCTGTAACTCATAGTAAGAAGAGACCACGAAATAATTCTAAGTTACAACCCTAGTTGCAATTCACTAAGAAAGTCACTTGCAAGTCCAGTTATAGCTCATAGTAAATAGGATCACCAAACAATCCTCAATTGCAACATCAGTTGCAACTCGCTGAAAAAACCAGTTGCAAATCCAGTTGTACCTGATAGTAAGAAGAAATCATAAAACAAGAAAATTATATTTCACTCAGTTGCAACCCTAATTGCAACTCGCTAAGAAAGAAAATTGCAAGTCTAGTTACAACTCATATTAAAAAGGGACCACAAAACATAGGGCGGTTGCAACTCGCTGAAAAAGCCAATTGCAACTCCAGTTGTTACTCATAGTAATAATGGACCACAAAATAAACCACAGTTGCAACTCTCTAAAAAACATGTTACTTATCTAGCTTTAACTCATAGTAAGAAAATACCACGAACTTAGTGAAAAATTCAATTGCAAGTCCAGTTATAACTCATAGAAATAGGATCGCCAAACAATCCTTAATTGCAACCTCAGTTGCAGCTCGCCGAGAAAACCAGTTGCAAATCCAGTTGTAACTGTTGGAAAGAAGAAATCATATAACAAGAAAATTACATTTCAATTCTCAATTGCAACCCTAGTTGCAACTCTCGAGAAAAACTAGTTCCAAATCCAGTTGCAACTCAAAATGAGAAGGGATAAAGGGTGTTATGCATTTTGCTTGACCAGTGTGAAATTAGTGCAACCAACATCAGGCAATCTGGCATGGATTTTTTTAATTAACTCAAAAATCAAAGATCTTATACTACAAGTAAAATAAAAAAGCACTACGAAAAGAACAGATAACTTGCAGAAAGCTCTTCTCATCTCTTCACTGTTACAAGAACCATGATACCACATAATATTTGAAACAATGAATATGTAGAACATTGGAAAGGAAATCATAAAAAGTTCAACGATCATTTTTTTTGTTCAAATAGCACACAGAAAAAAGAGATAGGCACAGGAGAAGAGCCTATTCAAAATCAACCGACTCTGCCACTCTCCATTATAGTCGCCGAAGAAGAACCGACATCGACGCAAATCAACGGGGCTTCGGCGCTAGAAAAAGAACCACTGCTCAAATCAACGACCCGCCTCCGCCGCTCTCAGCCGATGTCCACTGATCTCCACCACTCTAGGGTCTCTGAATAAAAGAAGTCAACATCATGGGAGAGAAAAGAACGATACAATGAATCACTCAACGGGACACACTGGAAGACAAAAACAGGTCATGACCCACTCAACAATCCACAGTGACAAAAAGGCTAGACCTCACAACATTCCCGGACAAAACAACTAAATCCGGGCAAAACACGCAAAAACAAAAATAAGCAAAAAAAAGTGCAATTGTAGGAAGAACTAGCCGGAAAAATTCAAGAAAAAGACCAACCATACACTATTTTCGGAGATTCAATACATGGCTGTCGTTGAGTTCCGCTCAAAACAAAACAAAATTGGCACGTACGTAGCCTTTTGCCACCCTGATCAAACCACACCTACACCTACGCGGCAGGAAAAAACATGCAGAAAATAAACAAAGTGAAAAAGGACAGGACCAACAGCCAGAAATAAATAGACAGATACAACAGGGGCCGAGTGGCCGACAATGCAGGCCGCAACACGCGCGGAACGAGTCGCGTGCGGGGGCACAAATCTTGATGGGTGTTGCAAATCGGACGGATTAGGATCTAACTGTGCCCTAAGCTAAATCTCAGCTAGCTGAGAATTAGCAAATCCGATTATTTAATTGCAACACTTGCATATGAGTTCGACGCGTGAGGTAGATTAGGTCCATCAAATTTATATGGTTCTTTATTTGGGTGAGGGGCTAGTGCCACATAATAACATAGACATGATGGCATTAGATTATACTGTCAAACTAAGTTAACTTTTTCTATAAAAAGTTAGATATTATTGACTTTTACTAGCCACAGATAAACTGGATGGTGAGTAAAGTCACAAGGATCCCTGTTGTGTTGTAGATGTTAAATCTTGATTTACTTGCATATAGACCATGAACTAAAATACTAGCACTCTGTGCAATCTACAAAAAAAAAATCCTCAAACACTTGTACATTGCCATAGTATGATTTTCTTTGCAATTGTTTTGATTGTTTTCTTGCAAAGGCTAAAAATACATATAAAACCCTACACTGGTGACTGCTGGGTACCCCTTATATTACATAATCTACAGTTGGAAGGAACCATGTAAATTCATGATTTATTTTAAAATTATTATACAGACCATTCCTGTTGTTGTGTTCTGAAGAAAAAACATTTTGCAGTGCTCTCACCAATAGTCTGGAAGGTATGCTCTTTGGAAGATTCTTGGTTGGAGTAGGAATGGGGTTGGGTCCACCAGTGGCGTCACTCTATATAACTGAGGTATGTATTTGGTGTTCTTGTCAATGTATAGTTTCTAATAGCAGGTATCAACACAGTTCATCCGTGATCATTTTCACCTTTGATTGAATATAGGTTTCTCCTCCCTCCGTGAGGGGTACATATGGCAGCTTTGTTCAGATCGCGACCTGTCTCGGAATCTTGTTTTCTCTCCTAATTGGTACACCTGTCAAGGACATTGATAGATGGTCAGAAGCTCGTTCTGCAAATCTCCTATCTTTACAGCCGTTCGGTGCTTTCAAAACCGATCTGTACTGACATTATCCTTGCAATGCCAGGTGGAGAGTGTGTTTCTGGGTTGCAGTTGTCCCAGCAGCTTTACTAGCTATTGGTATGGAGTTTTGTGCGGAGAGCCCCCAGTGGCTATTTAAGGTGCCCTTACTTTGGCATATTGCTTGTCTTCTACTATTCTATGCCACCTTCCATCTATCAATGAAAGCTTTAACCCTTGGAAGTGCCTGCTTCTCTGTGAAATTGCTTCTGTTATATGTTCCGAGCAGAATATGGGATACTACTTTACTGCATTGAAAATCTGATCTACTTCTTAGAAGTTAGAAACAACATTAGTTTTGGTAAACTGTATCCAATTTCCATCTGGAGGTCTTTCACAAGTCGTTGAATGCTATTCCTTTAACTGGGTATGGGTTGAATCAAACAACCTGCTGTCTATTGGGCTTTTCGCTGCAATCTTTGCCCACCATCCTACGGCTTTTCATCCATACAGGAATTATTACCTAGTGTTACTCTGTAGTAATAGCTATCCTTTTCTGTTTAAAAGTAAAAAAGAAGCACTGATTCATTAACACATAGAGCCTTGCTCCAGTACAACCCCCTCTCCCCCAAACTCAAGGCTAATCTGGTCTTTTGCCTCTAATTTATTAATTAAACTAATTTAATTAAGTGGCCCGTTAAAGCCCGTCTCCAAAGTACAGTCCCACGTACCGCTCCCCCACACGCTAAAAAAAATACCGCTCCCCCCACGTTCCGCTTGCCGTTTGCGACGGTGATCTTCACTCCTTGCCGCTCAGCAGCAGCCCTAGTCCTCGTCCCATTGAGTTCGTCGACATGTGCTGAGGCCTCACTTCACGGCTGTGTCAATGGTGGAGATCTCCTGCAACCTGTCCAGCGGAGATGCATCAGACCACGAGCGCTCGCGTGGCGACGGTGGCGGCGGACTACGTCGGGTGTGCTCGGACGGCAATGGGCTACGTACAGGAGTTGTAGTTCTAGTAATGATGGCAATGTGGGTGTGCTCCTATGTACAGAATCGTGATAGCTGAAGCAATGAACAAACTTTGCAGATTAATTTGCGTGCATGTGTTGCTACTAGTAGCATCGAGCTAGCTAAGTTCGGTTATAAACTGAGTTAGCTTGCTAGCTGGTTGTTCTCCTGTCTCACGGTGGAAGTTCTGCATACGCCCGTCTCGCCGGATGCCGTGTTCGTCGTGGTCGTGGGTGGGCACGGGCGGAGTTAGGAGTACCCGGCATGGCCGCCTGAGCCGACAGGTATCATGAGGTCGAGGCAGTCGGAATCGACCTATGGCAACCGGCAACCGCGAGCCGGCGAGGAGTGAAGATTGCCGCCGCAAGGGACGAGCGGGATCGCTGCCATCGCTGTCGCAAACGGCAAGCGGAACCTGGGGGAGCGGCATGTGGGATTGTACTTTGGAGATGGACTTTAATGGGCCACCTAATTAAATTCGTTTAGTTAACAAATTAGGGGCAAAAGACCAGATTAGCCTTGAGTTTGGATGGGAGGGGGTTGTACTGGATCAAGGCTCTAACACATATTAGCTGTTGGCTACAATCTTCGCCCACCACCTTACGGTTTTTCCTTCCTAAAGGAAATTATTGCCTAGTGTTACTCAGTAGTAATAGTTATATTTGTCTGCTCAAAAATAAAAAGCAGTAATCCATTGACACATATAGGCTCAGATACACATCATATAGATCAGTGCGCTTCTAGGTTACCCAGTACTGTGCTCGTATCGCAATACATAGACTATGCCCTGCTGTGTATCATATTTAGTTATTTGTTTTTGTTTCTTCGGCCCAGCACACACACACAGAACACTTATATCTTAAAAGTTACCTGGTTTAGCAAAGTCCATTTCTAAATGATTTAAGGTGCCTTGTTCCTTTATGCAGTGTGGAAGAACAAATGAAGCAGAAATGCAGTTTGAGAAGCTTCTAGGCCCTCTTCATGTAAAACCTGCTATGGCAGAACTTACTCGATCTGAAAGAGGAGATGACGGAGAAAGTGTGAAGTTCTCAGAATTGTTTTATGGTCGTCATTTTAATGGTACACACTGTTCCGTTTATGTGCTTCATCATAACCTTATTATTGTTCTTCCTTGAAGTTTGTTCATTACAAGTCCCCTCTTTTGCTACAGTTGTTTTTATTGGCACAACGCTCTTTGCTTTACAACAGTTATCGGGCATAAATTCTGTGTTCTATTTCTCATCAACTGTGTTCAGAAGTGTGGGCGTGCCCTCTAGCCTTGCCAATATATGCATGGGGATTGCAAATTTATCAGGTGAGCCCATTGAAGCTGTTCAGTTCTTCTCCCTGCTCTGTTATATTCACTTATGGATCTTATTTTGGCGTGTTGGCTACCAGGTTCTATTGTAGCTATGCTTCTTATGGACAGGCTAGGGAGAAAATTGCTTCTTGCAGGAAGCTTCTTTGGCATGGTGAGCATATTCTATAATTGTGAGAGACATCATTCTTTACTGACTGCACTTCCTTACTGGTGTAGGCCTTCACAATGGGACTCCAGGCTATTGGAGCAAATCGTCACCACCTTGGCTCTGCAAGTGTGTATTTTTCAGTTGGTGGCATACTGCTGTAAGTCTTGGGAGTTTTATACATTCAGATGCTTGCTTCTATGTGCAGTTTCTCGACCTTAGTTTTGTTTTTCAGATCATCTATGTTAAATGGGCAGGTTGCCAAGGCCACCACTTTAGGGTTCACTGATGCTCACAGCCACCACTTCCATAATTTTTTCCACAAAACCAGATTCTGACATGATATTGCACATAGCCCAAATAGCCAGCTTAGGTCGATGACATGAAATCTGACACCCTAGGTCCACCTGTGGGTTCTAACATGGCTAAAGGCCTTGCCATGTGAGCAGCACACATGACAAGGATGGGCATGCCCTACATGTAAGATTACTCCATGATATGATCTCTGTCTCTCTCCAAATCCATGGCGACACTTGATATTCTGCACCAGTAGAGGTCAAGGAATCCGCCAGAGATTTTACTTCCTGTCTAGTCAACTTGTATGGTAGCATCTGAATATGAACCATTTTACTTATATGTCTTTTGAACTATTTTGTCAGTTGTACTTGAGAATTATGGGACATATGCCAGTTAGTTACAGTTGAACATTTTGTTGGCAGGTTTGTCTTGTCATTTTCTTTGGGAGCAGGCCCAGTTCCAGGACTTCTTCTGCCTGAGATTTTCCCAAACAAAATTCGGGCCAAAGCTATGGCTCTGTGTATGTCTGTGCATTGGGTAAGAGTTCTCTCTTTTCAGCATGAAACGACAACTAGTGATTGCTGCATATTTTTCATCAGATCAAAAAATAAATATGGTAATATGAAGTTTTCGAATTTGTATGCTAGCTTTCCTTGTGCTTTAGTTTGATTGGTAAATGCGTAAACTGGAAAAGAACAAAAAATTCTTAGCAGTGTCTAGAAGTGTTTATTTTGGATCAGTAGAGTTATGTTACTGCAAGCAATTGAAGAATTTACACCCTTGAATGGAACAAGCAAGCAAGGCAGCATTTTATGGTCGTATATCCAGTTATGTTACTTCAAGCAATTGAAGAATTTACTCCCTCCGTCCAGGAATAACTGACTTGGGTTTGTCTAGATTCGAATGTATCTATACACTAATATGCGTCTAGATACATTCGAATCTAGACAAACCCAAGTCAGTTATTTCTGGACGGAGGGAGTACTATTTTCTGTCAGTCATGGGAGCAATGCTGAACTAGAAGAAATATTATGGTGCAAATTGAGATGTTTTCAGGTTGTAAGTAGCCAACAAGTGCAGTCACCAGACAGCTAGAGGGTGCCAAACTGTTTTACTGGCCTTGGCGTGTTCATGAAAATTGAAGACATAAATACGCAACTCATCTATTGTGTATATATACTTTAAAGAGAAGAAACATAAATAACTGAACAGCTTTTGTGGAACGATTCAGATGAAAAGCCTATGCAGTCAATCCTCAATCCTCATCATGCAACCATGGTTGCTACTATATGTTTAATTTAACCGGCGGTTAAATCTACGTGGATAGTTGGAACAACAAAAGACAAGAATTCACCAGATGCCCTTGATTATAGTTTTACTTCCCTGAATTATAACCGTGTGTTCTTTTGTTGACAATGCTTTACTGTAATGGGCAGGTCGTGAACTTCTTTGTTAGTTTGTTATTCTTGCGACTCCTGGAGCAACTTGGTCCACAAGTTCTGTACACAATGTTTTCATCAGCTTGTGTGGTAGCAGCGATATTTGTGCGACGGCATGTGGTTGAAACAAAGGGGAAAACATTGCAGGAGATTGAAGTTTCACTCTTACAGACACAGTAAAGGTACTTCCTTCTCCTCCTTTTGACATAATCCAGTGTAGAACCATCTGTCTGTCTATCAACCTGCATTTGTAATTAGAAACTGTGATGTTAGAAGTGGTGGTGCTATGTATGTATGTGTATTCTGAAACACAAAACGTGGTCCGGAGTTAACTGGCAGCATGCCCTTGTTATTGCAGGTTTTATGTGGGCAATAGCTTGTTTGGTACGGTCAGAGGTCAGAATTCAACGACATATTGTTGCGGAATACCAGCTGGGATAGTATTCCCAGATTAGGTAAACTGACCATCTCCTGACAATAGAATGCTCTACGCTGGTCCGTCTCCCAGGGAAGTTCCCAGCCATGCACCTGTGAGGCTGTGCCCACCGGAGCGGCATACAATTTTACGTGTATACACGACAGACTTCTGTTTCTGTATAGGCTGATAGTTCGCTCTACGTGTATCTATTTATGTGTTGTCTTGTTGAACTGTTTGTCAGTAAGAGAATATTGGAGTTTGGTTACCGATGAACGCTCTTGTGACGTTGTACGATTGTTTTGAATAACAATGCTGATGTGCCATGTCTGGTGCTTATGTATCCACCTGGCTTTAACTGTTGTACAGAAACAAAGAGCTATGCATTCTGGTAATTCTAGTGTAAGCATCATCAGTCACCCAACAAGGTCAGGTAATGCAACTAGTGAAAGTTATAAGGCAAAACATATTTGAGCGACACAACAACTCCCAAGGAGACAATAATGCACTCTTGACGCATCATTGTCCATCCTAATAGATGATGACTCGAACAATATGAGAGCCCTGAAAAAAACAAAATCAGACAGAAATCAAGGTCACCGGCAGCCAAAGCATATTGAATATTCACACAACAACTAGATCTTTTGAATCGCAAACCATGAGAAAAAACACCACCATTTCTGATGTCAATAATTTACAGAAATGAGAGAAATATATGTGTGACATGGTCTCCACCATCGAGATATCATCGTAAAACATAAAAGAAACTTAAACTGAGCATTCGAGTCTAGAAGGCGAACGGAGATAGCCCAATGAAATGAGGAGAACAAGCTTTACCAGAGAAAAAAGAAGCTTGTAACTCCGTGCCAAGGTATTTTCCCTTTGTCTCAACCGAGAATCAGTCCTTTTCATCAGGTTCATCGAGCTGCACATACTTTATTCGAATTGATGTTTTACTTTTTTTTTATACTCCCTCATGTCCAAATTAATGGCCACGTGGCGGCACATTTAAAAAAAAAACCTCGTGTTTTTTCCGACCACCTCACGGTCATGTTTCTCCCGCCGTCTCCATCCCCTTTCCCCTCACTCTCCTGCTCAGCCGTCTGCGTCGTGTCCTCACCCTCGCCGCGCCCTCGCCCTCACGGCCACGACACGCAGCTCCTCATAGTCTCCTCCTGGTCCATTCCCATGTGCAGCTCCCCTGCTCCCTCCTCTCGGTACACTCCCACGTGCCTCCATCCTCCCCAAAAATCCATTATTTGTGTCGGAGGAAATTCCCCACGGCAGAGTGGGCGCTAATGGCCACGGGCCGGTCGCTGACCAACATCATGGAGTGGGTGCTGTTGGCCATGGGAAGCCGGACGAGGCGCTTGTCCACCTCGTCAATGATAGCATCAACGTCAGTGTCTCAACGCCAAGGTCAGCCTTCCACCCTGCTTCATTTAGGGAGCTCGAAGCAGGCGGTAGGAGGGAGCACAGAGCTAGCCGGCTAGCCGACGGGAGCCCGGCGAGCGGAGTTGGAAAAACACGTAGGTGAGTTTGTCTGCGGAGGGATCCCTCCACCAGCGAAAGAGTGCCACCATGATGACCCACAAGTATAGGGGGTGTATCGTAGTACTTCCGATAAATAGGAGTGTCGATCCCAACGAGGAGCGGAAGGTGCTGAACAGTGGTATGGAGCAGGAAATCCCTGTGAATACTTAGCAAAAGGATTTTTAGTGGTTTTTTAACAAGGCAACAAAACAAAGAGCAAGTAACAGAAGTAACAAACAGACGAAGAAAGTGGCCCAATCCTTTCTTAGCAAAGGACAAACCGGTGGAAATACTTATAAGGACCAAACGTTCTCGAGGACACATGGGAATTATGTCAAGTGCTTTCGCTTCAAATAGCCGAGTACTCTTCTTTGGTGTTTGTAAGTGTTGTGTGGGTGAACATGTGCTAACATACCGCCCTTCCTAGGACTAATACATACTTGTGATTAAACCCCCTGCAAACATCCGTAAATACAGGAAAGTAATTAAGATATAAATCTAACCACAACCTTAAACTCTGAGATCCTACACTCCCTTGTGCAAAGGTGTCCTAACGGGGGTTCAGGTTTCTGTCACTCCGGCAACCCCACAATTTGTAGCCAAATACACAATGCATTCCTCTAGGCCCATAAATGGTGAAGTGTCATGTAGTCGACGTTCATATGACACCACTAGAAGAATATCACCACAACTTAACTACTAAACCATTGAATAATAACTCATCACAGATTCACTACTAACAACATGACTTCTCCCATGTCCTCAAGAACTAAACAAACTACTCACAAGACATCATATGGATCAAGATCAAAGACGATATGATAATGGATAACAATCTGAACATAAACAATAATCCAATGATCCCACTCACAAGCATCAACTGCAATAGTAATTAATACCAGGAAAGTTTCTCCTAAGAACTAAAGCAATATCCAACACAATTGTTACAGCGGGACGGAGTGGTGATGATGGTGCTGGTAGAGATGATGGTGTGGATGATGATGATGATCTCGATGAAACCTATCTTGATGATGGTGTTGATGGCGACGGTCTACCCTCTCCGGGAAGGAATTCCCCCGGCAGAAATCTGTCTGCCGAAGAGATGTTTCTATCTCGGTGTTTTCCGCCCCCAAAGGCGACGGAAATCTATCTGTGGTCGCCCCCTTGGTGTTAGGGTTCCGTAGGGAAGTTATATGCGAAGGGGGAGAGTCGGAGGCCGGGCAGGTGGGCCACACCTGCCCTAAGCGCGGCCTTAGGTGGGCCCGCGCCTAGGGGGTGTGGGCCCCCTGCGGCCCCTTTCGCTCCTCCTTTTGGCTTCCTTCGTCTTTTGGTAAAATAATATGTTTTCATAGTTTTCTGGTATTTTTCTGATCTTCGCGAAATTGCACCGAAACGCCTCCGGCAGTCCATCCTTTAAGAATCATCCAACATGCATAAACAGATGGAAAGCCATAAGTAATACCTCATAATAAGACAATATCAATGAATAGAAATAAATTATTATATAGAATGGTGATGCAAATTGGGCATATCAACTCCCCCAAGCTTAGACTTCGCTTGTCCACAAGCGAATACTGAGCTCAGTAAACATGTCCACAGGTTTATGGAGTGAAGTGTCGATAAAAGAATACGAACAAGAAGCATCACACTTACCATTGCACAACTCATAGAAGAAAGCAACTCACCATTATATAACTTAGCTTGCAACCAAGTACATCAGTCACAATAGATATGCATAAAGATAAATCATAATTGTAACTGGCAAACTTGTTCTTGGTCAGAGAACACCTGGTAAACAGTTTCACAAAAGCTTTTTGTAGAAGTTTCAAAACAGGAGCACTATTTGCTAAAAAAGGTTTTTCAAAAGTGAAGGCTTTCAAAGTAATACTCAATAGATAAGAGTTTTGTGCAAACAAGGAAAATGAAGAACATGATTGAAAAATCACCATATGGATGCTTGAAACACAACAACTCAAATGCTTGCTAGAGGTAGAGAGGAAGTAGGTTTACTGACTCAAAATGGTAACTAGGAGAAAGGTCCCTTCTTAGAGCGTAGCATGGATTACAAGTCATAAAGAGCTTCCAAAAGATTATGGTACTTACTAGCTTTGAGCCCTCATTGTCCCTATCATAAGCATCTTGAGATGATTAAGGTTAAAGTGAACAAAGATGGAGTATATGCTTGATGAAATATAAGTTAGCAATCTCATGTCCCTTGAATATGAGGGCCACTCCTCATGTATACTCAACTTTGGGTCCAGGTAAGTTCTTGCCATTGTAAGTATTTGCATATCATTGAGAACCGCCAACGGGGTACCCCTTGCACATGGTACAGGAGCTTTCCCATAACCAAAATGATAAGGCAAGCAGACAATGAGAAGCTCAGCGATCTTTTTATTTACCATGTGTATAGATTTTTATTGAGGATGCTTCATAGATGACTCACTATGGTGATGCTGCAAGTTTCCACCATGATTAAGCATGGCTTAGGCTAGCAGCCCAGGCGTTTCTCTAACACAAAATACAAACTCCATGGACTTACAAGTTCCCTCTTTATTTCACACCGTTGACATCCATAGACAAAAGAGCACGATATCAACTATGTACAACAAGGTACAAGTGCAATGTTGAAAACGTTCCCCGTGACAGCACGGTTCTGCTAATCCCAACGTATAGATGCAAGCATATACAACTTCGATGTCCACAATGGTTCAAGTCTATTAAGGGCAAGTAAATAAAGTGTGCCATCAAGTTCGTGAGAGCTTTACTAACTAGTTTTCACATAAAAAAATACTTTTTAATTTGAAAGGTAGATGAAGCTTGAGAATTTGCTAGGAATAGCAAAAGCTACTAGGTAGATATGGTGGACGCAAGTGGCAAAAGTTTCGGGTTTAAAGGATTTTGGAAACATGAGAAGTATGCCTTCTCAAAACAGGTTTTTGGCTAGCAAGGTTGGGTAGCAAGCAAGAGAGTTGAAAGAAACAAGCAAACATACAAGTAATAAAGCCAAACATGCAATCTTCCTTGAAGACACAAAAGAATCTTAAATAAATAATACTAAGCTTATGAGCCAACAAGAAAGAAAACAAATAATACCAAATACCTGTAAGCTCTTTCTTTCTTTCTTTTACTTTCAAACTAATGCCACTGACCAGAACTCGGTTTGCCAAAACCAATTTAGATCCACTTGATGATCCCAAAGTGGTGCCAATACTGAACAACAAGATCCATCATATAATAGAGATTGAAAACTAAAATAAGAAGTGCAAAAAGGTAAAAGATGAGACTTCTCACTAATATTCCAATAAAGGCACTCACACCAAGGGATACATAGATAATCAACTAAAGGAGAGATACTTCCACATGCAAACCAAACTATAAGATAAACCCTCTACCACAGATATGAATCCACTAAAAAGGTAAAAGATAAAAGATAATGGTGGTGATACTGCGACACTCCCCCAAGCTTGGAACAAGCCAAGGGGATGCCAAACCTGATGACGAAATACTCCTTTGGTGGTGGTGGTGTTCTCTTGATAAGCTCCTCAATAAGTTTCTTCAACTCCTCGAACTCAAAAGTAAGAGTACGGATTAGCTCCGAGTTTTTCTGAATACGGTTCATGATCATGTCAGTCCGATAATCCCAGTTCTTGTTATTCTTTCCCCACTCTTCATCCTTAGCATGATCCTTCTCTGCTTTCTTAGAACGAGGCATATCCCAAACCGAGGGAAAATTCCCCTTGGCCACATGTTGATATTGATATTCATGTATAAGTGTATGGAAGGGTCTCTTGTTACATGGAGGAGATGATCGTGGAGAGAGTATGACTTCGAGATTTACCTCTTGTAGACATCCGTGCTGTCCTCTTAAGCTTGGTAGGTCGTGCCACCAAACCAATGCTTGCGACGGTAGCGCGAGTGTCTGGTTGCTTGTCCTCCCCCATGTCTCCTTCATAACCTACCAGAATCTCTTCCTCCTTCGGAACTTGAGGTTCTTCTTCTTCGGGCTTCTTTCCTTTGTCATCGGCGGAGGCCATGGTGCTCTAAACTTGAGAAGATTTCCTGACAGAAACAGATCAAAACGAAAACGCGACGAGAACACGATACACGAACCTCGGGGGATCCGGGGGTTATATATTATGAAGTTTCAATGCATAAGGAAGGTTTTGACACGGAAACAAAGCGGAGATGGAGTTCGAGGGTGGAAAACCCCCTCCAGGCGCGGCCAGGCTGGGCCCGCGCCTAGGGTGGGTTTGTCCACCCCGGGCTCCGTTTCCTCTTCAGTTTCGTCTCGTAACTTCCCTTATGTATTCAAAACATCAAAAATATAAAAAGATTGGGGTTTCACGAACCTTCTGTTTTCACCACTTTTACCTATTCAAAGACGAACTCTGCAGATCCTTTCCTCTTTCTCCTGAGAGTTTCCTTCATACAAAACTTTTGCACAAACTCAAAGAGAACATTAGTTTTGTAACACTAATGTCCTCAAGAACTAAACGAACTACTTACAAGACATCATATGGATCAAGATCAAAGATGATATGATAATGGATAACAATATGAACATAAACAATAATCCAATCGTTCCACTCACAAGCATCAACTACAATAGTAATTAACACCGGGAAAGTTTCCCCTAAGAACTAAAGCAATATCCAACACAACTGTTACAGCAGGACGGAGTGGTGATGATGATGTTGGTAGAGATGATGGTGTGGATGATGATGATGATCCCGATGAAGCCTAGCTTGATGATGGTGTTGATGGTGACGGTCTCCCCTCTCCGGGAAGGAATTCCCCCGGCAGAAATCTGTCTGCTGGAGAGATCTTTCTCTCTCGGTGTTTTCCGCCCCCAGAGGCGGTGGAAATCTATCTGTGGCCGCCCCCTTGGTGTTAGGGTTCCGTAGGGAAGTTATAGGCAAATGGGGGAGAGTCGTAGGCCGGGAAGGTGGGCCACACCTGCCCTAGGCGCGGCCTCAGGTGGGCCCATGCCTAGGGGGGTGTGGTCCTCCTGCGGCCCCCTTTGCTCCTCCTTCTGGCTTCCTTCGTTTTCTGGTGAAATAATATGTTTCCATATTTTTATGGTATTTTTCTGATCTTCGTGAAATTGCACCGAAACGCCTTCTTTTCCATCAGAATCCAGACTCCGGCAGTCCATCCTCCAAGAAATCATCCAACATGCATAAACAGATGAAAAGCCATAAGTAATACCTCATAATAAGACAAATACCAATGAGTAGAGGTAAATTATGATATAGAATGGTGATGCAAATTGGGCGTATCACACCGCACGAGTGAGCTTGGAGCCGACCGGTTGGCCGACCGGCAGGAGGCCATCAAATGGAGTTGGACGAACACGTATGGGAGCTAGCGCGGGGTCGCAGCTCGCGAAACTGGCACAAGAGGACGGTGACCTGGCGCACATGGGAGGACATCGACCTAGCACCCGTGGGACCTGCCGCGGGAGGACGGAGGCAGAGTCGGTGGGGTCGACAGAGGCGAGGACAACAGGGACGGAGACGGCGACGACTCTCCCTGAGGATGACGACAGGAACAGTAAGTGGAGCTAGCGATTGGCCTACTCCCGGCCTCCGCCTTCCCTGGATAAAATGCACGGGGATGGGGAATCACGGGCGGACGCCGGGGATCGTGAGACGAAGTCAGGGATTACGGGCGGATGATCACGGGGGACGCCGGGATTTGCCATGACCATTAATTCGAGCAGGAGGGAGTAGCGGAACATTTTGACACTTTTCCATTTCTTTGTTAGAGCATCTCCACTCATGTTCACAGAACGCCGATCCCAGGGCAAAAATTAGGTCCGGACGCCGAAATTCGGCTCAGTCGCGTTCCTAGGAACCTGTTTTCGTCCGGATTTGGGCCAACTTTGGTCCGAACTTCCCAGGCCATTCCCAGCATCCCGGGAACACCGGACGAAGCAAATTTGGCGAAAAAAAGGAAGCGGTGTGTGGACCCGCCCAGTCAGCGACGGAAGCCGAGTCGTCGTCATCCTCGGAACCTCGCGGAGACCGTCAGACATTAAATGCCTGTCGCGTTGGCCACACGTCGCCGCAATGCCGCGCCACCGCCGCCCCCTCGGCTCCCGCGACGGACCGGTGGGTAATAACTTACCGCCGTTTCCGCTTTTCCTGCCCTCGTCGCTACACCCCTCCCGCCCTCGCTGCCTGTCTCGGCCTATAAAAGTCGTACCCCTCGCCGGAACTCTCAACACTCTCTCATAGCTCCACCAACTCCGGCGAACTCCGAGCTCCTCCTCCCCACACTTCCCCATGGGCGAAAGGTTCCCCGCTGACCCAGCGGCGCCCAACGGCTTCGGCCACCGCACTCTCCAGCCATGGGAGGCCCACATGTTGTACGGTGCGGGATACATGGCGTCGCCGGACATCCGCCTCCCAACCGGCTGGAAGCTCAGCGCTGGCGGGATCCCGATTCCGCTACCGCCGAAGCCTGAGGAGCTCGATGACGAGATCCAGGCGGCCATTGCCGCCATGGAGGACCCGGACCTCACCGAGGATCCGGGCAATCGGGTCTTCTGGGAGCACCACCTCGCCCACCGGCGGCAGCAGGAGCTCGCCCGCCACAAGGGGCCACCGGGCTCATCGCGAAAGAGGAACAACACGACTGTGCGTTGCCGCTGGTGGAGCGCTCTCGGGCGTACCCTCGCCGCCGTGCTGGAGCACATCCGCGCCGGCAACGAGCCACGCCTCAGCTTCCCCCGCAACCCCACGCCGTCGTCAAGGGCGAGGCGCCATCCTCGAGCCAACTGGTTGCCGAGGAGGATGGCCAGCATATCCTCTTCCTCCTTGATATGACGGAAACGTATCTATACTTTTTGATGCTCCATGCTTGTTTAGTATCTACTTTTCTTTGCTTTGTCTACACTTTGAGATATTTTTATATCTTTTTGGAACTAACCTATTAACAAGTTTCCATAGTGCCAGTTGCCTGTTTTCTTCTGTTTTTGGTTCCAGAAAGGCAGAAAATCAATATTCTCGGAATTGGACGGGACAAAAGCAAAAGTCAATATTTTACCGTGGGAGACACGAAGCCAGAAGACGAGACGGAGGGGCGCCACAGGGCGGCCAGACACCCCTAGGCGCGGGTGGGACCAGCTCGCGCCTGGGTAGGGTGTGCCCCCCTGGCGGCCCTCCTTCCTTGCCTCTTCGCCTATAAGAAGCCCCTGATACAGAAACCCTAGGCACCCGATCAAAACTCCACGAAACCTTATATAGCCGCTGCCACCATTGTCCCTAGATCAAGGGGGATCTGAAGTTCTTCCCGGCACCCTGCCAGAGGGGAGATCATACCGGAGGCCTTCTTCTTTGGTATAAAGCATGAGTAGTTCCACCTTCGACTACGGGTCCATGTAGTAGCTAGATGGTTGTATCTCCTCCTTGTGCTTTCATGTATAGATCTTGTGAGCTCCATTCATGATCAAGACCTAATCTATTTCTAATCATGCATGTTGTGTTTGCGGGGATCCGATGGATATTGAGATTAATATGTCAGATTGATTAATGATTTTGTCCTTTTAATTCTATCATGTCTGTGTTGTTTGTGATCTTGCATGCTCTATGTTGTTAGTAGCTATCTTGGCCAAGTAGTTGCTAGTGACTCCAAGAGGGGGTATCTATGCTCGATAGTGGGTTCATGCCTCTAGTTTCCAAGGGAAGTGACAGAATTCTCTTCGGTTGTAGATATGTTGTTGCCACTAGGGTAAAACAACAGTCTCTTGTTCATGGAACAAGTGGATTTTTTACCTTACACACTTTGCTTAAAGCAGTTGTCTATTGCTTGCAACTTAATAATGGAGGGGGTTCGGATGATAACCTTAAGGTGGACTACTAGTCATAGATGTAGTTGGATGGCGGTCAATGTATATTGTTGTATTGCCCAATCGAATCTCATAGGATCTTTTTGTCTGGTATTGCATTGTTATGCCTTGCTCAGTTCCTATCAATTGTCCTGCTGTAATTTGTTTACCCTTCATGCCATGTTGTTTATCTAAGGAGAGCACCTCTAGTGAACTATGGACCCCGGTCCAATATTTACCATTGATACATCTTCCACCGTTTACTTGCTGCAAACCATTCATCACCTTCCACACACATACAATTAATCCTTTGTTACAGCAAACCGGTGAGCTTGACAACCTCACTGATTCGTTGGGGCAAAGTCTTGAGTTTGTGTTGTGAAGGTTTCCACGTTGCTTGCAACACCTTTGAGATGTTTCCTTCCTCCTTCTGGTTCGATAACCTCGGTCTCTACCGAGGGAAAACTTGCTGCTGTGCTCATCACACCTTGCTCTTGGGATTTCCAAAGAAGCGTCCCTCGTCAACACTAGGTGCGCGCATCAAGGATTTTCTGGCGCTGTTGCCGGGGAGGCTAAGGACGTCTTCACAAGGGGAGTCCTCCTCAACCTTCCTCTTTTCTTTGTTTTTAGTTTGCTTAGTTTCTTTTGCTTGGTTTTGTTTGCCTCTTTTTATCAAAAACTCCAAAAAATTAGTTTGGTTTGGTTTGGTTTGCTTTATCTCATAAAAAACACAAAAAATTAGTTCCTACCCTAGTTGCCACCTTGCTCTAGCTCACCATGTTGTTCCCCAATTACGCCCTGAAAGATCTTGCAATATGTAATGGCTCCATAATTAGGAAAGATAATATTGAAGAATTCTTTAATCATGTTAGCAAGCATGAGGATATTGAGGATAGATCTATAGCAGAACTTTCTCCTAATTATGAGATTGCTATAGCTTGTTTATTTCATATGTTGGAGGCTAGGTTTGTTAGCCTTAACCCCATGATACAAATTTTGTTCCTGAAACTAAAAGAAGAAAAGAATGCTAAAAAGAGAGAATTCATTCTTGAAACTTTACTAAAAGAGTTCCATGATGTTGCTAAGGAAGCCAAAAAGGTCTTTGAGCATTTCAATATGCTAGGCTCTTGTGTATATGTTGTGGGCACTTCTGATAAAACCAAGCCTATAGAGGAATTTAAGATACCCATACCCTTTAAGCTTGTTGGTATGCATGAGGCCTTTAAAAAGAATTTTGATTGGATTGCTCCTGAAAATCTTTTTGATGAAAGTAGTAAACCAAAGAGACATGAGAAGGGATCCTCCAAAACTCATTTGGATGATATACCTTTCATAGTTGAAGATTTTGCAAGTATTGATCTTAATGCTTCCTCGTTTGAAAATACTTGATTTCTTGCTCCTTGTGCCTAACTTCAAGGCGTTAAAGAAAAGTAATTGTTGGGAGATAACCCAAGAGTTTCCTTGAGTTTTGGAAGTTATTATTTCAGTAATGACCTCTCCTTATCCTTTTTGTTTGCTTTTTGTGCCAAGAATAACCTCTAATGAGAGGGAAGTAAGATTTGGGGAGTTGATGTCCCAAAACATATTTCTGTCCTCCACCATAAAAAATTGTGAGGAGTCTCTCTAAGTCGGATTGAGCTAAAAATTTACGAATAAATCCTCCAGTATGTTATCTAATTTTCGTTAGTTCAACACGTTTTTATTTGAGAAATAGAATATTTTTAAACAAATCATTTTCTACCTGCTGGTCTGTTTTGATAGATTTCTGCCATTATTTGCATTTGCTTCTTATTGATTCCTTTTTGAGTTCTCTTTTGGGGAATTGAGCTTTTTGAAGGAGTTGCTATAGTATCTTGTGTTTTTAGTGAAAAGTTTTGCTGTTCAAAAGCTTAGCCAAAGGTCTATTATCTTTTGAATACACTAATGTGGCTAATGAAGATTGTGTGAAGTTTTGTATGAAGGAAAACAATTTCAGGTGTAGAGAAAGAATGATGTAATGAGATAAAGAATGGACAAAAGCTCAAGCTTGGGGATGCCACCCCGTTGTCACCCCAAGAAATATCCAAGAGGTACAAGTGTCAAAGCTTGGGGATGCCCAAGGCATCCCCTTCTTCATTAATAAAAAGCTCAGGTCTGTCTAGACACTTCGTTTTTATTGTTTCATGCATTATTGTGTTGTTCTTGGAGTGTCTTAGTTTTCCTTTCCTTTTAGTTTGCTTTTCTTAGTTTGTTTAGTTTGCTTGAATAAAGTAGTTTGTACCCTCGTTTTCGCTATGTTGTTTCAAATAAGTTGATTGGTGATTGGAAAGGAGTAGAAAGTTCTTGCTTGAAAGTGCAAGAGGAGCTTGCATTGACTGTGACTTAGACTTTAGCATGACATGCTAGGTGTTGTTTTGACCTTATGCTTAGTGATTATTTCTGTAGCATGTCTTGTTCCAAACAAGTGGGATTGCTTAGTGTGCCTTGAAGAAATTATGCATTGTTTTAGCATGCAAAAGCATAGTATTGTGTTATTCTCCTTTGATGCTTTATTTGGGTTGACTTGGCACATGCTCACACTATGCTATGAATATTATCAAGTAACTATAGCCTCTATGATCATTTTGTCCTTGACTTAGTACCACCTATACTTTGATTAGTAATGTTTTGTCGCTCTGCATGATTATGGCCATTATTGCTCTCTTAGTTGGTTGCTCCCAGTCTTTTGCTAGACTCCACTTGTATGCGTAAGCTCTACTCATGCCTCCAACTCCCACGAAACCAAGTTATTTCAAAGTGTCCACTATAAACTCCTATGCATGCAGCTATGTTCCAATTAAAAAGTATTTTGTTATGTGAAAACTTAGTGATTAAAGCTCTCACAAACTTGATGACACACTTTATATTCTTTGCCCCTAATAAACTTGAACCATTGTGTCGTATATGTTTTATATGGTTGCACTTATACGTTGGAATTAGCATAACCATGCTGTCATGGGAAACGTTTCAACATTGTACTTGTATTTTGTACATAGTTGATATCATGCTCTTTTGTCTATGGATGTCACCGGTGTGAAATAAAGAGGAAGCTTGTAAGTCCATGGAGTTATGTATTTTGTGTTAGAGAAACGTCTGGGCCGCTAGCCTAAGCCATGCATAATCATGGTGGAAACTTGCAGCATCACCATAATGAGCTATCTGTGAAGCATCCTCAATAAAAAGCTATGCACATAGTAAATAAAAAGATCACTGAGATTATCATTGTCTGCTTGCCTTGTCATTCTGGTTATGGGATAGCTCCTGTACCATGTGCAAGGGGTACCCCGTTGGCGGTTCTCTATGATACACATATACTTACTATGACAAGAACTTATAGGTGACTAAATTTGAGTAGCATGAGGTGTGGCCCTCGTATTCAACGGACTTGAGATTGCCAACTTCTACTTTGTCAAGCATATACTCCATAGTTTATTCATTTTAACCTTAATCACTTCAAGATACTTATGATAGGGGCAATGAGGGCTGAAAGCTAACACGTACCATAATTTTTGGAAGCTCTTTTTGAAACTTGAAATCCCCACCTCCCTTTATGAAGGGCCTTTCTTCCACTATTATGTTGAGTCTCCACCTTCTACCTTTAGGCATCATTAAGAGAGCATAGTTGTCATTCTTAGTTCTATGTGTAGTGTCCCAAAACTTATTGATTGATGCATATTGTGATATTACTTGTTTTTGTGCTACTTGTATCTAGTCACTCTGATGAACTTTGAAGGTGTCCTATGCATATATTTGCCACTCCATGAGGGATAAGTTGAATGCCACTATGCCATGTTTTCTGTATGTGAAACAAACAAATATTTTTCAATGCATGTTATTCATGATCTTTGTTTGTAGCCTTTCATGTTGCATGCATAGTTACTTTGTTTTATTGTTAGAACTCCATCTTTCATGCACATGTTTAGAGTTCTTTGATCCCAGCTTTCAATGCTTGCAAATAGTTTGATCTTGGTTTTGACGGTGCATGTCACCTCAAAAATATTCTTTTATCACTTACCCAATCGAGGACGAGCAGGAGTTAAGCTTGTGGATGCTTGATTCGTCGGAAACGTATCTATAACTTTTGATGCTCCATGCTTGTTTAGTATCTACTTTGCTTTGCTTTATCTACACTTTGAGTTGTTTTTATATCTTTTCTAGAACTAACCTATTAACAAGTTTCCAAAGTGCCAGTTGCTTGTTTTATTTTGTTTTTGGTACCAGAAAGGAAGAAAATCAATATTATCGGAATTAGACGGGAAAAAAGCCAAAGTCAATATTTTACCGTGGGTGACACGAAGCCAGAAGACGAGACGGAGGGGCGCCACAGGGCGGCTAGACCCCCCTAGGCGCGGGTGGGCCTAGCCCGCGCCCGGGCAGGGTGTGGCCCCCCTGGCGGCCCCCTGCCTCGCCTCTTCGCCTATAAGAAGCCCCCGATATAGAAACCCTAGGCACCTGATCAAAACTCCATGAAACCTTCTATAGCCGCCGCCACCATCATCCCTAGATCGGGGGGGGGATCTGAAGTTCTTCCCAGCACCCTGCCGGAGGGGAGATCATCCTGGAGGCCTTCTTCTCTGGTATAAAGCGTGAGTAGTTCCACCTTGGACTACGGGTCCATGTAGTATCTAGATGGTCGTATCTCCTCCTTGTGCTTTCATGTATAGATCTTGTGAGCTCCGTTCATGATCAAGATCTAATCTATTTGTAATCATGCATGTTGTGTTTGCGGGGATCCGATGGATATTGAGATTACTATGTCATATTGATTAATGGTTTTGTCATTTTGATTCTATCATGTTTGTGTTGTTTGTGATCTTGCATGCTCTCCGTTGTTAGTAGCTATCTTGGCCAAGTAGTTGCTAGTGACTCCAAGAGGGGGTATTTATGCTCGATAGTGGGTTCATGCCTCTAATTTCCAAGGGAAGTGACAGAAGTCTCTTCGGTTGTAGATGTGTTGTTTCCACTAGGGAGAAAACAACGGTCTCTTGTTCATGGAACAAGTGGATTGTTTATCTTACACACTTTGCTTAAAGCAGTTGTCTATTGCTTGCAACTTAATATCGGAGGGGGGTTGGATGATAACCTGAAGGTGGACTACTAGTCATAGATGTAGTTGGATGGCGGTCTATGTATATTGTTGTATTGCCCAATCGAGTCTCATAGGATCTTTTTGTCTGGTATTGCATTGTTATGCCTTGCTCAGTTCCTATCAATTGCCCTGCTATAATTTGTTTACCCTTCATGCCATGTTGTTTATCTAAGGAGAGCACCTCTAGTGAACTATGGGCCCCGGTCCAATCTTTACCATTGATACATATTCCACTGTTTACTTGCTGCAAACCATTCATCACCTTTCACACCATACAGTTAATCCTTTATTACAGCAAACCAGTGAGCTTGACAACCTCACTGATTCGTTGGGGAAAAGTCTTGAGTTTGTGTTGTGCAGGTTTCCACGTTGCTTGCAACACCTTTGAGACGTTTCCTTCCTCCTTCTGGTTCGATAACCTCAGTCTCTACTAAGGGAAAACTTGCTGTTGTGCTCATCACACCTTGCTCTTGGGGTTTCCAACGAAGCGTCCCACGTCAACACTGGGTGCGCGCATCACTCCTCTGCGGCCTCGGCGTCCGGCTCCTCCGGGTCCGCGCCGGCAACTTCGTCACCGCTCCGGCCGGTTAAGCGGGAGTCGAAGATGCCGGTCCAGTCGCTGCCGAGGACCACGCGCTCCATCTCCGCCCATCGACCGTCTCTGCCTTCGCCAACCGAAGCCG
Source organism: Avena longiglumis (assembly GCA_030063025.1). Classification (NCBI taxonomy): domain Eukaryota; kingdom Viridiplantae; phylum Streptophyta; class Magnoliopsida; order Poales; family Poaceae; genus Avena; species Avena longiglumis. Next base: position 194,938,577 of record CP125978.1, read on the forward strand.
GAGCCGCAGGAATGGGCGGTGCCCGTCGACGAGGAGGCCTTCGCCGTCAAGATGGTGATGGAGCAATCCCTCCGCGACGCCAACACCGCGCCCCCGCCGGAGCCATCATCGCCGGACATCCTCGCCTTGTCCAGGGCGGACTGGAAGGAGACGAAGCGGCTCCACGTCCAGTGCCGGCAGGAGCAAGACGAATGCCAGGCCTGGTTTGGCCGCATGCTCGCCTACCAGGGCGTGTTGCTCGTCGTCCTCGACGACAACGACGAGGCCGACCCCTCCTACCAGTTCTGGAGGTGAGTTGACGCCAGCCAGGGGAGCTCCCGCCCGCCACAGCCGCCGAGCGATGACGATGACGACGGCGAAGATGATGACACGACCGATCCTGGCTACACGTCCTTTTACGGCAACCTCGCCATGTAGAAGCGGCGACAACATCGGTAAAGGCGAAGGCGGTTGCCTTTTTTAATTTTTTTAGTTTATTATCTAGTAATGTAATTTAAATTCGATGTAATCCGCTTATATTCGTCCATATTTAATGAAATCTGTCTAAATTTTGTCAAATTTGTCTGAATTTTAGCCAAACGCGGAAACTCAATCTGAAAACGTAAGTGGAAAACTCGGTGTTTTCAGGCCAAAATCAAGTTTGTCATGTCTAAAGTTGGTCCATCGCTCAAAGAGTGGGATCCTCTTAGCAGCAACTCGGGCTTGGACGCAGCGTTAATTAAGCGAAGCCCAGCCCATTGTGCGCGTGCCTCCTCCATCGTGTTCGCGTCTCAGCCAAGTCAAGAAAAACCACCGGCCAAGCCAAGACGCTCACAACCAGCGAGAGAAGCCGCCGGCCGCCGGCCCCGCTTCCGCCGCCGGCTGCAGCCCCCGCTTCTACCGCCGGCTAGTGCCCGCGCCTGCAGGACACCGACTCTAGGCCCCTCCCAGCGCGTCTCTTTCCTCCCCTACCGCGTTTCCACAAGGACACAAGTCGTCCCCAGACCGGCAAGCCAGCACTGCCACACGCCGACCTGTCCGTGCTACCCACCGCCGGCGGAGGATCCAACTGAAGTACTGCTCCCCTCCATCATCCCTGGTTCCCAACGTCATCCTTGCTCTCTCCCTCTCTCTCACATGGAAAATCCATCATCAGTTCATCATCTTCTCCCTGGCATGATTTCCCCCTTTTGTCTATTAGTTTGTATGCTTGTATTTGGATGAAATATGATTGTTATTGATTTATTGTATTGGAGAAAAAACTTGCCAGGGTATTTAATTCTCGTTTTGGCTCCTGACTGTGTGATATCTGCTCGATTTTTACAAAATAAGAGTGGCAGCTGTTTGATATTCAACCTTCAAGATCTGGAGTTTTCAATGCCATTTATATACACTTGTGAACTACGAACCATCCTTTTTGTCGTAGAATCATCAGTAGTATATTTTGCAGGTGCTGTTGTTGAAGCATTTATTAGCCTTCGTAGGTCTGAATGTGAAAAATCTTGATTTTCTAGTCTTTTCTTCAGAAATTAGAATTTCCTAATGATATGAATCATAAATGTAGGATACATTGGCAACGTAAAATATATTTTCAAGCCACAAGTGAGTGAGTGTATTTCTGGATAAGAATTCAAATTGAGTAAAACATGCCCTTTCAAATGCCATTAAAACATGTGGCTGGCAACTCATGGAGCAGGCACCATCCAACATAGTAAAACATGCTGTAGGTCTGTTTGATATATGCCATATTTTTTCTCCCTCTAGCAATGTGCTGAATTGTGCAAACAAAAAGGAACAGTATGTGTTACATTGTGGTTGTGTGTTGGCATCTTTTTCATTCTTACTTGTATGGCCTTGCACAATTTTATCCGCAATAGCAAATTGCATGATGAGGAGTTCAATAAGTGTGATGAAGATGATGATTATCTACCTGAAGCGGCACGTGCAACAACACAAACACAAGGGGATGACATCCTGGAAGTGGAGAATGACGAATTGATGAACTATATTCGGATTAGGATAGTTGATGCTTTCCATATGGCAAGAGGGGAATAATATCTATGTTGATCGAGGACACTATCATGTGAACCATGTCTTTTGTGTGATCTATATTTCTTTTGTAATCATTTGAGGGCATCACTTTCTATTCATATTATCTATAAATATGGAACATCACGGATATTTTTTTTAGATTTCCCCAAAATAGAGATTTGCATATAATTCGGTACACATATTGTTGTTTTCCGATTTATTAGCATATAAACAGACTCTATGAGCCTTAGGGGCATTACAGACGTTTCCAACCAAATCCACAGTTCATAGTTTCTACTACTCCCTCCGTTTCAAAATATAAGATGTTTTAGGTTTGTAAAGAAAATGTATCTGGACTTCTTTTAATGTATAGATTCACTCTAAACTTGAGTGAACCTACATACTAAAAGAAGTCTAGATACATTTGATTCACAAAGGTAAAACATCTTATATTTTGAAACGGAGGGAGTACCAAACAACTTCCAGAGAATCCACAGTTCTCAGCTTACAACAGCTTTTGTACAGTTCACAACTGCCTTTTCAGAATCCACAGCCTGGTATACTAGATTGTTCATCCAAGACCACCAATTTGGAATGGCATGGTTCTTGCTTGATAGTTTAGTCACCTGCCATACTACCTTAATCTTAATATTGTGCTCTGTTTTATTTGTGGAATCTAGTTGGTATTATTTTGTAGACTGAGGACATAATTTATAACTTACATTTTATTTCTTCAGATTCTCATATACATCTATTTGTTTACATTTAATACAGAGCACGTTATCCTGCATCATGGCCAGTGAAGAGGATGTGAAGCAGCGGCAGATTGTTGAAGACCGTGCAAGAAATATTAGCCACAATGTTCGGTGCACTGAGTGTGGCAGCCAGTCCATTGAAGATTCACAAGCAGATGTTGCAGTTCTTCTTAGAAGGGTACTTTTTCCTTATATATACCTGGCAATGATTGGTTGCTTGATGTTCTTGGTTGAGTTAGATGTTGAATTTTTAGTAGCAGAAATTTGATCATTCCTGTGTATGTTCTTTCATGTTTCCACAGCATCTAACCTTTTGCTATGTTGTTCTCTTGATCTAAACCAAACCTAACTAAGACTGAGATTTTGAAACACCTGTAACTGAGGTAACATTTGTACAACCTTCTACCGATCAATTATGAAATAAAAAAAAGTGTACCATTATATTAGAAATGGAGTAGCCATGTCTTGTAATTCAAAGATGTTTCCAGGCACACAATATTTACTGCAAAATAGCATTGGGAAACTTCAAGTGATAATACCTTTTATTGGTAATTCCACAACTTGTTTGTTTCATTTATTATGCGTGGTGATATTTTTGCATTACTATGCCTTTTCAGCTATCTCATATCTCTATCGCTTTTGTTCTTTAACACTGTTATCTGATCCACAAGCATTTATTTGCACCGCGTACTACGTATACATGTAGAAATATTTAATCTTGAGAGAAATAAATGCCCTAGTTTTATATGCTTTAAAGGATTGAAATTTTTATTGTCAGGCAGTTTGCTCCAGTATGTCTTGGAATCTTCACTGCCTAAAGTACTCACATATATGTGGCATTTTTGCAGCTAATTCGTGATGAAATAAAATCTGGAAAGAGTGATAAGGAGATATACAAAAAATTAGAGGACGACTTTGGAGAAACAGTTCTATATGCGCCTAAATTTGATCTTCAAACTGCTGCTATATGGTTATCACCGGTGAGCCTTTCTAATGGCCTGTTTGCGGGACCCTTAATCATGAATTTAACATGCTGTTCATTTTTGTATGGTTTTAATTATGATCTTAAGAAATTACGATTTGATATTCAAACTGGTGTTATTTTATACTGGAAGTACTATCATTTGCACTTTAGCACATTCTTTGTTTGTTTTATGCATGCAAGCATATTCCAGCATCACAAAGAGATTGCGTCAAGATGTTTTTCACAAGTAACAGGCAGCATTAACATAAATGTTGATGATTATCTTTCATAATTCTTGGGAAGTAAAAAATAATCTCATTTCTGAAGAAGATAACCAATCATTGAGTTCAGACCCTACAGATGATCCATTGTTGTAACTCAATTTAGTTTGTGTAGAGATTGCAATACTTATTTGAACTGCTTTTGTTCTTGCAGTAATAAACTATAACTTTTGCTGTAGCAGAACATGATAAAATAAACACTTCCAAATACTTAAGTATCTAGTTCCCTGAATTAAATATTTCATGTACAATCAGAAGTTCTATCTAGAGTAGGTAGTCCAAAATCTGATCTAGTAAATTACGTGCAGGTCATTGTTGGTGGTGTAGCAGCTAGTATCTGGGCTTACCAAAAGCACAGGCAAAGGACCAACGTTCACATTATGGCTCTGAACCTCGTCCGAGGGGTTCCCCTGACTCCAAGGGAGAAGGAGACCATGATTGACATCCTTACGCCTCCTCCACCACCAAGGAGGTGGTGGTGGCCTGTCAAATGATGTGCATGTCCTTGGATGCAATGCAACATAAGAGTCCTCACTCCCAGCGGTAGGAGTATGCGTATACTCAGGATAACTGATTTTTGCGCAGGATTTCGATTTACATCCCACGCATTTGAAGCTTTGATTACGAAAATGCTTGCGCCGCCTTAGCAGTTTTACCGTATGAACCTAGGACTACTTGTTGCCTTCGGCATGCAGGTTGTGGGATATTGAAAGTGATAAACAGCCTGCTGTTGAACTGTAGTTGCTTCCCAGGTGGTGTGCTGTCCAACTGACAAATATGTGCTAGCTCTGCTTATTCCCTCGTGTAGCAGGCTAGCAGAGAAGTGCAGAACTTTGTTTTCAAAATAAGCTAGTACCGCAAGTCTCTTTACATGTAAATTGTCCATGTACTGAAATTCTGCATGCGTCTTTGCCTAGGAGTACTCGTTGCCTTGTCGCATGCAGGTCGTGGGATTTTGAAAGTTAAAAGAGCCTGCTGTTGAATTGTACTTAGTTGCTTTCCAGGTGTGTTGTCGAACTGACAAACATGTGCTGGGTTGGTAAATGCAAAACTGGTCCCGTGCTCACCTGATCCCTTTATCTGAACCACCCAGCTGCTCCAAGATTGTTGAAGACGGGAGTATTTCAACTTGTATTCTCACTATAAAGTCATGTACTCCTTCTGTTCTAAAATAGATGTCTTAGATTTGTCAAATGTTAAATAAATCTATACACTATTTAGCATATAGGTTTATCTAAATTTTCATAAATTTAAGACATCTATTTTGGAAACAAGGAACTGTCCTTGTGTCAGTACCTGACACATAAACAGTTGACTGTCTTCATTTAAATCCTCTCCATTTATTGTGTAGCCTTCTCTCACTCATCGGTTTGAATTTTTTAGCCTAATATATGAGCAGACTACATCATCACTTCCTAAGAAAAGTTCAAAAAATGTAGGGAGTACTTATATTAATGGTTTTAATTTTATTTAAATTTATATATATCTAGTTAAGTATTTAAACTAGATGTATTCGTATCTATATAAAGTTGAGGCCATTAATATAAACCGAGGAGAGTAATATAGTAAACCGAGGAGAGTAATATAGAACTGCAGATGCATAAATACACTAGTGGAAACGAGGTCTTTTGTTGATCCCGAAAAGGGGCTTTAACACCGGTTCTTCTACGAACCGGTGTTAAAGCGTACCAGCGTGGCCCCCTCGGCATTAAAAGGCCCCTTTAACACCGGTTCGTGCCACGAACCGGGTGTTAAAGGTCCTCGCACCGATGGCTTTCTTTAACACCGGTTCGTGGCATGAACCGGTGTTAAAGGGCTATATAAGACACCACCCACACACCCCACTCTTCCATTCTTTCACATTTTGGAGCCTAGCAAGAGGGTGTGAAGAGTGCTAGTTGTGTTTTTTCATATGCACTAGAGGTGTTCGGTGAAATGCCCGAGAGCTCAAAATAAGCTTTCTTGTTGCTCTTTCCGTCTCGGTCGAGGTCGGCAACTATAGTTTCATGTGTCATTGATGTACTATATAAATGGTCATCTCCTATTATTTTTGATATATACTACATATTAATGCAGATGAATCGGCAATGGATGTACGGTGACCGCAGACTTCCGAGTACATTACGGCCTCCAAAATTTCATCGTTGTGGCTAATGCAAACCGTGGTCACAATGGTTTTATGTGTTGTCCGTGTATTCACCGCGTAACAAGAAAGACTACTCAAATACCGAACCATTCACGCCCACCGCTTGATCCGGTTTCATGCCCGGCTATAATTGTTGGACCAAGCACGGAGAAAAAGGGGTTGTGATGGAAGACAACGAAGAAGAAGAGGATGATGAAAACTATCATAATATGTATCCCGAATATGATGATAATGCAACGGAGGTAGATAATGAAGATCAAGAGAGGGCGGATGGGCCGGCGATGACGCGATCTTGGTCGGGCCATTCTTGATGCAAAGGAAGAATGTGAAACGAAAAGGAGAAGGAGAAGTGGAGCGGATGTTAAAGGATCACAAAACATTGTTGTATCCAACTTGCGAAGATGGCCACAAAAAGCTAGGTGCCACAATCTGGATTTTTCGCAATGGAAGGCGAGAGAATGGTGTGGTGATAGCGCATTTTCAAAGTTGTTGGTAAAATGAAGAATCTTCTTCCAAGAAATAATGAGTTGCCTAACGGTACATACCAAGCAAAGAAGGTTGTCGCCTCTAGGATTAGGCGTGCAGAAGATACATGCTGCATTAATGATCGCATCCTCTAGCGGTGAGAAGTACGAGAATTTGGATGCATGCCGGTATGCACCTTGCTCGGTATAAGATCGACGAGACGATCTGGCGATGTTGAGGCGAGGCCCCTAGGAATAAGGTTCCCGCCAAGGTTATGTGGTATGCTCCTATAATACCACGGTTAAAACGTCTCTTGAAATAAAGAGCATGCCAAGTTATTGCGATGGCACATGGAAGACCGTAAGAAAGGCGATGTTGAGACACCCCGATGGGTCACGGTGGAGAAAAGTCGGCGAGAGTACCGGACTTCATGCGTGACGCAAGGAACTTAAGGTTTGGTCTAAGTACACGACATGAATCCTTTTGGTGAGCGAGCTGAGTCACAACACGGCCTGTGACCCTATGTATCTATAACCTTCCTCCTTGGTTGTGTATGAAGAGGAAGTTCATTATGATACAGTGCTCATCCAAGGCCCGAGGCAACCCGCAACGACATTGATGTGTACCTAAGGCCATTAGTTGAAGAACTTTTACAGTGTGGGCCAAACCAGTGTACGTGTGGGATGAGCACAAAGGGGAGCCATTTGACCTCTGAGCATTGCTTTTTAACCATCAATGATTGGCCTGCTCTTAGTAACATTTCGTAGGCATAAACAAGGGATACAATGCATGCACACTGTTTAGATGATCTTGAAAGTGTATATTTGGATAAATGTAAGAAGGTTGTGTACCTAGGGTATCGCCGATTTCTTAGAACCTGCATCCAAGAAGAAAGAAAGGCAAGCATTTCAAGCGTCTGGCGAAGCCCGTCCTCCGTCTCGGTGAGGAGGTATTTGGTATGGTCAAGGACCTAGAAGTAATCTTTGGAAAAGGTCTGGCGGTCTATCATTCGAATGACGATCGGACACGCGCCCATGTGGAAGAAGCAATCTATATTTTGGGACCTACCCTATTGGAAAGTCTTAGAGGTCCGCTCTTCAATCGACGTGATGCACGTGACGAAGAATGTTTGCGTGAACCTGCTAGGCTTTCTAGGAGTGTATGGGAAGACAAAAGATACACCGGAAGCACGACAGGACCAAAGAACGTCGAAGGCCCTCAAGAGCCTATGCATCCCGAGCGAGAAGGGTAAACGATGCCACTTAACTCCGCCCGCCTACGCTCTTACCAAAGCAGAAGGAAATCTTTTTGAATGTCGAGCGGTATCAAGGTCCCGTCGGCTTCTCGTCGAATATAAAGGGAATAATAAATATGGCGGAGAAAAATTCCAAAACCTGAAGTCTCATGAGCCACGTGATTATGACACAATTGCTTCCGATTGCATTGAGGGGCTTCTACCGAAAATGTTCGAGTACCCATTGTGAAGCTATGTGCATTCCTCAATGCAATATCTCGAAGGTAATCGATCCGAAAGCCTACTGTGGTTACAAACAGATGTGGCCCAATGTCTTGTCAGCTTTGAGTTGGTGTTCCCACCATCCTTCTTCAATATTATGACGCATCTCCTGGTTCACCTAGTAGAAGAGATTGCCATTCTCGGTCCTGTATTTCTACACAATATATTCCACTTTGAGAGGTACATGGGAGTCTTAAAGAAATATGTTCATAACCGTGCTAGGCCAGAAGGAAGCATCTCCAAGGGCTATGTAACAGAGGAGGTCATTGAGTTCTGTTGATTTTATTCGACCTTAAGGCGATTGGTGTTCCGAATCACGACATGAGGGAGACTGCGTGGAAAAGGCACCCTAGGATGTAAAGCAATGATATGTAGGGACGGGCATTCTCTCAATCAAGCACACTACGGTTTTACAAAGATCTATCTTGGTTGCCCGTATATCAATGAACACAAGAATTTAATACGCCTCAAACACCAGGCGGTCGATGAATGGATTATAAGTGAACACATGGCGAGTTTTGGCGGTGGCTGCAAAGACTTCTCACGAATAACACCACTGTTGATCACCTGTACTTGTTGGCGGGACACCGTCTTCGATTGTATGTACTTTCAAGGGTACGAGATAAATGGGAATACATTTTACACGATAGGCCAAGATAAAAGAGCACCAACCAAAAGTGGTGTCTGCCTCGATGCAAAGAAGACAATGGGCAAAAGACCACGTATTATGGGTTCATAGAGGAGATATGGGAACTTGACTATGGACCTAATTTTAAGGTCCCCTTGTTTCGATGCAAATGGGTCAAGCTAACGGGAGGAGGGGTTGAGGTAGACAAGAATGCGGAATGACAACGGTGGATCTCAACAATCTTATGAAGAACTTAGACGAACCATTCGTCCTAGCCAATGATGTGGCTCAGGTTTTCTATGTGAAGGACATGTCCTCCAGACCAAAAAAAAGAAAAAATATGCAAACGAATACATCATATGATGAGCCAAAGCGTCACATAGTTCTTTCAGGAAAAAGAAACATCGTGGGAATCGAGGACAAGACAGACATGTCAGAAGATTATAATAAGTTTGATGAAATTCCGCCCTTCACAGTGAAAACTGACCCAAGCATTTCGTTAAGTAAAGAAGATGCTCCATGGTTACGTCTGAGGCGATCATAAGGAAGGGCATATGCCAAGAAGTTCATGCTCATATTATGTAACTCTAGTTCATGTTTTTAATATTAATACATGTCTTGAGTGTTAGTCATGTTTTGTGGATGGACCGGGACTATGAGAAGAAGTTGTCCCGATTCGTACTTACCATTAAGATCTGATCTCCAAACGCGCGCGGTCACATATTAGGGAGTGCCTCTATGACCAGTTTCTTGGAGATGCCGGAGGACTAGGCTCCGTCGGCATCTCCCTGAAACTGGCCGTAGTGGTGTCCCTGCTCTCGAAAACCATCTTGCAGCTTTGTAACTTCTCTAACTAGATCAATACACCAGGAAGCTAACTAATTTCACATATTAGGGAGTGCCTCTATGACCAGTTTCTCGGAGATGCCGGAGGACTGGGCTCCGTCGGCATCTCCTGGCTGGCCGTAGTGGTGTCCCTGCCTCAAACTAGCTGGAGGACTGGACTCACAAGGATGCCTATTTATAGTACAAGCAGCTCGACATAGTGTTGACACTTACAAAATAATGTCAACACTCACCCCTATTATTAGTGCTAACTCGTGTTTTGTGCCGGATGGTGTCTACAACCGGGACTAAAGTTTCATCTTTAGTCCCGGTTGGTGACACCATCCGGGACAAGGTACACGCCGCACGACATAATGTCGACATGCACTCACCCCTATTATTAGTGCTGACTCGTGTTTTGTCCCGGTTGGTGTCTCCAACCGGGACTAAAGGTTCATCCCGCCATTTTTTCCCGCCATTTTTCTTCCCGCCATTTTTCTTCCCGCCAGTTCTTCCCTCCAGTTCTTCCCGCTAGTTCACTATATATATATATGTAGGGGGTTGGCCTCCATTGTCATTGCACATCTCTAGACTCATATCTGCAACCTCATCACTCTTTCCCATGGCTTCCACCATAGCACTAACCCCCAGGGAGGCGGAGGCGCTTTGCGCCTCGAACTACCCCCGCCAAGACTCTTGTCCCCGTCATTTGGATCTTTGGCGTCGGGCGTGCAGTTCCTCTGTCCCTCTAGGTGTGGCGCCGGATGGCCATCACGAACCACTACTACTTGATCTCACGCCGGCAGCGGAGGAATCCCAGATGGCATCCCGACTATTTCCCTACTTGGGAAGCCTTCTTCGTGGATCGGCATGAGAGGGCGCCGCCAGCACGAGGACGGCCCACCTCCTCCGAACTTCAACGAGGCCGGCCGTCGGCTATGGTGGCACGGTCGGACTCTCCAGAGCGTCATGGCCTATGACACTGCCGCCGACTCTAACCCCCGTCTGCGCTACCCTCAAGTTCAGCCCACACGCTACCCTCAAGTCCAGCCACGCATTTCTCCGGAGGTTCAATTACGGCGACCCGGCGGCACGGCGATGATGGCGACGGCGATCGGCGACTACGATGGCGTAGTATTACGGTGTGGCGGAGCATGATGAATCACTCCAACATTCCGAAACAAGTTCGCCGATTGTTACTTAATCGGCCATGTATCTTAATTTTCAGTTCTTTTATGTATCTTAATTTTGAGTTCGATTCGATTGTTACTTAATCGGCCATGTATCTTAATTTTCAGTTCTTTTATGTATTTTAATTTTCAGTTCGGCTTTATGTAACTGTCTCAAAATGACCTATCTCATTCGAGGTTTCTTGGCTTTCGGGTCAAATGACCAATGTTATGGCTAGAATCAAGGCATAGTTTGCAAGAGGAGTTTTCCTTTTTATCGCACCAAAAAGGCATTTTCCATTTTCCGAGCATAAAAAACGGACGGTTTTGTGAAGCAACCACCAAATGGCTAATTCAAAAAACCACCAACACATTTTTAGGTTCATAATATGCTATTTTATCAAAAAACAATGCAAGTTGAGCGAGGCTTGGTGAGATTCAAGTGTATACAAAAGATGCGACATTTAAATATCCAATCAATTCAAAAATGTTAATACAAAAGATGCGGCATTAAAATATGATTTGATCTAATAAAAATCATTTTTTAGATGCTTAATATTTCTTATGTTCAAAGTTTTAGGATTTAACAATTTATTTTTGTTTGAATTGAATAATCAAAATTTATATGTAAGTGTTTTAATTATTTTAAAAAATTTCATGTAAAGTAAATATAAAATGATTTACATGAATGGATAGATATTATTTTTCTAAAAATTATGATATATTATTCATATTTTTCTGAGTTGAAATGAAAAAGATATGAATTTTCTAAATTCATATCATATTTTTTGAATTAAAAAAGCTCCTTTAATGCATGAAATAAATGCCCCCCCTTTATCACCGGTTCCAGACATGAACCGGTGTTAAAGGGGGGGCATTTATTTCGCTTCCACATTCTTTAACACCGGTTCGTGGTCGAACCGGTGTTAAAGAAATGTCATCTGTGGTAAGCGAATTCCTCTTTAACACGGTTCCAGCCACAAACCGGTGTTAAAGAGGTTAAATGTCATCTTCGCTCCTTTCTTCCCCCCATAGCCAGATCGCGCCACCGCCGCCAGAGCCCGAACCCCTCGCCGTCCTCGCCATCAAGCCTCCACCGCCTGCCGCTTCGCCATCACAAGGCGCCACCACGCCGCCACGACGCCATCGCATCACAAGGCCGACGACGCCACCGCCGCATACAGCCGACGACGGCGCCTACAAGAACCCCGACGCCGGCGAGCTAAGGACCGCTACCGTCGCCCCTCTGCTTCTCCCTTCTATTTCGCCGCGCCTTTGCAGTCGCGCTCACACGCCGCCGCCTCTATCCGGCCGCCAGCTGCCCGTCATCGCCGTGCTGCCGGTACCTCCCGTGCTCGCCCCGTGCGCTTCCTCGCCGAGCCGGCCCCACGCGAGCTCTCGTGAGCGCCCACGATTGGGGCCCTCCGAACAGATGTACCAAGATGAAATCGAACCCCTCCATTGTAATTATTAGTAGTAGCAAGGATCAAATCGGACACGAGGACAACTTTGACGTGGTAGCTCACGTCATCGGGTGTGTGGCGGGAGGCGGCTACGCGAAAGGCCCACGGATTGGGGCCAATGATGAAGTGGAGGGATGGGTCGTGAGGCGGATTCGTCGGGAGGCCCAGGCCCAGCGCAGACGGGACGGCCTCCCTCTCGGCTGAGGCGGCCTAGGTGGGGTGCAAGCTCTGGTGGCCATGGGGTGCGAGCTCGCGATGGCCTAGGTGGGTGCAAGCTCCGATGTGGCATCCCCTGGTCTGGGCCTATCTTGGGACATCCCTCCACATTGTATCTGCTCGCCAAGTTGTTTTCCGTCGCTATAATGTTTGCCTCGGCCTCCTCTTCGAACATCGCCTGCTTTAGGTAGGCCGCATCACGCTACCTCGGCCTCCCTAGGTCGCTCTCCAACGCCTCAGCCTCTCGCCCATCGTAGCTAGCCCTCTCATATGCACCCGGATTTCTCGAATTAGGGTTTGGACCCCTCGAACTCGCTTTTAAAATGATCAAGCATCCTTAGGGTTTTAGTTTCATTTGTGTATTTTTGTATGAATAATATGTATATTTGTCTATGAATCCAAGTCCACTTGAATGTTTACACTCTTACTCTAGATAATATTATTGTTTTAGAAACTATGGATCCACTTAGTAGAAACCTTGAAGAAGAAGAAATAATGGAGAACATTATTGATGAGGACACCTCACAATATCTGAACTTGGAGGGACATGATGACGACAACTCAAGTACTAGTCATGGAGAAGATGAAGACTCCGGTGAACGCAATTTAATGGTTACAAAGTCCGCGAGGTATATGCATTGATTAAGCCTCACGACTTCCACAAACAATCTTCTTCTACATGTATTAATTAACGCTTCTTTCTTCTTTTAGCCCTCTGGATCGACCAGCCAGAACCATCTTCTTCTACGAAAAAGAGCAAGCGGTAGCGAGCCAACGGTTGAAATATCGTGCAAAGTTCACGATCAAGCGATCCGTGTTGATGGCAGGCCGATGGAGCCCAAGAAGGCCGCAGACAAATTTACGTCAGTCGGAGTTCTTGTTAGGGACCAAATCCCAATCACAATTGAAAATTGGAATAAGCCAAAGAAGGGCGGTACCTTTGTCGATGAGATCCAAAGAAACGCTTTGGAATTCATTGTTGGTAAATTTCACACTTCCGCCAGAGGAGGATGAAAACAACCGTTATAAAGGAAAAGGTCAAAGAGTGGACTCTAAAGAAGATGGTCGACGCTTTCAGAATCGAAGACAAAATTGAACAAATTTGTCAAATGGCGAGACTCAAATTTCAAGACGATATTATGCGAACATAAGACCTCACCGCCCGAATTTGAGACATATAAAAAAGTGCTATAGCTAAAAAGAGGTCGAAACCAATACGCTTAATGCCCTCAAGAAGGAATATCACCGAGGACGGGGTCGGTGGCTACATATCTCGAGGCCTAAGTGGGAGGAAGCGAGAAGGCCCTACGAGAGAGGATCACACCAGACAGATGGGTGGGACCTACGTGCAAAGACTTGGTTCTACGGAATCGGGCAAGGTTGGACCCAGAAACATGATTGTGTATCTTCCCAACCATCCTTGCCAAACCCGTCACTGAACTCATCACGGCATACGAGGAAACATCCGCCAGACCTTCCATCCCGACAGAGAGAATGACCAGCTCACACGCCATCGAAAAAGAACACCCCGGACATGCACGAGGCACATGGGTATGACATGGAAGGATGGGTTTGCCAACCGAGCGACTCTTATAGATGGCGCGAGAAAAGAAAAAGAGCGCATGAGCGGATGACACAGATAGAACATGCACTTGCGGGCTGCAGCGCAAGTGAATGCACAATGAGCCATCAAACTACCGGCCCATCTCAGCGCACGAAGAGCTGCATTGGAAGCTTCCCGCGACTGCCGCGGAAAAGCAGTGTGGCTTCCACGGAGAACGGCAGCCCACGCTGAAATGACGGGTCTCGATACCCGTGGATGAGATCACGGAGAGCGAACACGCTGAGCTGCATGTGAGATTAATGGGCTTATCCATTAAGGTGGTGGTCGGCTATGCCTTACCTCCTGTAGCTGGTGGAACTTACCACTGCCGTCCGAGTCTAGATGGCTATGCTATTGTCGGGGTGGATGAGGTTGTGAAGGAATATGAGGAAGCACTTGACCATGCTACGGTGAAGGGAAACTCAACTCAAATTTGCGGTGAAAACAACCATTCTTTGGAAGAAGGAACACATTGTGCTTCCAAATTGAGGTCACTGGCACCCCCGTGCCTCCGCAGCGTCTGAGCCGCTTCACTATCTCTGCCATCTCCGTGCGGCAGCCATCTCCGCCCATCTCTGGCAGCCATCTCTACCGTTAGCCATCTCCTGCGCGGCAGCCATCTCCGGCCCGTCAGCCATCTTCGGTGCTTCAGCCATCTCCTCAACATTTTCTATTCAATCATTCAAGACTTCAACTTTGTCTCATCAAGACTTGCATTTTCTATTCAATCAGAAGGAACTCGACAAAGCTGCCATCAGCCTTTATTGTGTGTAAGTACTATTTCTATAATTTATATCTCATCTCATTCACTTTATTAATTGCATGTATATATATATGCTCACCATATATGTATATACTATTATGCAGGAAAAAGGTTATGGAATGCAGGAAAGGAGGCCCTTTTGGCATTGGGTTCGTTGACCCAAATAGAGTTCATGAAGAAGTGGTAGAAACCAAACCCGGTCAAACAGAAGATTACTTGCTAACGTCTTTACTGAGACAACAAACCAAAAGGGAAATACTATTGCCTTACAACTTCTCGTGAGTATCTACCCTCTCTCTTGTACACATTCTATTTCAGCTTACTCGATGTTAAGTGTAATCGATGATGAGTTATGCGCGTAGGTTCCACTTTATTCTCGCTAGTCATTCAACCCGACTCAGAAAAGTCCTTGTCATGGACTCGTTTAAAAGAAAAAGAGATATGGGCAAACTTTAGAGAGATGCTCCAGAGGTAATTTCAATCATATTATCGCACTAGATCGGCAACTTTCGTGACAATAAGTAATTAATTACTCCTTTATCCATTTTCTTTGTCGGACAGGGTTTGGAAAAGGTTCACGGGCAGGACCGTGGGTGAATGGTCAGAAGAACTAAAATTTGTAGACCAAAATGTAAGTAATACTAGCTAGCTTCCAATTCCATTATATCATGCTTTATTGATTATTATTTTGATTGAACTCTCTATTCTCGTAAAGTGCGCGCATCAGGAACACGGCAATTACTTATGTGGGTACTATGTTTGCGAATTCATTCGCAACACGATATGTGCGACGGACCAAGCCGCACTAGAACAACTTAAAGTAAGTAAACAAAGTCCACAACATTATTTTATTACCATCAATTGTGTTGAGTTTTATTCTTATATATATATATATATTGACGACCCATTCTTCATATATATATTCAGATCGAACGGATGCGGGACCAACTCCTACCATTTGAACGCATACGAGCCATTCAAGAAGAATTGACGGGGTTCATACTTGATGAGGTCGTCACGCCTGGCGGAGAACTCTTTAGATATCCACCAAAATGAACGATGACAATGTATGTGCCGATGACGATGTATGTGCCGATGACGATGTTTGTGTATAATAATAGTTGCTTAATTATTCATGTACTCGTATGTACCGATGGCGATTTATGTGTATTCCGCCATGAAAACGCCTAAATCTTCGCCATGCAGAAGAACCTTTAACACCGTTGCGAATACGAACCGGTGTTAAAGAGGGCTGAGGCTGCGGCAGCTACGTCGCCATTTTAACACCGGTTCGTATAAGATAAGAACCGGTAAGAAGGCCCCCTAACACCGAACCCTCAACAGCGGTTGGGGAACCGCTGTTAGAGGGCCCTCCCAACCGGAGTTAAAGGGGGGGCTCTTCGCTAGTGATAAAGGGTCATCAGGAGGCAGAATGCAGAATGAAAAAGCAATACTATCAACTATAGCAGAACCATCATTCGTACTAATCACGACTAGCTCAAGTATATATATTAGATTAAAGCAACAAATTTCCCTCCATAATCAGGCAAGCTCTCTTTACTCAAATCAAATGTGTAGACTGTTTACAGGCGAGCAACTTTTTCACAAGACAGTGGCCTCATTTGCATGTATCGCTCGATGCCTGGATCCGAAGAGAAAATGCAGGTGCATACCCAAAAGCGGATTCTCTCCCGAAGCCTCTTGTCCCCTCCTGACTCCTCCCTTCCTTGACCTCTCCGTCCGAGTTACCGGGCCCTCCCGGAGCTCTCTCCGCCAGCGCCGACGGTTGGAGGGGGCGAAGGGGGGGGGGGAGGGCTCCGGAGTAGCTAGGTTTCATAGGTGTAGTGGCCCTATGCCAATAGTGGGCATTATGCCCGTTAGGGAGGGCGGCGCCGGTGTCTCCCGCGGCAAGATCCGGCGATTTCTGGGATTTCTCGTCGGTGTTTCTCTGGTCCTTGGTGGATCGGTGATGGCGACGGTGAACTCCGACTCCCGTAATAAAGCTGCTTCGGTTGCTGCGGTTCTTCACCGCCGCCAAGTTTGGAGCTTTCCTCTGGTCGGCCGTGGTGGCGGGGGGAGTAGGGCCGTGCTTGGTGTTTGTTTGAAGAAAGGCGCAACCTCGAGTTATTCCTTGGCGCAAGGGAGCGGCGTCGGGAGGTCTCTTCTCTATCCCTCTCCTTTGGCTCCAATGGTTGAAGCCTGTGTGGAAAGGGATGGTTTTGGAGGCTCGTTCATAAAGCTCCTCTGGGCTTCTGTTCCACCTTGGACGCGTGCTTCTTCTTCTCTCCTTTGGCCGGCCATGGTGGCGAGGAAGGGAGAGTAGATTAGGTCGTTGCCGTTGATGATCCAGAAGCTGTTGATTAGGTCGAACTTGATCTCCACCTGCGAATGCCATGCATCGAGCCCTGATTTGAACTAAGCAACCAGTGCTGGACTCGCGAATAGGATCTTTGGTGGTGCTTGTTAATTAGCAGCGTCATTGGAGGTACACAAGGGACGAACTAACCAACTAATCGACAAAGAGAGGAGCTCTCTGCAGATTGCAGCGCTGACAGACAGATTCAACGACCTTCATCCCTCCTCGTGCATGTTGGAAGCTCACCATTATTGCAGGTCTGAGCGGACTGACAGAGGCGTTGGCTTTTGGCAGATGTTAAGGAGTACATATCACATATCAGTGCATGCATGTATTTCATGTGTATAGAGACGGGCACATCCTTAAATGTGAATTTGGCTCAGATCACGGTGCTCTATTGAATGGTACACATAACAGGAGCTAGCATGCATGTGACTCCCGAGCCGAAACGCCGCTCTCGATCCTCATGTATAACTTTGTTTCTAAAATAAGCAAGTATTACAGAAATTGTGCATGACTGATCTTTGCATGTTTCATCTGCACTATATCTATATCTAGGTATCTCTATAAACTTGTGATGTCTAATTGTCAGAAAAATAATGCACCCACTACCACTGGCTGCTTTCGTTGGCAATCTTGATCCCCCAGCTTACGTCCTCACAGAACCGGATGTACGGCACCACATTCCCCACATCCACGTCCTTCCTGGCCGCGCAGTCGTAGTAGGACGGCGAGTGCAAGCACGGCTCGACGGACATGGCTCGCACACACGGTGGGTCCGGCACCTCATCCCTGTCGGGCTCCCACATGGGTATGGCGGGCATGATCCAGGGCCGTATCCCGCCGAGCCCCTGCGCGACGTAGCCGAAGGTGGAGAACCCGGTGGTGACGAGCACGTCGCAGGTGCTGAGCAGGTACATCTCGCTCAGCGCCCTCCCGTCGTGCGACGCGTCGCCCCACTTCTGCCGCCCCTCGTGGCTCGGCTGGTGGACCCTGCCGTCGCCGTACTCGTCCCTGATCCGCTCGTAGTACCACGAGCTCAGGGAGGTGACCAGCACGACCTGCTGGTCCACCGACGCGTTGCTGGTCTTGCTCTTGGACGGGAGATAATGAAGCAGGTTCTCCCTTCGGACGCACGAGAGGACCTGGTCCAGGACGTGCTTCAGCGGCTTCTGCTGCTTCGGCCTAAACACCCTGATCTGTATGCCGACGCGCTGCCCAGCGCCGGCGAGGTGGTCGCCGTAGTACCCGGTGAACGCGCGCCAGACGTCGTTGACCGGGTGGAACAGGTACCGTCCGATGTGGTGGAATACGACGTCCTTGTCGGGAAACATCCTGGCCAGCTCCTCCTGAAACGACGGGAGGAGGAAGAGGCCCGGGACGAGGTAGCTGTCCGTCTTCATCAGCAGCCATGGCGCGCCGCGGAGGAGCCGCTGGTGCTCGTCGCAGTAGAAGAGCTTGTCGTGGAAGCTGGGGACGCCCTCCAGGTGCAGGTACACGTACGGTGGCCGGCGGCGTCCGTCCGAGTCCAACCACGACGCGTTCCCGTGGGGGCCCACAGAGAGGATGTCGGCCTTGAGCATGTTGCCGAGGCTTTCCTTGGAGACGTTGTCGTAGCTCCCGAGGTGGGCGAGCGGGAAGCCACCGCCCAGCCAGCCCGAGGACGGGAGCAACCACGTCGTCCCCGGGAACGGCTCACAGAAGAGGGCGCCCACGTCGTGGTTGTACTGGTGCAAGAGGAGGGCGCGCTCCGTGAGCACCGCGTAGAGGAACGCGGACGCCGTGGCCACCATCCGGTTCCCGAGGCCTTGGAAGCTGATGGAGACCAGGTAGCGGCAGTCGTCCGTGCCGGCGCCGGCCACGCCGTTGCCGGACTTGAGTTGCCGGACCGCCGCCCTATACGGGGCCGTGCCGGGGCCGCACCGCTTCTGGAGCGTCTCGTGCCTCCGGAGCTTGGCTAGCAGGTAGGGGGACGGTTTATGCTTCTTCTTGTTGTGGTGGTAGCTGGCGAACTCGTACCGGCTCCGGCATGAGCGCGGGACGAACTCCGCGGTGAGCAGGCCATCCAGGAGCTGCTCGGCGGTGAGGTTGGTCGGAGGTACATCTAGAGATAGAGACATTTCATTAGCAAGTTCATTCGTAGAGTTACTCGAAATTTAAAATTTTTGGATAATCATTAGAACTACATTTCACACACTTGGGGCAATTTGGTGGGTGGTTCAGTAGGACACGTTTGTAGCATGTAGTACATATAGCCTGACCCACGTGACGAAAATGGACCGATTGAATGCTCGCATGGGAGATTGGGCTGTGCTAACTGGAACTTTAAAGCAGTCCGCAGCCAGGCTCATGGAGCCAGGTTCGTCGTGTGTCCACCTGATACAAAACTAGAGCTCCCCGCATGAGCATGGCCGACGAAGGCACACGCGGAAACTTTTCTTCTCCATCGGGAAAGGGGGTGGGAGATATTCAGCTCACCTCCCGCCTAAACTCTCCCTTCTCCACTAACCGCTAAAACAAAAACCACCGTCTCCCCCCATCGAGCTATCTTCCCTGGTCAGGCGACTCCCTGATCTTCGGTCATCGGCAACGGCAGCAACGGCGATCCTATGAAGACTACTGCTTCCGCTTCGTCCATCCATCTCTCCAATCGCCATGCCGAGCTAGAATGACGGCTAGAGATCGCACCAATCGTATCTAGGGGTAGGCTCAATTTTCCTCAATATTTCCATAGGGTTAGGGTTGCTTGTAATTTGGGAATTTCCGATTAGGCCTCGAATGAACTTGATTTGGTCCATTAGGACCTCATGGATATGGACTATGCTCTTGACTGCATCAAAGATCCCACATTCCGCGGCATAGCGGTAGATTGTCACGAGGTGTGCCGCGTCCACAAGCTTCAGTCTGTCAAGTGTGTCTGGCCACATATTCTATTTGTGCCAAGTGCAGAATTTAATTTATTAGCTTGTGATATGCCCTTTACTAGCTCATCCACTAGATTTGAGCTTGCAATTCTGCTTTGTAGGAAGTCGTATACTTTGGGTTTGTGGCTTGGTTCGATTAGAAATTGCCAAAATCAGCAAAAAAATACATTAGGTCGACTCTAGGGCATGTATCATGATAACAACAACACAAGAATCGACGAGAGGTTTGAGAATGCAAAGTTAGTGAAGGAGCTAGCTGATGAGAAGAACAAGATTGAGAAGAAATACAGTCTCTTAGTTGATGTCATAAAATTCATGTATAAAACTGAGAAAAAGGTGCTGGAGAATAATATGTCGAGGATTAGGGGCACCACTACTAGGGCTAAGGAGGAACCAGTGGAGAAGAACAAGAAGACATAAGTGTTGAAGAGTGAAGTGGATATGCTAAAAAAGGTGCGAAAAACCCAAACCGAGATGATTAAGGCCAAGCAAAAGAAATGGGATGGGGAGATACCGATTTTGAAGGAGTAAAAGAAGAACCTTTAGCATATCATCTTTGATATGCTCACAACTAGTGAGTCTAACAAGGGTAAGTTGAGGAATATCAAGAAAATCTATGATAGATAACTTCTACTTGCATTGATGTTGTAATTATGTCCTAAAAACTTCTAATGATCGAATCTTTTCATGATGTGGTATATAGTAACCCCTCATGTGATGGTGAACTGGTCATGATATGATGAACTTATCCCCTTTTGGCAAAAATCATGTATGGACATGTTACTTGTTATGACTAGTGCATGCTGGTGTCCTTCCTGTTCTTCTGATGTGGTGTTCGTGTTATTCTTCTTCAGTTCTCCCTGATTTTCTGATTGTGTTCTTCATGTTGTTCTGATTGTGTTCTTCTAGTTGTTCCGGACTTGTTCTTCCGGATGTTCTGGCTTTATTTTCCTATTCTTATGCATGTGTTCTTTGTGTTGCTATACTTATGTTCTCCGTGTTTTGTATGTGATGCTACTTTCTTCATGATAAGATCACCACAAGTTAATTAGATGAAGGTGATTGTAGCAGGATTTCAATGGACAACCAAACAAGAGTAATGTGCATGAGATGAGCCAAAAGAGTATTACATAGGCAACCAAACTATCTGGATTCCCCGCAAAAAGAAACCAAACTATATGGATATAATAGGCTATCCCATGCAACCATCCCTCATGCATAATACCGAACGGACTGCACAAAGTGGCCCAAAAACTGTTTGTGCACCGCCAACTTTAGCCATTCCGAGCGGCCAAAAATCCGATGTAACTTATGTCCACTTATGTGGGACTGATCCAACTTGGCGCGCATGCATGCTTTAGACCTTTTGAAATCCGAATGCTTAGTTTTTAGGGTACAATGAAAGCAGTTGTCTTCATGATGCATCAAGGAAGAGACGACTATGCCCATAGGGAATAGAATGCTTTAGGTGCTTATGAATTGTTTCTCGCACGGGTGAGCGTTGTTGAGTGCTTTTGGTGGATAATTGCACGTCACGACGACCCAACTTGACCCAAAACAGCCCCATCCAATACATCTTGATTTTTTCAGTGCTCGACTTGATGACCATAAAAGTAGTAACACCGGCACGACGTGGCGGCCGAGTTAACGTACAATTCGGGCCATTCGGCCAAGTTCTGAAGAGGTTTTACATTATAAATTCACGTGATTAGCACACTAGCTAGTGTGATCCATGTGAGAAATCAACTGCTTGTCTATACCTACACTGCTAATTCTATCCCTGAGAAAACGGAGCTAGCTAAGGACCTAGGGCGAAGAATGAGAAAATCCATGGTTGTACGTGCTTAATCAGCTAGCGAGCAAAGTCTCCAGATATGTTAAAATGAATGTTGATGGATCATTCATGGACAAACGATGGCTCGGAAGGTGCGGCCGGGCACTCCGTAATGCTGAGACGACAGAGATTATTTTGTCGGCATGTCCGACGTCGAGTCCTCCGGCAGTCGTTTGTGGTGATGCCCTGGAATAATCCAAACTGCAGGCGCTGTTGGAAGAGCAGGCCGGCTAGCTCTATACACTATGACATGTTCAGTAATTGGAGACAATTTTTTTTAAAGGCACTATTTGTAACTGTCTTTAATTATAGTTTTTTGTGGCACTTTAAAAAATAATGCCTTAAATTGTGAGTTTTTAGAGACAGTTTTTAATATGCCAC
The DNA here is from genome assembly GCA_030063025.1 of Avena longiglumis. NCBI lineage: Eukaryota > Viridiplantae > Streptophyta > Magnoliopsida > Poales > Poaceae > Avena > Avena longiglumis. The sequence goes on from CP125978.1 coordinate 194,960,876, forward strand.
TAAAAGTTAAGCCTTTGAGGCAATACCAATAATGCCTTTAATATTTTAAAAATAGAGGCACAATCTAGTGCCTCAATGTTAAACTATTTGTGGTATTTTTTTTGTGCCTCAAAATAACAGTTATTTTAGAAGCACTAGTTGTCAAAACGCCTCAAAAAATATATCATTTTGGGCACACATAAAAGTGCCACAAATTGTTTGCTTTTAGCGGCACTCAAATGTGCCTCTAATGGTTGATCAATTGTGGCACTATTAGTTGTGCCTCAAATGGATAGTTTTTTGAGGCACACATGCTACTGCCTCTAATGTTTGAAAAACAGAAACACAGTCTAGTTTCTCGATGTTGAACTATTTGTGCATGTTTTTATGCCTCAAAAGAACAGTTCTTTTAGAGGCATTTTTTGTCAAAGTGCCACTAAAAGTATATCATTTGAGGCACAAATGAAAGTAACACAAATAGTTTGTATTTAGTGGCACTCAAATGTGACTCTAATGGTTGACTATAAACAAACGGTGACGACTGAGTTTCTAGAAACGGAAATCTCCTTTTCTGGTGTTTTAGGGGGAAAATCATTTCCTAGTTTTTTAGATTAAATCTTTACTATTTTTTTGTGTAACTGCCTTTCCTAGTTGTTGATGTGTCCTATTAGTACACCTATTTCTCGGTATACGTATATGTATATAATATATATGTGTGTCATGACTTGGTTTTTCTAATCGTGCTCGGTCTTGTGGTTGAATTAATTCTGTTTAGGACTCTTTTGTATGTGTCTTTTTTGTCATCCCGGTTGTTTTCTTGCGGGCAAATATTATTCTTCGATCTGAGTCTAACGTGACATATTTGATAGGTCTAAAACCAGTGATGAGCCTAGGATTTTATCGACGGATATGCCTAATAAAAATTTAACAATAATTTTGATAAAATAATATTTACTATAAATAAATAATTATACAATTTTTATTGTAAAGAAACAATAAATAATATGTAGTTCAATATTAACCTACAATATGATGTTACTCTACTAAGATTGATTGATGGGCTTGCCGATTAATTGTTGTATTGCTTAGAAAGAATTAAAATATGATAGCATGGTGATTATACATTAGCGAAAGTATCATATAAGAACTGGGCAGACTGGACGGTGTTCGTCGACAAGGACACGTTCCTCTTCAAGCTCGCGGCGGAGTGACATACCGCCGATGAAGGCCCGCGACGCTTGCCCTGATCCAGGATGGTCTCGGAGCAGGCGGAGGCTACACGCGTACGCCGACTGCACGAGCAGGCTGAGCGTCAGGCCGCAAGCGGCGTTTGCCACCGGAGCGCCTACCTAGGCACGGCGTTTGTCGTCCTCGATGACAACCGCGAGGATGCGGCCGGGCCTTCGCAGCCACTGTAGCCGCCACCGAGCGACGACGGCGATGAAAGGACCGAGGACGCCGACTACACGTCGTTCTACCGCCACTTTGGCATGTGAACGACGTCGGCATCGGTATCAGCATCGCACAGTAGTTATTTATATGGTTTTTTTTAGTTTATTTAGCCTACCGGAGCCTCCTCCTCCCCTGCGCTCGCCGGAACCCCTCCTCCCCTACGCTTGCCGACGACCTCTCATCTCTTGAACGAGCATGCACGCACGCACGGCCACCGCCATTTCCTTGCCTCTGACGAACAACCATTGGACTCCGGCACGAGCACAACCTGCCAAGCAAGCTCGTCGCCGCCTCCGCCTGCCAAGCGAGCACGGAGCGGGTGCGTCTTCCGACGCGAGGGCAGCGAGCTCACAGGCGTCGCCGCCAAGCAAGATTCGTGCGGGCGCGTCCTCCAGCGCGGGCACGTCCTCCGGCGAGGGCGGCTTTCGGCGTTGCTGCCTTCACGGGAAGGCCTTGATGTCCTCCAGGACGCCGCCCATCTCGGCCACTAGGTACTCGAACTTGGGCCTGAAGTTGCGCTCCACGTTGAAGGTGAACAGGGCGAGCACCGCAGCGCCATGGCCACTGCCTCGTCCTTGGACATGCCCAGCTCCGCCCGCAGGTACTCTAGCTTGGGCGCCATGGTGCGCTCCACGCTGGACACCAGGAGGATCGGGTCCTGGAACACCAGTGCGCGGTTGTCCCGGAACCTCAGGCGACGCAGGTAGATGAGCGTCGGCCGGAGCTGGTCGCGGACACTGCAGGCCAGCATGCGTGGGCACTTGACTTTAGCTTAATCTTGGTAGGAGTGTCCGAGTAGCACTAGGACTATGTGTGTCTGATGTGTGGTGTGTACGTGTCTTAGTCTAGGAAGGTTTTCTAGTTAGGCAAGTGTATGTGTGAGTCCTAGTACTAATAGTATCCGTACGTATGTACGTGATGGTTTAGGTTTAGTATTAGTCAGGTCTAGCTTGCATATATAAGCAAGGGTAGACCGTGAGTTGTAACACATTGAGTGAGTTGAGAAGAAAATAAAAAAAGAACGGACACGACACGTGCCCTTGGCCATAAGATTTTTTGAGCGTGCTTGTTTATCTAGTTTGATGTAGTCGATCTATGAGGAATTCCAACAATTGGTATCAGAGCGAGGTCGAAGATTTAAAGCCATGCTTGCCCCGGGAGGCGACCCTACTAGCACCTCGGGACGGGCAACCTGGTGGAGGCGGCGAGCATGCCGTCATCAGTGAGGCGGCGAGCGATTATCGTTCGGAGGAGCGACAAGGAATAAGAAGGCGGGCGAGGTGTCGTCGGCAAGGTGGTGGATAGGGATGATCATTGATAAGGGCGGTGGTACCGGGGTACGGTGCTAGAGAATCTTGTCAAGATCGTCGTCCGAGAGAGTATGAGTCATGGTCGTGTGGGTTAGCACATTAAGTCGGCGTCGTGTTCGTGAGTCGCTGTCGTGTCCAAGTGCTTGTCTCTGTGAGGATCCTTTGCAGCTGAAGCGAATGAATGTTGAGGGACTGTTCATCCTATGGATGAAGACGCAATTTGCGTGCCTCGATCAGGTCGTCTATGTGTCTCGACGAGAGGATCAATTTCAAGTGTGAAGGGGGCGGTAAACCAGTGAAGGTGAGTCTCTTCAATGAGGCCATGTCTCTACATGAGGCCGAAGTGGATGGTCTAGTCCACGCCAGGAGGTCGGCATGTATTGCGCTAGGGTGGACGGTGTGTTCCACGGGTGGTGCGATTCCACAAGGTTTGCTAGCGTGGCTGGGTAGTCCGGATCATACTTGAGTTGTTTTGTAAATTCGCCAAGTCAAAATTAGGGAGAGCCAGTTAGACTTGTCGTAGTGCGAGACCTAGACAAGACGCATATCTACAAGGATTCAAGATCAGAGAAGCATGAAAGACGAAGAGTAGTCAATCAAGATTAGGGAGAGATTGTTAGCTTAATCTTGGTAAGAGTGTCTGAGTAGCACTAGGACTATGTGTGTCTGATGTGTGGTGTGTACGTGTCTTAGTCTAGGGAGGTTTCCTAGTTAGGCAAGTGTATGTGTGAGTCCTAGATAGATCCGTACGTGTGTACGGAATGGTTTAGGTTTAATATTAGTCAGGTCTAGCTTGCATATATAAGCAAGGGTAGACCGTGAGTTATAACATATTGAGTGAGTTGAGAAGAAAATAAAAAAAAACGGGCACGACACGTGCCCTTGGCCATAAGATTTTTTGAACGTGCTTGTTTGTCTAGTTTGATGTAGTCGATCCGTGGGGAATTCCAACATTGACCACCACGCGGCGGTAGTCTAAGACAATCGCTTTAGACGACGGTGCGATTGGCCGTGTCGTTGCTAGATCTAGGTGAGATGATGTCTCTAGTTTTGCCATATGGCGGTGTGTGCGTGTGGACTCATGTTGCATGGGCATCCATGCTTTCTGATGTCTATTGGCTGGTGACGGGTTGAACAACACATATGGCAAGAGTTCTTGCTATATGAAGCGTCTTGATGATCTTCTCTTCCGTAGTAGACCTAGGCACTCCGTTTCCCATGGCAGCTCGTTGGGTTGGCTCTCGGGAGACTTGTTTGTGTGTCACACTCTTGGCCTCGTTAGCCTAGGCATGCTCCGAGTGTAGTAGTTGAGCAAGGGGAGTTGCGTTGGTATATTTCTTAATAGTGATAGAGGATGTGAGTGATACCATGTTTAGTCTCATGTTGTCAGGCATAAGTATATATGCAAGCGATGACCATAAACATTGAGGTTTTGCTACGCACGCGGGCCGTCGACTAAGAACGTAGTTTTGCAAGTGTTGGATCGAGGATATATTGGATGCATGAGCACGCTCCTGCTTGTTCTCCTTCCGTTCTACATCCTAGGTTGCCGTCATCGGGCTATGTTCTTCGGTGATCTCATGAGAAAGTATATTGGGGGCTACGAGCGCACGACACGAGAGACATGGCGTGAGACTCACGAGAAAGGCGAGAACCCGAGGTTTGATTTTAATTTTGCTCAGGTTCCATCCGAGTACAGCTAGCCATCGTCCTGGTATCGAGCTTTTTCTACTTCGACGTGTTCAGTAGTCTAGTTTGCCTTGTATTAGGCGTGGTGTCTTATGTTTTTCTTGTTGGATGTCGAGTTGGTGGCTCGTCACCATCGCGTTTGTCGGTTTTCTTTTTGACCTGCTTGTTTGGTTCGGCCGATCTGACTTATTTACAAAGCGGGAGGAAATCCTATTTCGAGAAGGATCTTGCGCACACACTCGCCCACTTAAATGTGGCTAGCCGCGTGTACTGTGGCGTTACGAAATGTTTCTACGTACACGTAGAAAATATGGCTAGCCGCGTGTACCGTGGCGTGTACTGTGGCGCCCACTTAGTAGGGCTAAAAAATATGTCTGTTTTTTAATTGAAAATACTTTTATTATTTTCAGGTTAAACACATCACTAGATGAAGTTAGTGTTTATCCTATTCTCGTTGTACTTTACATGGTAAAGAATCTATTGCAGGTATGCCCACTTGTGAAGTTCTTGTGTGATAAAATAACTTAGTATTTGCAACAAAAATTCTTGACACGTGTTTTATCCCTGTCAGTATTATATCTTTGCTTATGTGGATGCACCAGCTTACCGGATCCTGAAGAACCTGAATATTATTAGCACCGGTGTCTTATACCGTATCATTCTAAAGAAGCAGTAAGCTCTACTCACTTAATGTGGCTTATCAGTTGGGAATAAAGGGATATGATCATCTGAGCTCTTTTTACTACTTTTGCCAACATCTTTATGCCAGCTAGTTAGTTTTTATTTACTTGTTTTTCTTCTTGCAGAAAGGCACTTTCATACAAAACTGACATAGTATAATTCAACTGCTTACAAAACACGATATGGTTGGATCGTCATGGAGGTCCACTCACACAGGGAGGTCTTGACAAAGTTCATTGATGGTATTATTTCAACTTGGGTTGATATTTTAGATTTGTAGAGGTTAAGATATATGTAAGCTAGAAATATTAAACCAAGTTTAGTGGTAAATCTTATTGGAACTTGCTCAATTTTTCATGTTTGGATATGATTTAGAGAAATGCCTAGACAAAAACTTTGGGTGATATAGGAATTCTCCAAGATAGTGCGCCAGATATAGTGAATGCTGGCAGACCCATGATTCTCTCAGTTAAGCACATGTCCTTTTATTTTCGAAAGATAAATATTCTCTGGTTCATGAGATAATTTTAGTATTTGTTGTGTGATACATGTGTTCCAGAATAAAGACTTCATTTTCTGTTTTGGTAGTTGTCGGATTAAGTGTTAGCTTTCGGATAGATAGTAAATAAGTTGACATTCATAGAGAGAAAATTTGGCGAGTTACATCAGCATTGTTGTATTGGAGCAGCTCCCCAGGGGTAAAAGTTTACCCGGTGTAAAAGTTGTGCTTCATCCGGTCCAGTTTTGCTATATTTCGGTCCATCTAAAGTGGGCTTGAAAAGGCCGGAGAAGGAGGTCCATCTAAAGTTTATTCCTTCATCCTGCAACTGTGGATTCATGTTATTGTTGTAGGAGCAGGAGGTCGAGGGAGCAGCTCCAGCGGCTGGCGGTTAGCATGGAGGGTCTCCAACAAGCAGCAGCATGAGAAGGAAGGCAAAGTAGCAGCTCCGGCGGCCGGTGGCCAGCAGAGAGTGTCTTCGGCGAGCAGGAGCAGGAGGGTGAGGGAGTAGCTCCGGCGACCGGCGACCAGCGACCAGCAGGGAGGGTCTCCGGTGAGCACAACAGTAGGAGGGCGAGGGAGTAGCTCCAGTGGCCAAGCGGAAAACATGGAGGGGCTCTGGTGAGTAGGAGCGCGAGCAGGAAGGTGAGGAAGGAGCTCCAGTGGCCAGGCGACTTGCCTCTTGATCCCAACCAGGGAGAAACTTCGGCGGTCGCGACCAGCAAGGAGGAGCTCTGGCCACATCTACAGCGAGCAGTAGGGAGGAGCTCTAGCGAGCAGCAGGGGGCAATCGCTCGTGAACATATGTAATATATGTCACTTTAATACTTTTAGCTAAATTTGAACCTCTGCAATTGTTGTGGACGAATTGTAATGTCACTGTAATGTGGTTTGTATTGATTTGATTTGAGTGCATTACCTAATATAAATTCCATTGATGTGAGCCATTTTTGAAAATATACACAGTTGGTTCTATATTAAACCTCCATGGTTGGCTTTTGGCTAGGATTTGGAGGCCCTAGTCATAGTGCCTCAAAAAGTTAGTTTTTAGAGGCACTAGTCATAGTGCCTAAATGATTGGGTTTTAGAGACACTAGTCATAGTGCCTCAAATGGCTAGGTTTTAGATGCACTAGACATAGTGCCTTAAATGGTTGTGTTTTAGATGCACTAGACATAGTGCCTTAAATGGTTGTGTTTTAGAGGCACTAGACATAGTGCCTTAAATAGTTGTGTTTTAGAGGCACTAGACATAGTGCTTCAAATGGCTAGAATTTAGAGGCACTCTAATTTGTGTCTCAAATGGTTAGGTTTTAGAGGCACTAGTCATAGTGCCTCAAATTACTAGGATTTAGAGGCACTCTAATTTGTGCCTTAAGTTGGTTTTTGAGGCACTTGTCATAGTGCCTCAAATACTAGAATTTAGAGGCATTAGTCATAGTGCCTCAAATGACTATGATTTAGAGGCACTTTTTAAAACTGTCTCAAATGACTTTTACCTACACGACCGTTCCGGCGTTTTTTAGTGCCTCAAAAACTCATTTGTGGCACTAATTTGACTATTGGAGGCACTTTAGAATGCCTCTTGTAACACCCCCGGTCACTCCGGACCGACGGTTGTTACTTCTGGCAGCTCAATAGGATCTTTAGACTAACCCCACACACCAACACTAGTCTTTTCTGCGTACTTTTTTCTCACTCGTGCGCACCCGGTTATCCACTTCCCGGTCGATCACCCATCCTAAAATTGCTTTAAACCAAACACGCTTAACCTTAGAGTTTTTTTTAAACGAGCTTCCGGAAAAAAATTCACACGTTGAGACGATTACCCGTTGTTGTGGAGGCAGATAGCTTGGAGATTATTGTCCAAACGATCACCTGAAAAAAAAGGTTTCCACGCACGGCATGGTAATAATTTGTGACTTACGTGTGCGTTCACTATGCTATCTGTATAGTATGGAAAAGTCGTGTGTATGTACTAGTACTACTTGTAGCTGTCTAGGAAATATGTATGACCCTAACAAAACGAAGAGAAAAGAAGAAGAACAATCCCCGCAATATATAATGAGACGTGACTAGGAAATATCCGATGAGACGTATATATGGTTTTTTGTCCGTTCTTTGTACTACTAGTATTTGCTTCGAGTGGAACGTAATAATCTAGCAGCAGCGGTTTTTGGGGGAAACATACTTTCTTTTTATCAGGAATGTATGGCGGCCATCTAAAAAAAAAAAAGGAATGTATGGTGGCGGATGCATGCGTAGTAGGTCGATCCCCACAACGTTAACGGGCAAGCGCAAATGCCTTATCCCAATAAGCTCGACCGGCCTTATCTATGTACATACGCATATGCGGTATACAGATCACACTAGCTAGCTATAGCTTCATATATACGTGCACACAAGCATAAGTAGCAAGTATTTTATTTGTACTTGTGGTATAAGCTTTGACGACGAGGTTCAATTCTTTTCGAAATGGAAAAAAAAACCAAGCAATTCGATCGATCGATCGATCTCCAACCATGGCATGGCGCGCGCGTTTTTACGTACGTACATACCTTGCACGGGGAACCAGCTCCTGGGCACCGTCGTCGAGCCGTCGTCCCTGGATGCGGAGAGCACGACGACTGCCAGCATGGTGGTCGCGAAAACGAAGACGGCTGCCAAAGCCTTCCTCGCGCGGCTTTGAATCTGCCACCACCTCTTCACGGTGCTCTCCAGCTCGGCCAGGCTCAGGCTGCTTCGCTCGACGTCCATCCTCCCTCGCGCTGCGCTAGCTGCCGTACGTGGTGTGGGAGGGGATTGGGGGCATGCGTAGCGTAGGTGTTTGTGAGCTCAGCTAGCTCGTCCCTGCAGCCCGCGCGCCGTCAGCTAGCAGGAAGATGCACCCTCTTTATTTAGTGGAGAAGGAAGATGCAAGCTGGGAGGTCATCGGAAGAGCCGTCGGATTGTTTGGAGTGCACGTACGATGATTGAAACCAACCGGACGACTACACAGCCATTGTACTAGTTAATTAATTGGTTCCCTTGTTCCGGATTAATTAAGAACGTACTACTCCCGTTCGATGACTTCGTCTGGTAGTAGTAGGGTTCCTCAGCCGGACTGCCGGCCGTGCAAATTTCGCCTTCCCCGCATTGTGAACAATATTATGACATAGTTAGGGAACGTTAATTTGGCATTTTTGCTAAAAAACAACCGACTGCTTTGACCTAGAGTCGATTTGCGAACCGTACATGTACATTCGTTGGATGGAACCAAAGCCAATTTACGTGCATTATGAACAATTTTTTCTTCAAAACGGGGATAAAAGCTTTGCCCTAATCGATTAATTAAAAAGTTTACAAGAAAATAAAAGGTTTCAAGATTACAAAAGTCACTGTAGGAAACACTTGGTATGCCGAGGGCTTATTGCCGTTGGCATAGCCAGGAAAACCCTCGGCGTACGCTACGCCGACTGCTGCCCTCGGCGGAGCACTCCGTCGGCGGAGCAGCCGCGGCCGTCGGCGTAGGTCAACGCCGACGGCCCGTCGGCGTCCGTCGGCATAGGGACCGTCGGCGAACGTCGACAGCGCCGTCACACGGCCAGCTAACGGCGCGTCTGCTACGCCGACGGCATCACCCTCGGCGTACGTTAGCCACGTGGAGGCAGCGGGGCGGCCTGGCGCAGCTGCTACGCCGAGGGCCTCCCCCTCGGCGTAGGTTCGCCACGTGGAAGCAGCGGGACGGCCTGGCGCAGCTGCTACGCCGAGGACCTCCCCCTGGGCGTAGGTTCGCCACGTGGAAGCAGCGGGGCGTCCTGGCAACAACGGGCTGGTCCTACACCGACGGCCTTGCCCTCGGCGACCAGCCCAGGGTTTTTTTTAGCTCACAACAATGCTCATATCACAACAACGGTCACAGCAATGCCCACCTTTATTTCACACATGCTCATATCACAAATTGTTCATATCACACATGCTCACATCACACATTGTTCATATCACACATTGTTCGTACATCGTTCATACATCATCCATACATCGTTCATACATCATTTATACATCATCACACATGCCTACAACTCTGGAGGAGACGGGGTGTACCCGAGATCTCCTCTGGTGAAAAGTGGCGACCTCTGGCGAGGGTTGCGTCCAGTAGAAGCAGTAGAAGAGCCACCTGGCGAGGAATTAGAAGTGTGAAGCTCGGGAGAACCACCTGCAGAATGGCCAGGAGATGGACCATTGTCATGAAGCGGTGTGATCTGACGCCCATCCGGCGAGGCGTGGCCAAAGTGCCGGTTCCTAGAAGCTCCCGTTCCCTACATGTTTCCTACATGTTAGCAACTTGCGAGACAAAGTAAAGCGATAACCAGTGGGTTAGCAAAGAACTTACCGGTGTCGATGCGTAGTAGGTCCTAGCGAAGCTGTCCTTCGATGGCAAAAATGGCGCCGGCCCTGGCATGGGAGGCACTGGCCCTAAATCTCTATTATGTCCAGTTTGAATATTCGCCAACATGGCCTACAAGATAGTTTAGATGTCAGGCCGTAATACAACAAACGGGGGGAAGTGGTTCTTGTATCTTTTGCAAAAATAAAGGTTCGGACTTACATTTATGTATTGCATGTAGATCGCATTCGCCTCCTGATGCTGCCTAAAGGCCACCTGATATTCCTCATGAGCGGCATCGTAGGCCGCGTCTAACTCAGACTACAATTTCAAATACAAGGAATCTCGTCAGCGGTTAGCCATGCAGGAACAAAAGTCATAAAGATGATGAAAACGAGAAAAACTTACATCATCTCTGGATCGATGGCCACGAGGCAGGATAGGGGGGCCATCGGCGGGGTAGGTAGCCTTGAGACGGCTGAAGCTCGTGCTGAGGATAGGCTTCACCTTCTTATTCAGAATCTTGAGGCATCCATGCTGCAATCCGTGCCCCGACAGGACCAACGACTCCTCGTCGATCTCCGCGTGAATGGGGTCATCCACATGGGGGTGACGAGCCTTCACCATCGTGTTGTAGTTCCCCAAGTCGTTCTGGGCAGTGCCGAAGTATACAGGCAACGAGGGTTGAGGCTCCAAGTAATTGGGCTTCTTTCGCCGCATCATCTCATAGACGGCGACATCATGAATCACCTCCCTGGGTTGTGCCTCGGCCACCTGCATCGCGAAAAGAAATATTATGCATATGAAGTACGAACATGACGAGAAATACAAGCAGGTCGTTCCATGTATATACGTACCACCTTCCTCTTAAAGCGGTCAAAGTTGCGGTTTCCCGCGCAGTGTGTTCCACCATCGCCTCGGTTCTCCGCGTTTCGTCTCGACAAGGCTGCAAACTCCTCGTCTTCTCTGAGCCACCTCGTCCTAACCAACTCCTCCCATGCGATTCGATGCGGCTCGGCCCAATCGGGGATAACCTGAAAATGTAATACTCAACTCCAGACAATGCAATGGCAACTTAGCAGCAATGTAGAATCTCATTGACATTTTACTCACCGACATGTACTCTTCTGGCGTCATCAAGTACTTAGGATTAGGGTTCCTACCGACAATGTCTTCCTTACCCTCACGCCCCTGTCAGCCCAGAAGTGGCTAGCGGCCGTGACCTTCTGGTTATACCACACATGGGGTGTCAACTTCACACAAGCCCCAAGCAAAGTCCTCTCCGCCTTCTCCTGGTCCTCCTCAGCCACACGATAAAAGCACTTTAATCATGCATAAGAGTCATGAGTTAGCACGGTGGGGTCATCAAGTATGAACATAACTCGAGAAATATGCCTTACCCAAAACTTAGTGATGACAGCATCAACAGCTGTCGGAAAGCCCGGGACACGGGTAGTCTGGTAGTCCGCCCAAGTAGTAGCTAGCTTCCTGTCACCCTCGGGGGTAATGTGATAGCCCGGCCAGAACTTCCTAATTAGAGCTCCAACGAGGCTGTTAGGAAGGCGGGGCTTGGTCCCCGGAGGAAATGTCCAATCGCTGCACAATAATAAACATTAGTACACATGCCAAATTATTTATGACCAACATGAAATAAAATGTTTTAAATTGCCAAATTAGTACACTTACTCAAGGCCATCTGGAATAATAAGGGCTTTCGCCTCCTGAGTCCTAGGCTCAAACTTCTCCTCGGGGACTCCCGATTCCTCACGATTCCGCAATTTCTTCGGCCCCACCAACTCGTGGCTAGTGTCCGCCTCCGTCTCGGTCCCCGCCTCCCTCTCGGTCCTCGCCTCCCTCTCAGACTCTGCCTCCCTCTTGGACTCTGCCTCCCTCTCATCCCTGAAAGGCTGCTCTGTCAGGAACAACTCAGGAGCCACGTCGCCAGAAGCAGAGGGTGGTGGGTCAAAGTCCACTCCTCCTCCCGTGGCACCTCGTCCTCGTCCTCCTCGACCTCGGCCTCGACCCCGTCCTCCGCCAGCAGGAGCAAGATCGGGGTAACGCGGATTGGGATTTGGCTGTCTCACACTCCGTGTAGCTCTTTTCTTGCGCTGCTTTAGCGCATTAAGCAAGGACGAACTAGTTGCCTTGCCGCTGCTCATATTGTTCAATCACCTACATTAAGTAAGAGAAAACAGTTAAGCACAAAGACATAATAAAATGTATACACAAAGAATAAAGGCATAATGCAATTAAGAAAACAGTTAAGCACAAAGACATAATAAAATGTATACACAAAGAATAAAGGCATAATGCAATTAAGACAACAATTAAGCACAAAGACAAAATAAAATGATTGAAAAATAAATACTCACTATCATTTTCATTCTCATTCCCATTCTCATTCTCATTCTCACTATCACTATCTTTTGAGTAGAAATCTGGATTCTCATCGAAGGGTGGAGGCTCATCATCGTTGTCATTCTCGGTATGGAGCTTCTCGAGCATACTTATGTCATGTAGATTCACCACTGACTCACCCCGAGTTTCTACATCGCCCAAGGTCCTCAAGATCAACCGGTTCTAAATCAAAATGCCCGAAGTCCTCTTGATCTTGATAGAAAATTCCCTCTTACGTTACAGGGTTAATGTTGTTGTAATCGTCCTCGGAGGGAATCAGTAGGTTACCATGTGGCGATACCTGGAACACGACTTCCCAGCCACAGGTTCGCTCGCATGGGTAGGGCAAATAACAAAATTGGTTGGCTTGGTGAGCAACAACAAAGACGTCGGCTCTGCTATAGGTGGTTGAAGGCCTAACTTCAACTAACCTAATGGAAGGGGTACTTCTCAGTCCACCCCTTGGGTCAAACCAGTGGCACTTGAACACAACAAGATTGAGTCCGACATTCGTACGATTGAAGGTCAGCTCGTATACATTCTCTAACCTTCCGTAGTAATCAAGGGAATCGGCTCCTCTGGTGAACACCCCAGTATTTACCGTTTTTGCATTTGGTCGCCCCTTCTGGTGCATCTCTGTATGGAAGCGAAACCCATTCACATCATACTTCTCATACTTCATGACGACATGGTTACAACCTTGGGAAACACATTTTAGTTCATCTGACATCTCAACGTTGGGATCAGCTCCCTACAGGTACAGTTCAAATTTGTTGTGTTCAGTAGTTACGTGGAATAAGAGGGACAAGTCACATATTGCAAGGTAAGAGGGAAAAGTTAGAAATTACTTTTTCTATAAACCAGGACACAAAGTTTTTTTTTATTTCCAGGAGCACCCTCTTTCAGTAGAGTGTCCAACTCCATGGGAGAGGGATCCGTCGGTCCCGACCACTGTTCATCCGTGAAATCGCTAAGAAGGAGAAAATAAGCATTAGACGGAGACCGAGTTACTAGCTGCATAGAGCATTATGCATAGATAAATAGGGTGTTCACCATTTTACCTAATGAAATCGACCACTTCCTTCATGTTCATAAGAACATAGAGCATTATGCAATCCTTCTCTTCCTTCGGCAACCTATATTTTAGTCCTTTACCAGCCTTGCCACCGGGAAATTGGAATAATTCGAGCTTGGGGTCATTCTTGGGCAGGTCTACATTGTAACGAGAGACCGGGTTATGCATAGTGGGAACATCATCGGGCCAGTAGGTTGTCGCGGCGTCTGCCATCTCACGAAGGCATGTTGCTTCAGCTATGCATGCTTCAATCTTGGCTTTGTTTCCAGTTATCTTTCGAATATACTTAAACTCTCTCTCTCAATACAAAATTGCCAACGAAATTGCACCGGCCCCCCAAGAGTGCCTCGTTCGCGAGGTGCACAATGAGATGTGCCATCGGAGTAAAGAAGCCTGACGGAAATATCATCTCCAAATTGCATAGCAACTCCGACACCTGAACTTGCAGCTTCTTAATAACCAGAGGACATATCTGCTTAGCACAGAGGGTGAGGAAGAAATGGCTCAACTCCGCAAGCACTCGCCATACTTTCTCAGAGAGATACCCTCGAACCATCACCGGCATCAGCCGCTTAATCCATATATGATATTCATGACTCTTGACCCCGGTGACTTGTCTTGTCGAAATATTGACTCCCTTACTTATATTCGAACAATAACCGTCAGGGAACATCATGATGTATTTGAGCCACCTAAATGACTCCTTCTTTTGGACATTATCAAGGCAGTAGTAGGCATGCAGCTTGAACCAATTCTTTCAACGGACAGTAGGAGGCTGCATGTGTAATCTCTTCCTATCACAAAGCTTCTCAACATCGACTCTAGCCTTGACATTATCCTTTGACTTCCCAGGAATGTTTAGGACTGTGTGAAAAGGGAATCCCCGACATTCTTTTCGGTGTGCATCACATCGATGTTATGGGGAAGTTCGAGGTCCTTGTAATACAAAGGATTCGTTAAGGCTGCCATGTGAGTCCAATTATGCGTTACACCATATCCCGCAAATTGATGGCCAGTTCCCGGCGCCGCGGGCATGAGAGCACGTAGCTCGACATCAACAACTGCACCCTCGAACTTTGGTACCTCTTTTACTTCATGCACAACTTTGCCCTTCTTGAAGTTCTTTCTATCTTCTCTGAATGAATGATTTCTTTTGAGGTACTGTCGATTCGTGTCAAACGCAACATACTTGCGACCCGACTTTAGCCAAAGGAACTCAAGTCGGTGCCTACACACTGGGCATGTCCACTTACCAGTTGTACACCATACGCATGTTAGGGCGTACCCGGGCATGTAATGCATAGTATACTGCAACCAAACTTTCATCAAAAAGTTTCTCTTTGATGCTCGGTCGTATGTCAACGTCCCGTGTATCCAAGAGTGGTTCAAATCATCCACAATCGGCTGCATGTAGACACTCAAGTTCTTCCCCGGATACTCAGGTCCTGAAATTATCAGCGACAAAAACATGGTCTTTCGTTGCATTAATACTCCGGGAGGGAGATTGAGCTAAATAACATACACTTGCCAGCAGCTGTACGAGGCCGTCGACATACCATATGGGTTGAAGCCATCTGTTGCTATCGCAATTCTAACATTCCGAGCCTCTTCTTCCTACAGGGAGTATTTGTCATCGAAGTTCTTCCATGCCTTACCATCAGATGGATGTCCCATCTTCTTCCGTCCGTGCTCGTCCTCGTATCTTTTCCCCTTCTTGTGCCACGTCATCTGTTTGGCAGTCTCCTCGCTCAAGTAAAGTCATTTGGATTATTTTTATGAATGGGAGATCGAAGTATCTTCTTAGCGACCTTCACGCCTCACCGACCATCCTTCCCTTTATCTCTTCATATCTAGAGGCCTTACAAATGGAGCAGCACTTATCACCCTCAAACTGTTTCCAAAACAAAAGGCAGCCTTTTGGACAGCAATCTATCTTTTCGTAATCCATGTTGAGCTCCTTCATGAGTTTCTTTGTTTCGTGAAAGGTTTTAGTAAGACAATGCCCTTCGGGCAACATGTTACCACATGTTCTCAGATTAGCTTCAAAGTGAGAACGGGTGGCGGAGTACTGGCACTTGTCGGCTAGACACTAAGAGATGGCATCGAGCTGAGAAATCTTTGCACCCTCGTATAGAGGCCTCTTAGCCGCGGCCATCATATCAAGGAAGGGCTTCCCGGTTGGCTCCGGTTCCTCCGGTTCTAGCGGTTCCTCCGGTTCTGGTGATTCCTCCCGTGGAGGTGGCGAATTCGGCTAGTCGGCATCGATGAGATCATCTAGCATGTTTCTAATCCCATTATGCTCATTGCCATTGAGCCGCTGACGCATCACCTCACCTTTGTCACGTTCGTACCGGGCAAAGTCGACTTGCGTGACATAGTTAGACATGTACCCATATTGCAGAAGATGTTTATACATGTCATCCTTTCCCTGACGATGACGCTTAGTGCAATGAGCGCAGGGACAAAGTGCCCGAACCATTGCCTTCGAACCATGCGCTAACTCATTCACTAACAAATGAGTGTTCCGTACCCAATCGTCTGTTTTATTAGTCGCACTAATACGGCCACTGTACATCCACCCATTATCAGCCATCCTCTTCTGCTTTGTTGGGAGATAAACAACAAATATTACATTTTATATCAAACAGGAGATTAAATCCTTCATATTTTTACGCATTCATCAACCTACATGTCTAATAGGAAAAGAGGGTCCTAACCATCCGCCGGATCCGTAGATTGGGTAACTTCTCCCTATTTCTATCCCAATCCGAGCAGAATTTCGGCAGCACCTCCCCGCTGCTCTCCCGATGCACGTCTTGACAAAGCCAAGAGCATGTGCATTCGGAGAACAACAAGGAGGCGCCACCGAAATCCTGTCTCGAATCGAGGTAGAGCCAGGGAGAACCATACCCAACTACGAATCCGCCGACTGCCCGATAAAAGCCGTAAGCATTACGGTTCAAAATATGCGAGACCACTAATGCATATTAAGTCGTGTAACGCTTACGGTCGGGATGACGCCTAGGTGACGCGACAGACTTGGTGATCTAGACACAAAAATAAACCTAGGTACAAGAGAGGCGAACAGATTCTCACCCTCGAAGCGTGATCAAATCGTCGAAGATGATCCGGGCCCCCGCCGTCAACCCCCCCCCCCCCGCTCACCCTCCGGTAAATGCAAAAAATATGAAAATATGGTTACATATGAAACATCTATCTAGCAAATTTCATCCATATTACTAAATTATATTTATATTTCACTTTATAATTATATTTATATTTCAATTTCTAATTCTATTTTGAGCAAACTACTAGCAAACTCCTATTTCTACAAGCAAACTCACATAGTACAAACTTCTATTTATACAAACTACTACCAATTCTAAATCTAAAACAATTTCTACTCCTATTTCGACAAACTCCTACTTCTACAATCACCTAACAATTACTAAATTACAAAATCACCTAACAATTACTAAATCACCTAACAATTACAAAACCACCTAACAATTACAAAATCACCTAACAATTACTAAATTACTAAATTTATACAAACTACTAAATTACTAATACCAAACTACTCCTATTTCTACTGGCAAACTCACATAGTACAAACTCCTACTTCTAAAAAAAGAAAAATGGGCCATTACCTCCAAGCGGCGGGACAACGAGCTCAGGAAGGCGGCGGTCGAGCTCGGGGAGGAGGGGCGACGCTCGGGGAGGCGGGGGCGAGCTCGGGAAGACGGGGCCGAGCTCAGGGAGGCAGGGGTGATCTCGAGGAGGCAGGGGCGAGCTCGGGGAGGCGGCGGCCGAGCTCGAGGAGGGGAAGGGGAGGCGGCGGGGAGGGGGCTGATGGAGGTGCGGTGCTAGGGAGGAGGTTGGTGGCGGCGCTAGGGAAGGGGAAGGGGAGGCGGCGGCGCTCGGGGAGGAGGAGGGACACGGTGGTGCTCGGGGAGGAGGAGGGAGACGGCGGAGGGAGGAGGAGGGAGACAACAGAGGGAGGAGGCGGGGTCGGGCTCGGGGGGCGGCAGGGTCAGGGAGCAGTGGCTGGCGGCGGCGTGTCGGCTGGTGCGAGGCGGGCGCGGGGTTAGGGAAGAGATTGGGGAAGGAGTGGTGGGTGAGTGGCCCGGGGTGGGCCGCGGGCCAAACTAACGCGATAAGGCTACGCCGACGGCCAGGCGTACGCCGAGGGAAGCCGTCGGCGTAGCTAGGGTTTTTTCCAGGGTCCCTCTACGCCGACGGCCAGGCATACGCCGCGGGCGGCCGTCGGCGTAGCCAGCTTTTTTTGAAGGATATCAAAAGGGGATCCAAAAACATTATACCAACAAGCAACTACATTTAGTAAGGAGAGTGCATAAATAAACTTTTCACCGGATGATGTAAAACCATGTTGGTTCACAAGTTGAGGCACAATCCTACTCGATTTCACCGGAACAGGGAGATTCCCCCTTATATGGGTCCAGAACCTTCGCTTCTAGGTTAGAGCGCATGCATGCGAGGGGAGACACATGCAAGCACCTATACCAACCTTTCACCATAGTCACACACATATGCTAGGGACACATGCAAGTTTTCATCTGATTCCGTCGTTCTCGTGGTCTTCCTCTGGCGAAACCCTGATCTGTGCACACTCGGATCGTCTACCCCCTTAGCCGTTCCTCTGACTGGGGTATCCCGGCGTAGCTCTCTCTTGTTTTGTGTTTTTTTAGGTCATAGGATGATGTAAAACCATGTTGGTTCACAAGTTGGGGCACAATCCTACCCGGTTTCACCGGAACAGGGAGATTCTCCCTTATACGGGTCCAGAACCTTCGCTTCTAGGTTAGAACGCACGCATGCAAGGGGGGACACATGCAAGCACCTATACCAGCCTTTCACCACAATCACACACATGTGCTAGGGACACATGCAAGTTTTCATCTGATTCCGTCGTTCTCGTGGTCTTCCTCCGGCGAAACCCTGATATGTGCACACTCGGATCGTCTACCCCCTAGACGTTCCTCTGACAGGGGTAGCCCGGCGTATCTCTCTCTTGTTTTGTGTTTGTTTAGGTCATAGGATGATGTAAAACCATGTTGGTTCACAAGTTGGGGCACAATCCTACCCGGTTTCACCGGAACGGGGAGATTCCCCATTATATGGGTCCAGAACCTTCGCTTCTAGGTTAGAGCGCATGCATGCGAGGGGGGACACATGCAAGCACCTATACCAACCTTTCACCACAGTCACACACATATGCTAGGGACACATGCAAGTTTTCATCTGATTCTGTCGTTCTCGTGGTCTTCCTCCGGCGAAACCCTGATCTGTGCGCACTCGGATCGTCTACCCCCTAGACGTTCCTCTCACAGGGGTAGCCCGGCGTAGCTCTCTCTTGTTTTGTGTTTGTTTAGGTCATAGGATGATGTAAAACCACATTGGTTCACAAGTTGGGGCACAATCCTACCCGAGTTCACCGGAACAGGGAGATTCCCCCTTATACGGGTCCAGAACCTTCGCCTCTAGGTTAGAGCGCATGCATGCGAGAGGGACACATGCAAGCACCTATACCAACCTTTTACTACAGTCACACACATATGCTAGGGACACATGCAAGTTTTCATCTGATTCCATCGTTCTCGTGGTCTTCCTTCGGGGAAACCCTGATCTGTGCACACTCGGATCGTCTACCCCCCTAGACGTTCCTCTGACAAGGGTAGCCCGGCATAGCTCTCTCTTATTTTGTGTTTGTTTAGGTCATAGGATGATGTAAAACCATGTTGGTTCACAAGTTGGAGCACAATCCTACCCGGTTTCACCGAAACAGGGAGATTCCCCCTTATACGGGTCCAGAACCTTCGCTTCCGCATGCATGCGAGGGGGGAAATGCACATGTGATTGAATCTTTGAACAACTTCACAAAAAATTGTGACATATAAATTTCACGCACATGTGATAATAACACACAAACATGCAAATTTCTCAGCTTGTGAGAAGATTCGACATTTCATGTGGGCGTGAAGACTATTATTCGGAGGCTACGAATTCATCCAATTGATAAAATAGAACCTAAATAATTGATACTAATAAATAAATACAAATATAAAATAAGATCATAATCTGGTAAGGAAAAAAATGTACAGCTGTACGCCGAGGGTCACCGTCGGTGTAGGAAGGACGTACGCCGAGGGTGACCGTCGGCGGCTCTCGGCGTACTGCTGAAGCCGTTAGGGCCCGTCCCGACCTGGCCTGTCTAGTGCCACGTGGCCACCACGTACGCCGACGGTCACCCTCGGCGTACCTGCCGCTACGCCGATGGCTACGCTACGTCGAGGCTCGGAAGCTGGGCTAGCCTGGTCCGGTGCTACACCGACGGCCCCGACCTTTGGCCGTCGGCACATAACACCATTCATGTAGTGAGTCTAGTCTCTCGGCATAATTTCATCCAAGCGCTTTGCGCCCGTGATAACCCACAAACGGGCTTCTTTCTTAATCTTATATAGAATTACAACCATGATTTAATCCGTATGGTGTGGCGGCACTTGGCGAATAGATGGGTGATCGATTCCATAGATTTCTTAATAAAGGACACAACCCACATTCTGCAAGACAAGTAAAATATTCGTTTTAGGAGGAGCCCAAATCATCAACACCATCTTGTTTATATTGGAGGCGATAGAACCCATGAATTGCATTTCTTAAGCTAAGGCCGTCGTGTATTAACCATCATCCATGAGCTTCCAAGATATGTCGTCTTCAAGGTGGCTCTGTAGGCGCACATTCGTGAGAAGAGCCCAAAGCTTCACGTATTGGGCAAAGGTGGTTCATGGTGAACCCACAATCTTTTGCTGTCAACAAAATGTGTCAATACTTGCAAGCTCCTACCTCGACACACTGGTTTGTTGTCAAGAGGAATCTTTGCTATGTTCAGGGCACTATCCATCACGGCTTACAGCTGTAGCGTCCTACTTCATATCCTACCTTATTATCTGCGTATTCTGGTGCAGACTGGGCTGGTAGTCCTGATGACAGGCGATCAACTGAGGGATATGATATCTTCTTTGGTGCCAACCCGGTTTCTTGGAGTACTAGAAAGCATGCTAAAGTCTCTCGTTCTATCACCGAGTCTGAATACAAGGCTCTGGCTAATGCTACTGCAGAAGTAATATGGTTACAGGTTGTTCTTGGTGAATTGGGAGTACTTCATCCTTGTCCACCTGTTCTTTGGTGTGACAATATTGGAGCAACTTTTCTGTCCTCTAATCAGTATTTCATGCTCGGACAATACACATTGAGGTGGATTACCATTTTGTTTGAGAGAGAGAGAGTTGCACCGAAGTTGTTACAAATTAAGTTCATATCTTCTAAGGATTAACTAGTAGATATCTTTACAAAGCCACTACCTCTACCACTATTTGAATCTTGTAGGCACAATATCAACCTTCATGCTTTGGTTGAGATTAAGGAAGGATGATAAACTGTGAATATATGTAAATGTATTAGTTCTAACTCTATATGGTTTAGGTATTGTATAAACCTACCTTATATGACTGTAACATCCTTGTACTATAACCTACTATAAATACATGAGGCCGTGGTGGTGAACTGTGTGAAACCTACCTACCAATACTCATTTACTTTCACCCTGAATTAAATATTTCATGTACAATTAGAAGTTCTATCTAGAGTAGGTATTCCAAAACCTGATCTAGTAAATTATGTGCAGGTCATCGTTGGTGGTGTAGCAGCTGGCATCTAGGCTTACCAAAAGCATAGGCAAAGGACCAACGTCCTGAGGGGTTCCCCTGACTCCAAGGGAGAAGGATACCATGCTTGACATCCTTACGCCCCCTCTCTCGAAATAGGCTTTTGTCCCGCTTTATAAATAAAGCAATATCCACATACATAATCCACATACATAGTTCAGACAGCATCCGGGACGGACGAGGCCAAACCAAAAAAGAAAAAGCACGAACATACGCTGGGGCCATAGCACAAGCAAGCCCAAGAAAAAACTAAAAACCACAACGGAGAGACGGCGAGGAAACTTAGGCCACCGTCGGGGTCGATGTAGCAGGAGCCGAGAGGGGGAGCACCGCCGTCCTCAAGGCCCGAAGAGTGTCGTCAAAGACCGTCCGGTCACACTGCCGCACCAGGGGAGACCACTGCTGGAGGAAGGCAAGAAAGGAGAAAATAGGGTCAGTCACGCGGGAAGGATAGACCTTCTTAATCACCATCTTGTTACGCACATTCTACAGGGTCCACTAGATGGCCGCAAACACAAGCCAGAAGAGATGGCGCCTCCCTCCGGCTTGGTTTGCCTGGGTCTGCAGTAACTCCCCGAGCTCCTGCGCCTGCCAGGCAGGCCCTAGCACCTCTTGGACAATGCTCCACAGAGCCCGAGCCGCCGTATAGGAAAACATAATATGGGCACAAGACTCCAGAGTCCCACATAGGGGACACAAGCCATCGCCCGAGCCATTACGCTTGGCCACCTCTACCCCCGAAGGGCGCCGGTCTCGAAGGAGTTACCAAACGAAGATGCGAATACTAATAGGGAGAGGGGCCTTCCACAGGGGAGGTGTCCAGCTTAGCTCCGGGCCCTAGAACAGGGCGCAATAAGCCGAGCTCACCGAGAACTCCCCCAAGGGGTAAAGCTCCCATGCGGCCGAGTCCGGGTCCTCCGACAAGGTCACCTGTAGCGAGCCGAGTAGCTGCTGGAAGTCCGCGGCTTCCGCCTCTCTAAGGTACCGATGGAACAAGATGTTCCAGCGGCCTTCGCGAAAGGCCTCAGCAACGAGCGCCGACAGAGAGAAGGAGATGGCAAAGAGATCGGGGAACTGCACCCCCAAAGGGATTGGGAGCTGCCAAGGGTCAAGCCAAAACCGCACCCCCTGTCCACAGCCCACCATGAAGGAGACACCCAAACCAATGAAGTGCTTAATCTCCTGGATGGCTCTCCAGAATTGAGAGCCTTCCCGTCTCTCGCAAGCCAATAAGGGGCGACCCCGGAGATATTTGGCTTTGATAAGCTGAAGCCAGAGACCTCCATCATCCCTGAGGATGCACCAAACCCATTTCAGCATCAGCGCCACATTAAAGCGGCGAGAGTCGAGGATCCCTATGCCCCCCAAGGTCCTTGGGGGCGCACACATCCGCCCATTTGACCATATGATATTTCTGATGGACGTCTCGCGCCGCCCAAAAGAACCTAGACAACTCCTTCGTGAAGTCGTCATAGGTCCCTTTTGGCAGGAGGTACAGGCCCATCTGGTATATGGGTAGGCTCGAGAGACAAGAGTTAATCAGTACCGACTTGCTCCCCTTGGACATAAGGCATGCTCTCCAAGGCTCCGCTCTCGAGCGCACCCTCGAGACCAAGGGGGCTAGGTCTCTGATCAACACCCTAGTCTCCCGGATGGGCATCCCTAGATAAGTAATGGGGAAGTCAGCCAGTCTACAATTTAGGTTATCCGGGATCCGCTGACGCTCCTCCTTGGAGTATCCGAGAATCATAACCTTGCTCTTGTCGAAGTTGATCGTCAGCCCAGACAAGTATTCAAAACAAAGGAGAAGGAACTTCAAGTTAATGATGTCGAGGTCTAAACCCTGCACCATGATCATGGTGTCATCCGCATATTGGAGGTGGGAGATCCCACTTGGGGATCAGGTGGCCCACCACTCCCGAGATGTGGCCAGCCACTTTGGCTCTATCCAAAATCTCATCCAGGGCATCCACCGCGGCGTTAAACAGGAGGGGGGAAATTGGGTCCCCTTGTCTAACCCCACATGACGGCCTAAAGTATGGGATAATCTCCCCATTTATGTTGATCAGCGTCTGCCCACTCATCACAAACTGCATGATCCAGCAGATCATGCGGTCGTCGAAACCCCTCCTCTCCAGCACTAGTATCAAGAAGGCCCAGTCCAAGCGATCATAGGCCTTTTGGAAGTCCAGTTTGAGGAACACCCCTTTCTGATGCTGCACCTTAACTTCATGAATAATTTCATGAAGAGCCAGGACATCGTCGTGAATGAGGCATCCCTTCAGGAAGGCGAACTGGAGAGGGTGGGTAAGCCGCTCCAGGACCGGAGCGAGACGAAGGGCATAGACCTTGGCGAACAGACGTTGGATGACATTAATCACTATGATCGGGCAGAACTTGCGGATATCCGTGGCCCCCACTACTTTGGGGATCATGGTAATAACGCTAAGGTTCAGGCGGGACATCACCAGAGTCCCCGTGTAGAACTCCCAGAACATCTGTAGCATCACCGGCTGAAGCTGGTCCCAAAAAGTCAGGAAGAAGCTCACGGGCAGACCATCTGGGCCCGGAGCCGAACTAGACTTCATGGTCTTCAAGGCTACCGACACCTCCCCCAGGAGAAATAGGAGGGCGAGCTCCGCATTCTCCTCTTGGGAGACTAGTGCCTCACCAGACCAGAAGTCCGGCGCAAGCGAGATGCCCGAAGGCAGCAACGCCGAGAACAGGCCCCGGTAGAAGGCATAAATATGGGTGGAGAGGGCCTGTGGAGATTCCAACAGATCCCCGCCCGCCTAGAGGCAGGGGATCGAACACTTCCTCCTCCTGCCATTGGCAATGGCATGGAAGTAGGCCGTGTTCGACTCCCCCTGGACAGTCCAGTTCTGGCGACTCTGCTGCCGCTAGAACGCCTCCTCTCCCTTGTAGATCTCCATAATGGAGGTCTCAAGGCAGTACCTATGGGACCAAGCCTCGGACGAGAGGCCATGCTGGTCAGCCTCCCGGTCCAAGGCCTGGATTTCCCCAAGAATGGCCTCCTTCTGGTTCCGGAGGTCCTCCCCCAAATTAGCCCCCAACCCCCCATGAACTGCCGAGATAATTTGGCACAATGGTGCCAGATATCCACTGCATAGTAAACCCGAGGGGTTGAGGCGGCCGCTGGCAGCCACCTCGACCGAACCGCCTCCACAAATCCTCATTTCTGTAACCAGAACGATTCAAAGTGGAAACGGTTCAGGCGTGGAGGTTGTCCCCCTCCGTAGGAGAGGAGGAGAGGGGTATGATCCGACCCAATCCTAGTGACCGCCTTTAGCGAGCATAGGGGGAAGGCCACTCCCCACTCAACGGAGACAAAGACACGGTTGAGGACACTGCGGATTGGGTGAATTTGTTTATTTGTCCAAGTATATCTAGAGCCCACTCGCACAATCTCGCGGAGGGCCAAATCGGCAATGCAGTCGTTAAACATACACATCCTAGGGAGGTCCACATTTGCTGAGCTCTTGTCTTCAATAGAATGGATCAGGTTGAAGTCACCGGCGATTACCACCGGGATATCAGTCCGTTCCACTTTCGACTTGAGCTCTAGCAAGAAATCACCGGACCTCCTATGGTCCGCGGGGCCATAGACAATAACCACCTCCCATTTGAAGCGAGACTGCCTATGAGTGAGGGCCATGCTCACAAAGAATTCCCCGCGGTCCATATCATCTATCTCAAAGGTATTCTCCTTTACCCCCAGGAGGATCCCCCTGAGTGGCCATAAGCAGGAAGCCAGGACCAAGAGAACTTGAAGCGGCTAAGGGACTCCAATTCGGCGATGGAGAAATCTTGGCGGATCCCTCGAATGGCCATAAGCAGGAAGCCAGGACCAAGAGAACTTGAAGCGGCTAAGGGCCTACAATATCCGGCACTTCCAAGCGGATGTATTCCTTGATCTAGCAACGTCTGCCCTCGTGCTCGAATCCCCGGATGTTCCAAATGAACATCCGGATGGCCCGAGGATGTCCATCAGGATACCTCAGGCCAGGGTGGTCCCCTTCGCGGGGACCGAACAGGCACGGGGGATAGGAGGATGTGACAGAGCTGCCTTAGGAGGTCTCCCACATGGCCTACCTGGGGGTGTCGGCTTGTGAGTGATCTCCCTCTCATCAGGTGCAGGAGGAGGATCCCTGCTAGGGCCAGGCCCATCGGGCCTAGCCTCGGCCAGGATCCGGGAGCGCTCCCGCTCCCGGGCGTCGCGCGCCCGGGCAGCAGCGATTGATCCTGCATACCCCTACCGCGCCTTAATGGCCGCAAGCTGCTCAAGCTTCGTCCCCTTCTTGCCACGGAAGACAATCCCATAGTCATCAGCCAGTTCGCCCAGGTGAGCAAGCGAGACCTCAGAGAGCACACAGAACGGAGAACCAGGCAAACCGTATGGACCAGGGTCAGGAGAAACAACTAAAGAGGCAGAGGTGGTACCTGAAAACTCATCACATGCCGCCACTTAGCGAGATGCCCGCTTTGCCATAGTCAGCTCGGGTCCGGACAAGCCTGTTCGAGAGTCAGTGAGGCAAACACTGTGGAGGGAAGGGGGCAGGGGCGACGGCCTGGGAGCCCTGGTCCGACGCAGCTTGGAGGCTGCGGCAGGGGTGATGGAGTCCACGACAATGGGAGACAGCACCGGCGGGTCTGGGGTGTCCGGGGTGAGGGTGTAGAACACCACTCCTGGGGACCGCGGGGACTGGTTGGTACACACTACCAACCCCTCACTCCCCAGGTCTCCAGCTCCGGGGACAGGGGGATAGAGGGAGTACCAGGATGAGGCGAGTGAACCGGGGTTAGGTTGGAGCCGTACTACGCGATGTCGAGGCCGATGGAGACAGGAGGGTCGGGTGGTAGCAGCAAGGGAGGTCCAGCAAGGCCAGCTTGGCCGGGACGCTCAGCAAGAGAGGGTGCCTCCCAGGAAAGAAGGGGCCTCCTCCAGAGATGCTCGCCGCCGGAGGGGGGGGCGATAATGCCCCCGGACACCCCTACGGTGGGAGGGGAGGAGGAGGAGACGCGTCGGTGGCAGGTGGGGACTGAGGGTCCGACCCTAAGTCACTGTCCGAGTGCTCCTCCCCTGAGCTGCCCCCGGCACCAGCGTCGTCACCGGTCGGCGGGGGAGGGGGAGACGGGGGCTGGCTGATACGTCGGAAACGTATTTATAATTTTTGATGTTCCATGCTTGTTTATTATCTACTTTGCTTTTCTTTATCTACACTTTGAAGTGCTTTTTACATGTTTTCTGGTACTAACCTATTAACAAGTTGTCACAGTACCAGTTGCCTGCTTTCTACTGTTTTTGGTTCCAGAAAAGCTAGTAAGGAAATATTCTCGAAATTGGACGGGACAAAAGTCAAAGTCAATAATTTCCGTGGGGAACAAGAAGTCCAGAGGGGATACGGAGAGGCGTGCCAGGGTGGCCACACCCCCCTAGGCGCGGCCAGGGGTGGGCCCGCGCCTAGGCAGGGTGTGGCCCCCCTAGCCACCTCCTCCGCCTCCCCCTTCGCCTATAAGAATCCCCCGATGCCTAAACCCTAAGTACCCGATCAATATTCCACGAAACCTTCTGTAGCCGCCGCCATCGTTGTCCCTAGATCAGGGGGGATCTGAAGTTCTTCCCGGCACCCTGCCGGAGGGGAGATCATCTCGGAGGCCTTCTCTCCGGTATGATGCGTGAGTAGTTCCACCTTGGACTATGGATCCATGTAGTAGCTAGATGGTTGTATCTCCTCCTTGCTCTTTCATGTATAGATCTTGTAAGCTCCATTCATGATCAAGATCTAATCTATTTGTAATCATGCATGTTGTTTTTGCGGGGATCCGATGGATATTGGGATTATTATGTTGGTTTAATTAATGGTTTGGTCTTTATGATTCTATCATGTCTGTGTTGTTTGTGATCTTGCATGCTCTCCATTGTTCGTAGCTATCTTTGCCAAGTAGTTGCTAGTGACTCCAAGAGGGGGTATTTATGCTCGATAGTGGGTTCATGCCTCTAGTTTCCAAGGGAAGTGACAAAAATCTCTTCGGTTGTAGATGTGCTGTTGCTACTAGGGAGAAAACAACGGTCTCTTGTTCATGGAACATGTGGACTATTTACCTTACACACTTTTCTTAAATCAGTTGTCTTTTGCTTGCAACTTAATACTGGAGGGGGTTCGAATGATAACCTGAAGGTGGACTTCTAGTCATAGATGCAGTTGGATGGCGGTCTATGTATCTTTTTGTATTTCCCAATCGAATCTCATAGGATATTTCCGACTAGTAACTGCATTGTTATGCCTTGCTCAGTTCCTGTCAATTGCCCGCTGTAATTTGTTTACCCTTCATGCCATGTTGTTTATCTAAAGAGATCACCTCTAGTGAACTATGGACCCCGGTCCAATCTTTACCATTGATACATCTTCCACTGTTACTTGTTTACTTGCTGCAAACCACCATTACCTTCCACACCATACGTTTAATCCTTTGTTACAGCAAACCAATGAGCTTGACAACCTCACTGATTCTTTGGGACAAAGTCTTGAGTTTGTGTTGTGTAGGTCTCCACGTTGTTTGCAACACCCGTGTGACGTTTCCTTCCTCCTTATGGTTCGATAACCTCGGTCTCAACTGAGGGAAAACTTGCCGCTATGCTCTTCACACCCTGCGCTTGGGGTTACCAACAAAGTGCCACGTCGAGCACCATCAAGTCTTTCTAGCGCCGTTGCTGGGGAGGCTAAGGACGTCTTCACTAGGCGAGTCCTCCACTTCCTTTTTTTTACTTATTTTAGTTTGCTTTGTTTCTTTTGCTTGGTTTTGTTTGCCTCTTTTTCAAAAACACAAAAAAAAATAGTTCCTGCTCTAGCTGCTGCTGCTGCTGTTTTTGGCTTGCCTACCTTTGCCAAAATGAACTCTGCTGAGAACACCAAGTTTAGTGACTTCACTAGCACCAACAACAATGATTTCCTAAGCACTCCTATTGCTCCACTTGCTCCTGATGCTACCTTTTATGAAATTAAGCCTGCTTTGTTAAATCTTGTGATGAGAGAGCAATTTTCTGGTGCTATTTCTGATGATCCTACTGCCCATCTCAATAGCTTTGTTGAACTTTGTGAGATGCAAAAGTATAAGGATGTAGATGGAGATATTATTAAGCTCAAGCTTTTTCCTTTTTCCTTGAGAGGAAAAGCTAAAGAATGGTTGCTATCTTTGCCTAAAAATAGTATTGATTCTTGGACTAAGTGCAAAGATTCTTTTATTGGAAAATACTATCCTCCTGCTAAGATTATATCTATGAGAAGTGACATTATGAAATTGAAACAACTTGATAATGAACATGTTGCTCTATCTTGGGAAAGAATGAAGTATTTGGTTAAGAATTGTCCCACTCATGGACTCACTGCTTGGATGATTATCCAGACTTTCTATGCAGGTTTGAACTTCTCCTCAAGAAATCTGTTGGATTCAGCTGCTGGAGGTACCTTCATGGGCCTCACCTTGGGTGCTGCAACTAGGCTCCTTTATAATATGATGGTTAACTACTCTAAATGGCATGTTGAAAGAGCTCCACATGGTAAGAAGGTAAATTCTGTTGAGGAAACTTCCTCTTTGAGTGATAAGATTGATGTTATTATGGCTATGCTTGTTATGGGAAAGCTCCTTTAGATCCTAATAGTGTTCCCTTAGCCTCTTTGGTTGTTCAAGAAGATCAAGTGGATGTGAACTTCATTAGAAACAAAAATTTCAACAACAATGCCTATATGAATAATTTTGGTAGTAACAACAATTATAGGCCTTATCCTCCTAATAATGGCAATTCCTATGGAAACTCCTACAATAATGCTAGAAGTGCCCCCTCTGAACTTGAAGTCATGATCAAAGACTTTATTAGTAAACAAACTGCTTTCAACAAGACTATGGAGGAGAAACTCTTAACTGTTGAAAAGAATATATCCTCTTTGTCTGAAGCTCAGTCTTCCTTGATTAATAAAATGGCTGCTAAACCTGGAACTATGGAAAGTACCTTTGCTGCCACTCATGCCATACAAGTTACTATTGATGAAAATGTTAGGCTGTTAGCTCAACTTCATGCTAAGTGGGAAAGGGAATCTGAAATTGATAGAAACAATAGTGTGCACTATTACCACTAAACCACAAGTAGTCCATGTTCCTCCTCCTACTATGCCTAAGCCTATTGAGCCTACTACTAGTGATGCTAAGTATGATTTTGATATTGATGGTTGCAATATTTCTGAAGTGATTATGTTCCTACAAAAGCTTGTTATAAGTCCTGATGCTAGTGATATGCATGTTGCTTTCACCAAAAACATTGCAGATACTCTTGTGAAAATTAAGGAAGAGAAGCTAAAACACAAAGCTTCTATTCCTAGGAAAGTAGAAGATAGTTGGTAACCCATAATTAATATGCAAGTTAATAACTTTGATCTCAAACCTTCATATGATCTTGGTTCTGGTGTCTCTATTATGACTAGGAATATTTATGAAATTCTTGATTTGCCACCATTGGAAGATTGTTATTTGGATGTTCCACTTCATGATAATGCTAAGAAGAAACTCATGGGGAGTATCAATGATGTTCTCATTATGGATAACAATGCTTATGTCCCTGTTGATTTCTATATTTTGGATGTTGAATACAATGCTTCTTGTCCTATTACTTTGGGAAGACCTTTCTTAGAACAGTTGGAGCCATCATTGATATGAAAGAAGGCACCATCAAATATCATTTTCCATTAAGGAAAGGTTTTTTGAACACTTCCCTATGAGGAGAGAAAAGTTGCTTTTTATCCTCCTTTGAAAGCAAGGTTTGATGTTAATGCTTCCTCATTTGAAAATACTTGATTGTTCTTGCTTCTTGTGCCTAACTTAAAGGCGTTAAAGAAAAGTACATGTTGGGAGATAACCCAAGAGTTTTCTTGAGTCTTGGAAGTTATTACTTCAGTAATGAACTCTCCTTATCCTTTTTGTTTGCTTTTTATGCCAAGAATGACCTCTTGGAGTTCTACCTGCTGGTCTGTTTTGACATATTTCTGCCATTATTTGCATTTGCTTCTTATTGATTCCTTTTTTGAGTTCTCTTTTGGGGAATTAAGCTGTTTGAAGGAGTTACTACAGTAGCTTGTGTTTTTAGTGAAAAGCCTTGTTGTTCCAAAGCTTTGCCAGAGGTCTAATATCTTTTGAATAAACTAATGTTGCTAATGAAGATTGTGTGAAGTTTTGTATGAAGGAAAAATTTCAGGTGTAAAGAGAGAATGATGTAATGAGATGAAGAATGGAAAAAAGCTCAAGCTTGGGGGTGCCACCATGGTGTCACCCCAAGAAATATCCAAGAGGTACAAGCGTCAAAGCTTGGGGATGCCCAAGGCATCCCCTTCTTCATCAATAAAAAGCTCAGGTCTGTCTAGACACTTCTTTTTTATTGTTTCATGCACAGTTGTGTTGTTCTTGGAGCGTCTTAGTTTTTTTTGCTTTGCTTAGGTTGTTTAGTTTGCTTGAATAAAGTAGTTTGGACCCCTGTTCTCGTTGTGTTGTTTTGCAAATAAGTTGCTTGGTGTTGGAAAGGAGTAGTAAGTTCTTGCTGGGAAGTGCAAGAGGAGCTTGCATTGACTGTGACTTAGACTTTAGCATGACATGCTAGGTGTTGTTTTGACTTTATACTTAGTGATTATTGCTTTAGCATGTATTGTTCCAAACAATTTGGATTGCTTAGTGTGCCTTGAAGAAATTATGCGTTGTTTTAGCATGCAAAAGCATAGTATTGTGGTATTCTCCTTTGAGGTTTGTTTGGGTTGACTTGGCACATGCTCACACCATGTTATGACTCTTGTCACCATTAGCCTCTATGATCATTTAGACCATGACTTGTAGTACCACTCCATGCCTTGATTAGTAATGCTTTGTTGCACTACATGATTATGGCCATTATTGCTCTCTTATTTAGTTGCTCCCACTCTTTTGCTAGCCCCCACTTATATGAGTAAGCTCTACTCATACTTCCAACTCCCAAGAAATCAAGTTATTCCAAAGTTTCCACTATAAACTCATATGCATGGTGTGTTACACCATTCCAAGTATATTCTTGTTTTCAGCTATCTTCCAATTAAAAACTATTTTGTTATGTGAAAACTTAGTGATTAAAGCCCTCACGAACTTGATGACACACTTTATATTTTTTTTCCCCTAATAAAATTGAACCATTGTGTCATCTATGTTGTATATGCTTGCACTTATACGTTGGAATTAGCAGAACCGTGCTGTCACGGGGAACGTTTTCAACATTGCACTTGTACTTTGTACTCAGTTGATATCATGCTCTTTTGTCTATGGATGTCACCGGTGTGAAATAAAAAGGGAACTTGTAAGTCCATGGAGTTTGTATTCTGTGTTAGAGAAACGCCTGGGCCACTAGCCTAAGCCATGCCTAATCATGGTGGGAACTTGCTGCATCACCATAGTGAGCTATCTATGAAGCATCCTCAATAAAAAGGTATGCATATAGTAAATAAAAAGATCGCTAAGATGCTCATTGTCTGCTTGCCTTGTCATTTTGGTTTTGGGAAATCTCTTGTACCATGTGCAAGGGGTACCCCGTTGGCGGTTCTCTATGATATGCAAATACTTACAATGACAAGAACTTACAGGTGACTGAAGTTGAGTATCATGAGGTGTGCCGCTCGTATTCAAGGGACTTGAGATTGCCAACTTATACTTTGTCAAGCATATACTCCATCTTTGTTCACTTTAACCTTAATTACTTCAAGGTTCTTATGATAGGGTCAATGAGGGCTGAAAGCTAACAAGTACCATAATTTTTGGAAGCTCTTTTTGAAACTTGAAATCCCTGATTCCCTTATAAAAGTCCTTTATTCCACCACTATTGAGTCTCCACCTTCTACTTTAGGCACCATTAAGAGAGCATAGTTGTCATTATGTGTGCAGTGTTCCAAAGCTTATTGATTGATGCATATTGTGATATTACTTGTTCTTGTGCTACTTGTTTCTAGTCACCCTTGTGAACTTTGAAGGTGTCCTATGCATCTATTTGCTACTCTATAGGGACAAGCTGATTGCCACTATGCTACGTTTTCTGTATGTGAAACAAACAAACGTTTTTCAATGCATGTTATTCATGATATTTGTTTGTAGCCTGTAATGTTGCATGATTAGTTGCTTTGTCTTACTGTTAGAACTCCATCTTTCATGATCAAGTTTAGAGTTCTTTGATCCCAGCTTTTAATGCTTGCAAATGGTTTGATCTTTATTGTGAGGGTGCATGCCACCTCAAAAATTATTCTTTTTATCACTTACATACTTAAGGACGAGCAAGAGTTAAGCTTGGGAATGCTTGATATGTCGGAAACATATCTATAATTTTTGATGGTCCATGCTTGTTTAGTATCTACTTTGCTTTGCTTTGCTTTGTCTACACTTTGAGGTGCTTTTTACATGTTTTCTGGTACTAACCTATTAACAAGTTGCCACAGTGCCAGTTGCCTGTTTTCTGCTGTTTTTGGTTCCAGAGAAGCTAGTAAGGAAATATTCTTGGAATTGGACGGGACAAACGTCAAAGTCCATAACTTTCCGTGGGAACAAGAAGTCCAGAGGGGAGCTGGAGAGGCATGCCAGGGCGGCCACATCCCCCTAGGCGCGGCCAGGGGTGGGCCCGCGCCTAGGCAGGGTGTGGGCCCCCTAGCCACCTCCTCGGCCTCCCCCTTCACCTATAAGAAGCCCCCGATGCCTAAACCCTAAGTACCCGATCAATATTCCACGAAACCTTCTGTAGCCGCCGCCACCGTCGTCCCTAGATCAGGGGGATTTGAAGTTCTTCCCGGCACCCTGCCGGAGGGGAGATCATCCCGGAGGCCTTCTCTCCGGTATGATGCGTGAGTAGTTCCACTATCACATCCCAAAATTTTCCAAATTTTGAAATGTGAAAAATAAATTAACAAATGATTTAATTGTTGAAATTTAGGGTGAAAAGAAACTTTTTGCTTCAAAATGGAAACACCAAAACCCTACTTGAACAAAATTTGAATAATAGAGCAATAAAAAAATATTTCATCAAAGATCAAATGCATTTATGCATGGAAAGAATCTTGAAATTTGAACACTTGGAAAAATAAACCAAGACCCTAAACCCTAAAGAAAGAAATCATTCCAAGATTTCTCTAAGACTATTGATTTGTTCCATATAAAAATTCAGCAATAAACATTTATAAATGATCAAAAATGATAGACCAAATATTATAAAACCATAGAAATTGGTTTCATTCAATTTGGAACCATGGATAAAAACTTATGAATTTAATAAGACAAAAGGAATTAATTTCCAAATCTAATAAAGCTCCTAACTAAAATCAATACCAAGTTGTGAGCAAAGTAATCCTAAAAGGATTTAAAAAGATAAACAAAATATAAATAAAATTATACAAATTGGAATCACCAAGTTTGGATCTATAAATAAAAAGATACGGATTTTATAAGGCAAAGAAATAAATAAATAAATAAATAAGGAAAAATTAAAAGACAAATTAAATCTTGGCCAAATCCATAAACAAATGAAATTTTACTGAATAATAAAAAGGAATAAAAGATTATTTAAATAAAATGGTATGGAATGAACCATATTCAACTTTATTTAAATAAAGACAAATTGCCTAAACTAAATAAATAATAAATCACAAGAAAATTATTTAGAAGACAATTTAAAACTAGAATTAAATCCATAAGCAAATGGAATAAAGATAATCCAAATAAAATAGAGGAATAGGTATTATTTGAATAAAATTTATATGGACTTGAACCATATTCTATTTGAAAGAAGACAAAATCGCTAATATAAATGATTAATTAAATCATGAGAAAATAATAATTGAATGTAACACCCCAGTTTTAGATAATCATTATTTAGGGTTTGTTTGTGCATTGCATGAGCATCATATCCTAAAAATGCCTGCAAAAGGAAATAAAGAAAACCCTAAAACCCTAATCTTCCCCCTCTATTTGAAAATACATTCAAATGGTTTTGAATTTTGAAAACCACAAAAATTATTGGAGCCCAAATGGACTAAGAGGGTCCCACAATATTTTACAAGTTTTATAAAAACCTTCTTGTACTTTTGAAATATATAAAACAGATTCAAAATGGAAATATACAAAGAGAAAAACAAAACAGAAATTGAAAACAGAAAAAGAAAAGGGATTTGCAAAATAAAAACTGAGTCCTACCTATCTGGGACGCAACCCAACCTCTCCCTCTCTCCTCTCGTTGCTCACCTAGCAAAGACACAGCCCACCTAAGCTCAGCAGCTACCGTTTCCCTCGTCGTCTTCGACGACGGAAGCTTTCGTTATCGCGCTGCCAGCCCGCCGGCCGCTATGATGCGTCATGCCGCCCCCGACTGAGCATAGGACCACCCGTGCACGCCTCCCTCTCCCTTATCCTACCACTCCTCCCCAGCGCTCTGATCCTCTCTTCCCACAAGCTCTCCATAACCCTAGCCGACGAATCGCCGCTGCTCTGGCCGCCCTCGAGATCCGCTGAGCAAGATGGAAGAACCGCCTCGTCGTGCCAAACTTCCTCGTCAAAGGAATCGATGCGGGGTACCCGCAATCGGCCGTCCCGACCGCTTCTTCCCCGTCTCCGACAGGCTTCCCCGCCGCCATAGCCGTCGACCTCGACCTTCCCCGGCCACGCCGACCCTCCTCTCGCACTCATGGTGAGCTCCTGCACCTCCTGGACCCTCTGCTGTCCTTCCTCTCGCTCTGTTTCGAGCCCGCGTCGAGCGTCTCCTTCCGCCGCCGTAGTGCATGCTCGTCGGCGTATTTTTGGCTGCCGAAACAGGGCGACGCCACCACCATATGGTCATCGTGTTGCGCTCTCTCCAACCCGCCTAACTATGTAGTTCACCGAGCCCTCCTTCTTCGTCCCCATGCGACGCCTGAGAGGTTCACCGTCGGGTGACGTCAGGCTGACGCCAGCCTGCGGGTCAGCCCGGTCAAACCAACCCCTTGGCCCCATCTTCTTGTGTGGCTGACGACGTGGCCTTGGCCCCACCCGTCAGTCGGAGTGAGTAGCCTCTGCCCCGGTGACAAATGCCCTGACCCCACTTTGTGTGTGTCTCACGATGTGGCTCGGGCCCGATCGACCACTATGGCTAGGTGTGTCTGGGTATAAAAAGTAATTTCCTTTTGGTTTATTAATTTCTGAAAATGATATAATCTTATAAAATCAATAACTTATTCATATTAAGTTAGAAAAATACAAATAATATATCAAAATGTTCAAAAAATGAGAGCCATCTCTTTAAACTATAACCATGCATTGTTCAACAACTTTCGTGACAAGTTTAATTAGAACAACATAGTAACCCCTCACAGGTGATTTCGGAGTTTCCCCGAGTTAGGGTTTTCGCCCCTCGGAACCCTGTTTAAATTGTCAAGCATGTTTTAGGGTTACATTTCAATACAATTTAACTTGTCATATCATCATCCTTGGTTGACCATTGTAGCGATGATATGTGTTGATTGTTTCCCTCTCTTTCCGGTGTTTGGTTTTTCCCGATAGAGTATGATGTCGAGATCGAGATTGAAGACAGAAATCAAGACCGTCGAAGATCGAAGATCAAAGAACAATACTTGACCAACTGTAACCAAGTCAAGTACAAGGCTCCCAAAGATCTGCTTGTTGGTTATCAGCTGGCAAAGGCAAGCATAGCCCACCATGATATAATCCTATGATTTCGGAAGCATTTCAATTCCTTCCATGATGCATACGATTCTACTATGGTCTTTTATCGGTAGATAGAGTATCCTATCTATTGCATTACTTCCTTTGAGCTTATATTACCTGATCCACTGCTCCTAGCATAACATAACTAGGTTTGGCTTGTGTGCACTGCTAGAGCTTATATATGTTTCTGCTTAGCCATGCATAGCTGTCAATTCTGGTCCATCCAGATGATGTATCAGATGTAGAGAATCTAGTATGACAGGAGAACGTGATGAGATGATATCAGAGGTGATATGAGTTAAACATGCTAAGGCTTGTATGGGAGGCCACGGTGGGATGTGGTTTTTCTAGTCCCATGCTCGCCACCACCAGGAACTGAGTTCTTTCCTTTGGAACCGAGATGGGCGTACAGCCACATGGGGTTTGGGAACCCCTCGCCTCATTAACTTTCCTAGTAGATTCCATGAGTCACATAGTTCGGGCGTTCCATTCGACATATGCATAGAAAACCGTTTGAAAGATTTGCCGGGTGAAGGTGCATTCATAACGGGTAGGTAAGCGTGTCCGGGGTTGCTTGGGGTAGATGGCGCCCCTGGTAAACCAACCTCGCCTCACATCTTTAAGTACCGACTTCGGGATTTGACCCGTTACAGCGAAACCATACTTATTGCGTGACTCATGGTCTCGGCGAAAGCAAGGTAAAGTTCGTGGCCAACCATCCTATGCCAGCCTTCCAAGGAAGAGGGCTAATAGCTTGGCATTAAGAGTCGGTTGGTACGTGTGGGTAAAGTTATACACCCCTGCAGGGTTAAATCTTTTCGAAAAGCCGTGTTCACGGTTATGAACGCTTGGTGACCAGATTCTAAGATCATAGAGAACTTTAACCTAATCGTAAAACTTGGCTGATCAATGTGTGCTTAAGGATGCTTCCTCATGGGTACGAGGGGGTGATCCTAGTTCAGGTAATGATGACTTGGTGGATATCAAAAGATGATGATCAATATTTTGGATATGTCGCTCTCTCCTCCCTCATGTTTATAAAAAAGTGGCTTTATGCAAAACAACTCCACCAACCATAAGTCTTGCGGAGTACACCCTGTACTCACCCTTGCTTTGTTGATACTTTTGGCAGAGTAAGTGTTCCCTGAAGATGAGTTTGGTACTACATCGACATCGACGAGTAGCTTGGGGTTCCCGGCCGGCAGCCTGGAATCTATGGGCTGGGACGTCATCATTATGCTTCAGGCCTCCTAGGCCATTTGTTAAGTTTGCTATACTTAATAGCATAATTTTCCTTCCGTTGTTTGATGTTTGTGGTCAGTGACCTCTGCTTGTAATAATTTGGTTCTTTGCTCAGTTATGAGCTTGCTGTAACAAATTTTGTGTCATAGGGTCACTACCGTGTTACCGATTCTTCACTGGATATTCTCGAGGTCAAGGTTAAGGTTATGTCAGACGGAGGTCTGGGATTTGTTTACCCCTGATCCCGGGGGTGTCACAGGTTTTGGTATCAGAGCAGTACCGACCGTAGGAAAACCTTGCTATCGGTCGATGTTGAGTCTAGTGTTTGCGAAAACTATTTTAAAAGCTGAAAAGTATTTGCGAAAACTCTAGTATGCTTCTTTTTCTCCTTATCTAGTTTTTCTCTATCTCTGGGTTATCTTATCTTGTGTTGATTTTGGAAAAGTTTTGATATCTCTTCTAGTCTTTCAAAACTTAGGTGCCTTTTTGGCATGCCGTTTCTCAACCAGTTGACCTAGTGTTGAGTTCTCTAGAGCTGTGTGTGTAGAGAATTCCTTGTTACCCCTTGCTCTTGTTTATTTGAGAGATTCCTTTCTATCATGATCTCTCTATATTTTGGACCCACAATATTAAATTGTTGGATCTTTAGTGGTATGTTCAAGGCTTCGAGGTTTCCTTTCTCCTTGTCTGCCTCCTTTTTATTTGTTGGGTACTTCAGAAGTCGTTTCTTCTCTTGGAAGCTACCTCGTGATTACTATCTTGTAGAGTATGTTGCGTCACTAAAATAGTAGTTACTTCTTTTCTCGGGTTTTAACCCTTAGACTTGAACTTAAGATCCCTGATTATGCTGGATTCTGGTGTTGTGAATCTTGTACATGAAGCTGACCTTTAACCCAAGATCTGTTCTTTTGACACCTGTCGTCAGTGTTCATACATTACCTCAGGATGGCTGGTAATATAATTCTAGCCTTCAAGCTTGTGGTTATTGTCTCGATTGAACTGTGACAACCAAGGACTTCCCCTACCACTAGCCATGGTAGATGTTCTTTAATGGAACCAAATAGATCACTACAAGAGTACTCCTTGAGAGTCTCACATCTATACTCGTGGTTCTGCCACACCTTATCTCTTCTATGCATTGGTTTCCGAAATATTGTTGACTTATGCATCCACATCTTGGGATTCTATCCTGAGCATGTTCCTTTTTCCTTGTTGTTTTCTGACCTTTGTCTACCAGTTGGTAGCCAAGTGGTAAATGTGCATCGATGTCTTCTGATGCAAGATACTCTTGTGGTCCGTCATGAAAAACCATTTTGGCATGTCAGGAGAAACAAACTCCAGTACCTCGTCATATCTAAGACCATGTCAAAGTGTTTGTAGTCCGCATATTAAGAGGCATTGATTATCTTCTATCTGTTCTATCTTGAAGTATCACACTCTTTTATACTAAGAGGTCGTGCTGAGTTTACTGACCCCTTAATAAAGTGATGCTCATACACATATTTACCCACCCTTCCTCGAGCTCCCATGCTTGTGAGTGATGCGTGTGCGTAATAATGTGGCCATTCGAGATTCTTTGCAATTATTATTGTTCTGAAACCTAAGGACATTTTTGTCATTCTTAGCGTGATTGGTTAACCCTATCACCAAGCGACTGAAGTGCTACCAAGTCTGTTATTCCGGTGCACTCTCTTTGGTTAAAGAGTTAGGCTTGTGCCGAAGCTCTGAGACTATGTCTCCTTGCCTTACAAAGCAAGTTTCCTCTTGAACTAAGTGACATATCGGTGGTTCGTGATATTCTAGATGTCTACTAGAAGTATCGCCTTGTTGCCACATGACCGTATTGTCAAGTTCTTGAGCAAGAAAGTTCTTTGAACTGATCTTTTCTCCAAGAATCCGTACTGGATACCCCTGAACTAGTTGGTTGAGCTTAAACAACAACTTGTAGAGTTGTAAGACAAAAGTTCTATCCAACCCTATTCCTTCTTAAATGGATGTCTAGTATTGTTAGTGTTGAAGAAAGATAGTATTTCCTTTATGGATATATTATTTTCCCCACCTTTGATTTGATTTGGGTTATCGTCAAATCAAACTCAGTTCAAGGACTATCTTGATGGTGTTTCTACTTGTGATGTTTCACTTGAGTACATCTTCATGTTCTTTGGTCTGACCAGTATTCTTGCTTTGTTCATGCCACATATGAGTTCATCCTTTTGGAGTGTCTTGGTAAGTTTGTTGTTGAGCCCATCAATGACATTCTTATTTTATCCATGTTGGATTGTATTCATATGGAGCAATTGGCATTAATGTTGGAAACTTTTGAGAACCATCTTCGAGTCATTTCGAAGTATGAATTCTGGATGTTAGAAGTAACCTTCTCCGATTCACGTGCAAATGTTGAAAGATGTCACCGTGGATTCGAGTAGAGTTATCCATGTTCCTTAAGGACACATGTGTGTTTTATTGTTAGTACTTTATATGTGTGCAGTTGTCCTTCGACAAGTTGCTAACGCATGGTTCTAGCAATCTAGCTCATCTTTTGGAGCTTTACACTGTAGTTCCTATCTTGAGAATCTAGTGACTTTACCTCTGTGTAAATGTTACAAACTTTCTATTCGGACATGCTGAGTCTGAAGTATCGTCCCACCTAACCAAAGCTGAATATCAAGCAGCAATGATGGTTGGTGTTTACCAAGGCTTTGACACATGTCTCTTTGTTAATACGACAAGATTGATGTACTGGTTGACACACTTAGCCGGAAAGATCTCTTGTCATATTCTCTTGACTCGACAATAACAACCACTCTTCATGAGGCTTCTTCTATAATTTATTATAGGAGTTGTACTTATGGTTTCCTTTGTATCCGAAGTCTGAGCTTTACTTGATGTTTGATTTCTTTTACCGAACATCAAGGAGAACATTTAAAGTAGTGTTGCTAAATGTCTCTCGGTCAGTCCTCTAGACCCTTCTATGATGGCAACCATTTTGTTGTGCCAAGCAATGGAAGTCTGAGAATGAAGTTTCTTTTTTCTCGTGTCATCAGGAGTCTTCTTCATTGTTTATCTAGTGGTGTAAATTGATACCCTAATCTTTGGCACAGATTTTGGTATACCTGGATGAACAAAGAGTTCCCTTCGTTTTCTCAGCCATGTTTTAAGAGTGACTATGGTTTTGGTAATCAGAAGTTTTGCTTGATACATGTTCCCTGTGACTCTTATGAGTCCTCTCCACCAAAACACCTTTCTATATTAAACTTTTGTTACATGAAAGAGTGACCATTCTGTTCCAAAGTAGTTCAACAACTTGGTTTTGTTGATCCATAACTCAGAACCTAAAATCTCTACTTAAGTCGCAAGTGCAAGAGAGATTCCTCATCAAGTCTGTTGTTATGTTATTTCTATTGAAGCTTTCTTCTTGAAGCTTCAAAACCTCTAAGTTCCTTGGTCTCAATCCTTATGAAGACCATCTATCTATCAACATGAAACCATCTCCTCTTGTTTCCTTCATTACCTTGTTGTTTCATGTTTCTATCTCGAGTTGTTTCTAAACACTCCATCCATGAGTTGACCATGAGATACTCTGTGTGTTGTTTAGTGTATTTCCCCTCTTATCTTTAGAGTGACCATGTTTCTTTCTCTCTCCCTACCTTTGGAATCTCGGGTCGAGATTCTCGTAAGGGGAATAGAGCTGTAACACCCCAATTTTAGATAATCATTATTTAGGGTTTGTTTGTGCATTGCATGATCATCATATCCTAAAAATGCCTGCAAAAGGAAATAAACAAAACCCTAAAACCCTAATCTTCCCCCTCTATTTGAAAATACATTCAAATGGTTTTGAATTTTGAAAACCACCAAAATTATTGGAGCCCAAATGGACTAAGAGGGCCCCACAATATTTTACAAGTTTTATAAAAACCTTCTTGTACTTTTGAAATATATAAAACAGATTCAAAATGGAAATATACAAAGAGAAAAACAAAACATAAATTGAAAACAGAAAAAGAAAAGGGATTTGCGAAATAAAAACAGAGTACTACCTATCTGGGCCGCAGCCCAACCTCTCCCTCTCTCCTCTCCTGCCTTCAAGAAGACCTAGCAGCCATTGCAGCTCACCCGGCGCTGTCATCATTTCTCCTCGTGTCTTCGTGCTGACGACGGAAGCTGTTCTTGCCCGCTGCCTCACCGCCGCTACGATGCATCGCGCCGCCCCCGGCTGAGGATAGGACCGCCCGTGCACGCCTCCCTCTCCCTTATCCTCCCACTCCTCCCCAGATCTCTGATCCTCTCTTCCCGCGAGCTCTCCGTAACCCTAGCAAACGAATCGCCGCTGCTCTAGCCGCCCCCGATCTCCACTGAGCACACAGGAAGAACTGCCTCGCCATGTCGAACTTCCTCGTCAAAGGAATCGATGCAGGGTGCCCGCAATCGGCCATCCCGACCGTTTCTTCCCCGTCTCCGACAAGCTTCCCCGCCGCCATAGTCGTCGACCTCGACCTTCCTCGGCCACGCTAACCCTCCTCTCGCCCTCGTGGTGAGCTCCTGCACCTCCTGGACCCTCTCCCGTCCTTCCTCTCGCTCTGTTTCGAGCCCACGTCGAGCGTCGCCTTCTGCCGCTACAGTGCATTCTTGCCGGCGTAGTTTCGGCTGCTAAAACAGGGCGGTGCCACCACCATATGGTCGCCGTGCTGCGCTCTGTCCAACCCGCCTAACCTCGTAGTTCCCCGAGCCCTCCTTCTCTGTCCCCGTGTGACGCCTAAGAGGTTCACCATCGGGTGACGTCAGGCTGACATCACCGTGACGCCAGCCTGCGGGTCAGCCTGGTCAAACCACCCCCTTGGCCCCATCTTCTTGCGTGGCTGACGACATGGCCTTGGCACCACCCGTCAGTCGGAGTGAGTAGCCTCTACCCTGGTGACAAATGCCCTGACCCCACTTTGCGTGTGTGTCTGCTGATGTGGCTCTAGGCCCCCCCAGTCAGCCCCTGTGGCTAGGTGTGTCTAGGTATAAAAAGTAATTTCCTTTTGGTTTATTAATTTCTAAAAATGATATAATCTTATAAAATCGGTAACTTATTCATATTAAGTCAGAAAAATACAAATAATATTTAAAAATGTTCAGAAAAATGAGAACTATCTCTTTAAGATATAACCATGCATTGTTCAACAACTTTCATGACAAGTTTAATTAGAACAACATAGTAACCCCTCACAGGTGATTCCGGAGTTTCCCCGAGTTAGGGTTTTCGCCCCTCAGAACCCCGTTTAAATTGTCGAGCATGTTTTAGGGTTACATTTCGATACAATTTAACTTGTCATATCATCATCCTTGGTTGAGCATTGCATCGATGACATGTGTTGATTGTTTCCCTCTCTTTCCGGTGTTTGGTTATTCCCGGTAGAATATGATATCGAGATCGAGATCGTAGACATAGATCAAGACCGTCGAATATCGAAGATCGAAGAACAATACTTGACCAACTATAACCAAGTCAACTACAAGGCTGCCGAAGATCTGCTTGTTGGTTATCAACTGGCAAAGGCAAGAATAGCCCACCATGATATAATCCTATGATTTCGGAAGCATTTAAATTCCTGCCATGATGCATACGATTCTACTGTGGTCTTTTATCATTAGATAGAGTATCCTATCTATTGCATTACTTCCTTTGATCTTATATTACCTGATCCACTGCTCCTAGCATAACTAGGTTTGGCTTGTGTGCACTGCTAGAGCTTATATATGTGTCTGCTTAGCCATGCATAGCTGTCAATTCTAGTCCATCCAGATGATGTATCAGATGCAGAGAATCTAGTATGACAGGAGAACGTGATGAGATGATATGAGTTAAACATGCTAAGGATTGTATGGGAGGCCACGGTGGGATGTGGTTTTTCTAGTCCCATGCTCGCCACCACCAGGAACTGAGTTCTTTCCTTTGGAACCGAGATGAGTGTACAGCCACACGGGGCTTGGGAACCCCTCGCCTGATTAAATTGCCTAGTAGATTCCATGAGTCACATAGTTCGGGCGTTCCATTCGACATATGCATAGAAAACCGTTTGAAAGATTTGCCGGGTGAAGGTGCATTCATAACATGTAGGTAAGCGTGGCCGGGGTTGCTTGGGGTAGATGGCGCCCCTGCAAAACCAACCTCACCTCACATCTTCAAGTACCAACTTGAGGATTTGACCCGTTACGGCGGAACCATACTTATTGCGTGACTCATGGTCTCGGCATAAGCAAGGTAAAGGTCATGGCCAACCACCATCTGCCAACCTTCCAAGGAAGAGGGCTAATAGCTTGGCATTAAGAGTCGGTTGGTATGTATAAAGTTGTACACCCCTACAGGGTTAAATCTTTTCGAAAAGCCATGTTCACGGTTATGAATGCTTGGTGACCAGATTCTAAGATCATAGAGAACTTTAACCTAATCGTAAAACTTGGCTGATCAATGCATGCTTAAGGATGCTTCCTCATGGGTACAAGGGGGTGATCCTAGTTTAGGTAATGATGACTTGGTGGATATCAAAAGATGATGATCAATATTTTGGAGATGTCGCTCTCTTA
Organism: Avena longiglumis; assembly: GCA_030063025.1. Taxonomy (NCBI): domain Eukaryota; kingdom Viridiplantae; phylum Streptophyta; class Magnoliopsida; order Poales; family Poaceae; genus Avena; species Avena longiglumis. The sequence continues at coordinate 195,004,637 of CP125978.1, forward strand.
TCCCCTTTTAAAATATTCTGACTAGACGAGCTTCTTCTCCTCCCCCCCCCGTTTATAAACAAAAGTGGCTTTATGCAAAACAACTCAACTATCCATAAGTCTTGCGGAGTACACCCTGTACTCACCCTTGATTTGTTGATACTTTTGGCAGAGTAAGTGTTCCCTGAAGATGAGTTTGGTACTACATCGACATCGATGAGTATCTTGGGGTTTCCGGCCGGCAACCTGGAATCCATGGGCTGGGACGTCATCATTATGCTTCAGGCCTCCTAGGCCATTTGTTAAGTTTGCTATACTTAATAGCATAATTTTCCTTCCGTTGTTTGATGTTTGTGGTCAGTGACCTCTGCTTGTAATAATTTGGTTCTTTGCTCAGTTATGATCTTGCTGTAACAAATTTTGTGTCATAGGGTCACTACCGTGTTACCGATTCTTCACTGGATATTCTCGAGGTCAAGGTTAAGGTTATGTCAGACGGAGGTCTGGGATTTGTTTACCTCGATCCGGGTGTCAGTGTTTTGTATCGAAAGATACCGACCGTAGGAAAACCTTGCTATCGGTCGATGTTGAGTCTAGTGTTTGCGAAAACTATTTTAAAAGCTGAAAAGTATTTGCGAAAACTCTAGTATGCTTCTTTTTCTCCTTATCTAGTTTTTCTCTATCTCTGGGTTATCTTATCTTGTGTTGATTTTGGAAAAGTTTTGATATCTCTTCTAGTCTTTCAAAACTTAGGTGCCTTTTTGGCATGCCGTTCTCAACCAAATTGACCTAGTGTTGAGTTCTCTAGAGCTGTGTGTGTAGAGAATTCCTTGTTACCCCTTGCTCTTGTTTATTTGAGAGATTCCTTTCTATCATGATCTCTCTATATTTTGGACCCACAATATTAAATTGTTGGATCTTTAGTGGTATGTTCAAGGCTTCGAGGTTTCCTTTCTCCTTGTCGCCTCCTTTTTATTTGTTGGGTACTTGAAGTTTTTCTTCTCTTGGAAGCTACCTCGTGATTACTATCTTGTAGAGTATGTTGTCACTAAAATAGTAGTTACTTTTTCTCGGGTTTTAACCCTTAGACTTGAACTTAAGATCCCTGATTATGCTGGATTCTGGTGTTGTGAATCTTGTACATGAAGCTGACCTTTAACCCAAGATCTGTTCTTTTGACACCTGTCGTCAGTGTTCATACATTACCTCAGGATGGCTGGTAATATAATTCTAGCCTTCAAGCTTGTGGTTATTGTCTCGATTGAACTGTGACAACCAAGGACTTCCCCTACCACTAGCCATGGTAGATGTTCTTTAATGGAACCAAATAGATCACTACAAGAGTACTCCTTGAGAGTCTCACATCTATACTCGTGGTTCTGCCACACCTTATCTCTTCTATGCATTGGTTTCCGAAATATTGTTGACTTATGCATCCACATCTTGGGATTCTATCCTGAGCATGTTCCTTTTTCCTTGTTGTTTTCCGACCTTTGTCTACCAGTTGGTAGCCAAGTGGTAAATGTGCATCGATGTCTTCTGATGCAAGATACTCTTGTGGTCCGTCATGAAAAACCATTTTGGCATGTCAGGAGAAACAAACTCCAGTACCTCGTCATATCTAGGACCATGTCAAAGTGTTGTAGTCCGCATATTAAGAGGCATTGATTATCTTCTATCTGTTCTATCTTGAAGTATCACACTCTTTTATACTAAGAGGTCGTGCTGAGTTTACTGACCCCTTAATAAAGTGATGCTCATACACATATTTACCCACCCTTCCTCGAGCTCCCATGCTTGTGAGTGATGCGTGTGCGTAATAATGTGGCCATTCGAGATTCTTTGCAATTATTATTGTTCTGAAACCTAAGGACATTTTTGTCATTCTTAGCGTGATTGGTTAACCCTATCACCAAGCGAAGTTTGACCGTGCTACCAAGTCTGTTATTCCGGTGCACTCTCTTTGGTTAAAGAGTTAGGCTTGTGCCGAAGCTCTGAGACTATGTCTCCTTGCCTTACAAAGCAAGTTTCCTCTTGAACTAAGTGACATATCGGTGGTTCGTGATATTCTAGATGTCTACTAGAAGTATCGCCTTGTTGCCACATGACCGTATTGTCAAGTTCTTGAGCAAGAAAGTTCTTTGAACTGATCTTTTCTCCAAGAATCCGTACTGGATACCCCTGAACTAGTTGGTTGAGCTTAAACAACAACTTGTAGAGTTGTAAGACAAAAGTTCTATCCAACCCTATTCCTTCTTAAAGGGATGTCTAGTATTGTTAGTGTTGAAGAAAGATAGTATTTCCTTTATGGATATATTATTTTCCCCACCTTTGATTTGATTTGGGTTATCGTCAAATCAAACTCAGTTCCAAGGACTATCTTGATGGTGTTTCTACTTGTGATGTTTCACTTGAGTACATCTTCATGTTCTTTGGTCTGACCAGTATTCTTGCTTTGTTCATGCCACATATGAGTTCATCCTTTTGGAGTGTCTTGGTAAGTTTGTTGTTGAGCCCATCAATGACATTCTTATTTTCTCCATGTTGGATTGTATTCATATGGAGCAATTGGCATTAATGTTGGAAACTTTTGAGAACCATCTTCGAGTCATTTCGAAGTATGAATTCTGGATGTTAGAAGTAACCTTCTCCGATTCACGTGCAAATGTTGAAAGATGTCACCGTGGATTCGAGTAGAGTTATCCATGTTCCTTAAGGACACATGTGTGTTTTATTGTTAGTACTTTATATGTGTGCAGTTGTCCTTCGACAAGTTGCTAACGCATGGTTCTAGCAATCTAGCTCATCTTTGGAGCTTTACACGTAGTTCCTATCTTGAGAATCTAGTGACTTTACCTCTGTGTAAATGTTACAAACTTTCTATTCGGACATGCTGAGTCTGAAGTATCGTCCCACCTAACCAAAGCTGAATATCAAGCAGCAATGATGGTTGGTGTTTACCAAGGCTTTGACACATGTCTCTTTGTTAATACGACAAGATTGATGTACTGGTTGACACACTTAGCCGGAAAGATCTCTTGTCATATTCTCTTGACTCGACAATAACAACCACTCTTCATGAGGCTTCTTCTATAATTTATTATAGGAGTTGTACTTATGGTTTCCTTTGTATCCGAAGTCTGAGCTTTACTTGATGTTTGATTTCTTTTACCGAACATCAAGGAGAACATTTAAAGTAGTGTTGCTAAATGTCTCTCGGTCAGTCCTCTAGACCCTTCTATGATGGCAACCATTTTGTTGTGCCAAGCAATGGAAGTCTGAGAATGAAGTTTCTTTTTTCTCGTGTCATCAGGAGTCTTCTTCATTGTTTATCTAGTGGTGTAAATTGATACCCTAATCTTTGGCACAGATTTTGGTATACCTGGATGAACAAAGAGTTCCCTTCGTTTTCTCAGCCATGTTTTAAGAGTGACTATGGTTTTGGTAATCAGAAGTTTTGCTTGATACATGTTCCCTGTGACTCTTATGAGTCCTCTCCACCAAAACACCTTTCTATATTAAACTTTTGTTACATGAAAGAGTGACCATTCTGTTCCAAAGTAGTTCAACAACTTGGTTTTGTTGATCCATAACTCTGCAACCTAAAATCTCTACTTAAGTCGTGCAGTAGAGATTCCTCATCGAAGTCTGTTGTTATGTTCTTTCTATTGGAAGCTTTCTTCTTCAGAAGCTTCAAAACCTCCTGTAAGTTCCTTGGTCTCAATCCTTATGAAGACCATCTATCTATCAACATGAAACCATCTCCTCTTGTTTCCTTCATTACCTTGTTGTGTTTCATGTTCGTCATCTCAGAGTTGTTTCTAAACACTCCATCCATGAGTTGACCATGAGATACTCTGTGTGTTGTTTAGTGTATTTCCCCTCTTATCTTTAGAGTGACCATGTTTCTTTCTCTCTCCCTACCTTTGGAATCTCGAGTCGAGATTCTCGTAAGGGGAATAGAGCTGTAACACCCCAATTTTAGATAATCATTATTTAGGGTTTGTTTGTGCATTGCATGATCATCATATCCTAAAAATGCCTGCAAAAGGAAATAAACAAAACCCTAAAACCCTAATCTTCCCCCTCTATTTGAAAATACATTCAAATGGTTTTGAATTTTGAAAACCACCAAAATTATTGGAGCCCAAATGGACTAAGAGGGCCCCACAATATTTTACAAGTTTTATAAAAACCTTCTTGTACTTTTGAAATATATAAAACAGATTCAAAATGGAAATATACAAAGAGAAAAACAAAACATAAATTGAAAACAGAAAAAGAAAAGGGATTTGCGAAATAAAAACAGAGTACTACCTATCTGGGCCGCAGCCCAACCTCTCTCTCTCTCTCCCTCACGCACACAGAAAGACCTAGCAGCCAGCCCAGTTCGCTGTCACAGCATTTCTCCCTCGTCTTCGCCGACGACGGAAGCTGTCATTGTCGCCGCAGCCTTGATGCCGCGGCCACATGATGCATCATGCCTACCGAGGATAGGACCACCTGCACGCCTCTCTCCCTTATCCTCCCACTCCTCCCCATCTCGATCCTCTCTTCCCGAAGCTCTCCATAACCCTAAAACGAATCGCCGCTGCTTAGCCGCCTCGAGCTCCACCGAGCAAGATGAAGAACCGCCATGTCGAACTTCCTCGTCAAAGGAATCGATGCAGGGTGCCCGCAATCGGCCATCCCGACCGTTTCTTCCCCGTCTCCGACAAGCTTCCCCGCCGCCATAGTCGTCGACCTCGACCTTCCTCGGCCACGCTAACCCTCCTCTCGCCCTCGTGGTGAGCTCCTGCACCTCCTGGACCCTCTCCCGTCCTTCCTCTCGCTCTGTTTCGAGCCCGCCGAAGGCCGCCGCTACAGTGCATTCTTGCCGGCGTAGCTTCGGCTACCAAAACAGGGCGGCGCCACCACCATATGGTCGCCGTGTTGCGCTCTATCCAACCCGCCTAACCGCGTAGTCCCCCGAGCCCTCCTTCGCCGTCCTCATGTGACGCCTGAGAGGTTCACCGTTGGGTGACGTCAGGCTGACATCACCGTGACGCCAGCCTGCGGGTCAGCCCGGTCAAACCACCCCCCTGGCCCCATCTTCTTGTGTGGCTGACGACGTGGCCTTGGCCCCACCCGTCAGTCGGAGTGAGTAGCCTCTGCCCCGGTGACAAATGCCCTGACCCCACTTTGTGTGTGTCTGCTGATGTGGCTCTGGGCCCCCCAGTCAGCCACTATGGCTAGGTGTGTCTGGGTATAAAAAGTAATTTCCTTTTGGTTTATTAATTTCTGAAAATGATATAATCTTATAAAATCAATAACTTATTCATATTAAGTTAGAAAAATACAAATAATATTTAAAAATGTTCAGAAAAATGAGAACTATCTCTTTAAGATATAACCATGCATTGTTCAACAACTTTCATGACAAGTTTAATTAGAACAACATAGTAACCCCTCACAGGTGATTCCGGAGTTTCCCCGAGTTAGGGCTTTCGCCCCCCAGAACCCCGTTTAAATTGTCGAGCATGTTTTAGGGTTACATTTCGATACAATTTAACTTGTCATATCATCATCCTTGGTTGAGCATTGCATCGATGAAATGTCTTGCTTGTTTCCCTCTCTTTCCGGTGTTTGGTTATTCCCGGTAGAATATGATATCGAGATCGAGATCAGACAGATCAAGACCGTCAATATCAAGATCAAGAACAATACTTGACCAACTATAACCAAGTCAACTACAAGGCTGCCGAAGATCTGCTTGTTGGTTATCAACTGGCAAAGGCAAGAATAGCCCACCATGATATAATCCTATGATTTCGGAAGCATTTAAATTCCTGCCATGATGCATACGATTCTACTGTGGTCTTTTATCATTAGATAGAGTATCCTATCTATTGCATTGCTTCCTTTGATCTTATATTACCTGATCCACTGCTCCTAGCATAACTAGGTTTGGCTTGTGTGCACTGCTAGAGCTTATATATGTGTCTGCTTAGCCATGCATAGCTGTCAATTCTAGTCCATCCAGATGATGTATCAGATGCAGAGAATCTAGTATGACAGGAGAATGTGATGAGATGATATGAGTTAAACATGCTAAGGATTGTATGGGAGGCCACGGTGGGATGTGGTTTTTCTAGTCCCATGCTCGCCACCACCAGGAACTGAGTTCTTTCCTTTGGAACCGAGATGAGTGTACGACCACACGGGCTTGGGAACCCTCGCTGATTAAATTGCCTAGTAGATTCCATGAGTCACATAGTTCGGGCTCCATTCGATATGCATAGAAAACCGTTTGAAAGATTTGCCGGTGAAGGTGCATTCATAACATGTAGGTAAGCGTCCGGGTTGCTTGGGGTAGATGGCGCCACCGCAAAACCAACCTCACCTCACATCTTCAAGTACCAACTTGAGGATTTGACCCGTTTACGGAACCATACTTATTATGTGACTCATGGTCTCGGATAAGCAAGGTAAAGGTCATGGCCAACCACCATCCGCCAACCTTCCAAGGAAGAGGGCTAATAGCTTGGCATTAAGAGTCGGTTGGTATGTATAAAGTTGTACACCCCTACAGGGTTAAATCTTTTCGAAAAGCCATGTTCACGGTTATGAATGCTTGGTGACCAGATTCTAAGATCATAGAGAACTTTAACCTAATCGTAAAACTTGGCTGATCAATGCATGCTTAAGGATGCTTCCTCATGGGTACAAGGGGGTGATCCTAGTTTAGGTAATGATGACTTGGTGGATATCAAAAGATGATGATCAATATTTTGGAGATGTCGCTCTCTTATCCCCTTTTAAAATATTCTGACTAGACGAGCTTCTTCTCCTCCCCCCCCGTTTATAAACAAAAGTGGCTTTATGCAAAACAACTCAACTATCCATAAGTCTTGCGGAGTACACCCTGTACTCACCCTTGATTTGTTGATACTTTTGGCAGAGTAAGTGTTCCCTGAAGATGAGTTTGGTACTACATCGACATCGATGAGTATCTTGGGGTTTCCGGCCGGCAACCTGGAATCCATGGGCTGGGACGTCATCATTATGCTTCAGGCCTCCTAGGCCATTTGTTAAGTTTTCTATACTTAATAGCATAATTTGCCTTCCGTTGTTTGATGTTTATGGTCAGTGACCTCTGCTTGTAATAATTTGGTTCTTTGCTCAGTTATGAGCTTGCTGTAATAAATTTTGTGTCATAGGGTCACTACCGTATTACCGATTCTTCACTAGATATTCTCGAGGTCAAGGTTAAGCTTATATCAGATGGAGGTCTGGGATTTGTTTAGCCCTGATCTCGGGGGTGTCACATTGAAATTGCCAAAGTGGATTAAAAAGTTATCTAATTAACTTAAAAATAATAAAGGATTAATAAAATAGAATTATATGGTTTGGAACCATATTCAAATTCATTTAAATAAAGACAAAAAGCCTCATTTAAATAAATATTAAATCATAATAAAATGTTTGAAATAATTCAAAGTGAATTATTTAAACACACTAATTAATAGTTTAAACCTACTGAAAATGTTTGGTGAAATTTGAATTCAAATGGAATCTTGAATCAATGGTTTGAATAAAGACACAAACCTCATTCGAATAAATAATTAAACCATAAAAGAATATTTGAAATAATCTAAAATGGAATTTTAAACACATTACTAAGCAGTACAAACTTACTGAAAAAGTTTGAGAAAAATTTGAATTTAAACAGATGTTTAAATCTTTTGAATAAAATAATATGTATCGGAACCATATTTAAAATCTTATTTAAATAAAGTCAAATGTCTAATTTAAATAAATAATAAACCATAAGAGAATATAAGAAAATATTCTAAAAATGGACTCTAAAATACATTGTTAAACAACATAAAAACATACTGGAAATTTGGGAAATATTTGAAAACAAATGAGTGTTTGAATCATTTGAATAAAATCAAAACAGAAAATAGAAACAGAAAAATAAAAAGAAAACAGAAGGAAAAAATAGAAAAGGACCAACCCAACTCACCTACCCAACACACCTGGCCCAACTTAGGCCCAGACAGCCCACCCGGGCCACTCTCACTCACTCCCCTGGACTTTTCTCACCGCGCGTAACCCCCTCCTCCTCACTGACTTGGCGACCCCACATCTTCCCCGTCATCGTCGTCTCCATCCGCTGACCCCGCCCTCTTCTCCCTCCTCGCCGTTTCTGGCAAAATTAACGCGCTTCAATTCGCTTAATCACGCCAGTAAATCAGCCCCGTGACCTCGCCCATTTAATCACCTCCCTCTTCCCTTCCTTTCCCCTTAGACACTATTGCCAGAGAGCCACCAGGCTTCGAGAATTGCTGCCCACACCGTCGCTGCTCCAACGTGCTCCGACCATGATTTCGGCCAGCCCCGACCTCCCCACTGCCCCTGGCTTCCACGAGCTTGCTCGCCCGCGTCTCCTGCACCTACCAGCACTCACCTCTTGCACGCGCGCCCCCCACAAGCTTGGCTTCATCTTCGTATGAGCGCCACCGCCTACTGCTTCCACTCCGGCGACTCCTCACGGTGAGACCTGACCGCCCCCTCCTCTCTGGTTGACACTTGTGTACTCTCCTCTCTCGCGCGTGTCTAACGCACTCGTTGTTTTGCCTCCCCGTGCCCTGTAGTCTCGCCCCCGATGACATCGGAGCGTGCCCGACGCCAGGAGCATCTCCGGCGAGCAATCGCCAGCAACTCCGTGCGCCCCTCGACCAACAAAAAACACGTTGAGCATCAGCGCGACCCTGCGAATCTAGTAATGCCATCCTCCCTCTCCCTCTATTCCAGGAATAGTGAGAACGCCTCTGCCCGAGCGTCGCCGCCGCTCGCCGTCGCTAGCGCCACCAGTTCGTGGTCAGAGCGATGTCGTCCGTTAGATCTAGATCATGTGGATGCGATAGAACCACTTAAGCGAAGCGGTACGCTCGATCTGAGACGCACAGATCTACTTAATCCAACAAACCGCGTAGCGCGATCCTCACGAAACGGTATCAGCCAATAGAATTAAGACGCGTGTCCAGTTCTGTTTGTTTAAAATTCAGAAAATGGTTTTGAATGATTAAACTTGCAAAAATCATAACTTTTATTATACATGTCCAAAATTTACAAATTTTATATCATTGGAATCAGGAAAATAAAACCTTTGCAACCATGCCCTTAGTTTAGTATTTTGCTTCTGGAAAATTAGGTGTTTTTGCAGAAACATTTGTAAGGCTATTTTGGTTATAAAAATTATTCTAAAAATGATTTTTGAGTAAAATCTTTTGCAAATGGTTTATTTTGAACTATATGACCCTAAACTCTAACATTTGGATTTGGAAATTAATTTTACTAAACACAAGGAATTATTCCTTGAATAAAATCATTTCTAGTGAAACAAAAATGTTGCTATAATTTAAAAATGATTTTTGAGTGAAACCTTTTGCAAATGGATTTGTTTCAAACACTTTGACCATAAAGACTAACATTTGTGTTTAAAAACATATTTGTCTAACACTAGAAATTATTACTTTGATTAAAATCATTTCTAGCAAAACACAAATGATTTAAATGGCCTATTTTCACGAACTTGTTTTCAAACGATTTTGCCACTTTTATAATGACCAGTAGGTGTTTTAAAATGTTTATAGCCTTATTAGAAACCAATTTTGAAATAAAACAATCTTTTTCATGCTTGCATGCATTGCTTTGTTTTATTTATTTTATGTGATGAATTGTTTGAATGCTAGTTTTAAATTTGTGCCTTGCTTGATTGAATTGTAGTGAACTTTGAAGAGTGTGACAATTGCAAGATCAAGGAGTGAACATAGTTTCTCTACTAATAAGGCAAGTGGTGCTTCATGTATTTGTCCTATTATTTTTGACTATGCACTAGTGATATTTTGTATGGGGCTTGCATGAAATTTTGCTAAGTATCTATATGCTATGCCAGGGGAAATCCTAGTAGTTGTAGTCTTGGTAGAATTATTCTCTAAGTTAAGATACTTGTTGATATCATGCTTATCCTAGATAGTAGCAAACAAGGGTGGATTATATACATGCTATGAAAATTTTGCTAAGTCTTTTGACTTATGTTTTTTCTTAATAAAACAACTAAGTGAATGAATCACCTAGGTGGAATGGAAAGAATGGTTTGTGTTGAGTGGTTACTCAGGGCCTATTTTATGGCCTCCCTGGTGTATCTCACTTGTGGAAAGCCACCCAGGAACAAAGGGATTTGAGATACTTAGTGTTTAGAAGCTTCTAGTGCAGCCACATGGCATATGGGCTCTGCCTTGATCATATAGGTTGCAGTAACTTAGTCAAATGGACAGATGGTGGTAGGGTGATAGGTTGGAATGCGTCCATTTGGTCTAAGGGAAGGCTTCTGAAAGATCTCGTCTCGATGCATGTCGAGTCTTGTGAGGATTCTCGAGAGAGTAAAATCTAAGTACTTAGCCGTGTCCCCGGCAATGGACAATTTGATCATCAAGACATTGAAGCAATTAAGGATCTCCTCATCCCAATTTCTAAAGTTAAAAGCCTGTGGTTGAACAAGGGTAAAGGTTAACCAATTTCTATTGGTTGTTCCTTGGGTGATTTTCATCAAACAAAAATTTAGTGTTTTCAAATGATAAGGAAAATCTATTTTGAGCAAAGCAAGCCTAAGCTCCACTTAGCCAAATGCATATAGATGATAGATACCACTATTCTACCATAGTATCACTTGCCAATACAATTCAAATGTATTGACCCTTGTGGCTGTAACTTATTATGTTGCAGGTTTGTTTGATGTTAGTGAAGTGTGTTGAATAGGATTACAAGTCTACAACCAACATGATTGTCTGTGGCATATGAAGATGAAGGACTCCATGCTATATAGATATTTCTGTTGCATTGAAATGAGATAGCCATATGATCTATGTAGGATGTAATGAATTATTTTATTCCTGGTTATAAAGTTGTATTATGACCTTTGTTTCTTGATATTACATCTTAAGCTGTGGATGCTAGCTATTCGATCCAGGGACTAGCATTATAAACACAGGGATCTCTACCTTATCAGGTTGGGACCTCTACAGATGGTATCAGAGCACTGTGTTGCCTGTAGGATTGTAACCCTAGGATTGGACAAAACCCCTTATAAAAATAGGAGTTGTATTTGTTCAAACTTATTTACAAACAATCATGTAAACTCTTTCCTCAACCTTTTTGGTTTTGATTCTACATCTCCCCTCTTTTCAACTTGATGGACAAAACTTCAACATGAGCAAAGGACTTCAACATCACCAATGACTTCAACTTTAGTTTCACCAAGGACTTCAAATTGGACATCACTAAGGACTACAAGTGATACAAGAATATTACTCAAGACTTGGAGATTAAGGAAACACAACTTAGAAGAAACCATCATCACCTTTGAAGCTTTGTGACCAAGATGCAAGAATTTCTCCCAAGGAAACCATGATATAGTTCATGAAGAAGCTACTAAGAAGAATGGAATGATCTCAAGTGATAACCATAGTTGGACCACCATACTAGTGATTAGTTTAGATCGATTAATTAATCACACCAACTTATGTGTTGTAGCAAAAATATTTTGTTGCCTAAAAATATTCTTGAACCTTGTTGTTTGAGTGGAATGATTGATTGTGATTGCTTGCACATTGCTTGTGTGAATTTTTGTGTGTGAGTAGACTCTTTCTCTAGAAATCTTCTGCCTATTCTAATCTCAATCCAACCCAAACAGATGACTTCTCCAAGAGACTCCAACATCAAGGATGGTGACAACAACCAAGAGATGCACATGAGAGAACAACTACTAGCAACCCAAGCCCAGTTGAATCAAGTGACAACTCAGTTTTTAGCCAGCACAATGGGTTAGACCCAACCATGCTAAAGTTCTTGGAAACCCAATCCCAATTGTTGCAAAGGACGACCAATCAAATGATCAACATGAGAAACAACCTTTCCCAAAGTGATTGTGACAACAATGATATCAAGGATGATATTATAGAAGAAACACAAGCTTGCAATATTTGTGGAGACATGGAACATACTTACAAAGAGTATGTGGACCAATGCCCTAATTGTGAAGAGAAACATCCAACTAGACAATGCCCCATATCTCAAGTTTCTTGTTTCCTATGTGAAGGAAATGATCATGTCCCTATCCAATGCCCCATCTATCCTATAGTTCAACAGAAGAAACAAGATGGAAAATATCAAATGTTTGAGAACATCCATACCAAGAAGGATGAAGACAAAGTCAGAGCCATGACTCATAAGGCCACACCCAATGTGACCACAAAGTGTTGCTACTCTTGTGGAGAAGAAGGTCACATCTCTAGTGACTGCCCCAAGAAGCGAGAAAGGTTTCCCACATTTGTGGTGAAATATGAAGAGCATGAACTAAGAGCACTCCTAGCTTTGGAGAAACCCAAGAAGAAGAAGAAGGATATTAGCCAAGTGATGTGCCATAACTGCAAAGAGCTAGGATACTATACTAACGTATGTCCAGAAAATAAGAAGAGACAGGGAAACAAACAAGACATAGTAATGCCAACGATAAAAAGAGATATCAGCCAAGTGATGTGCAACAAATGCAAAGAGCTAGGCCATTATGCATCACATTGCCCCGCTGTAATTTGTTTACCCTTCATGCCATGTTGTTTATCTAAGGAGAGCACCTCTAGTGAACTATGAACCCCGGTCCAATCTTTACCATTGATACATCTTCCACTGTTACTTGTTTACTTGCTGCAAACCACCATTACCTTCCACACCATACGTTTAATCCTTTGTTACAGCAAACCGGTGAGCTTGACAACCTCACTGATTTGTTGGGACAAAGTCTTGAGTTTGTGTTGTGCAGGTCTCCACGATGTTTGCAACACCTGTGTGACGTTTCCTTCCTCCTTCTGGTTCGATAACCTCGGTCTCAACTGAGGGAAAACTTGCTACTTTGATCTTCACACCCTACGCTTGGGGTTACCAACAAAGTGCCACGTCGAGCACCATCACTGGCCTCAGGAGCGACCACCTCCTCGTCAAGCTCCACCAAGAGGTTGCGTCCCACGCGGTCGAAGAAGAAGCGCGACAGGGAGACCGGGAACACCGATGGATCCGGGCAGAGGAGGCGCATCCGGATCGCTCCGTGGCCCGAGAGCGAACCCACGTCAACCTCAGTCAGCTTGCCCATAGTCTGGGCCATGAGCGCCACCACCTCAGGCCTCCGGGCCTCGAGCAGGACCCCGTGAAGGCGGACCCAGACCTCCGAGAAGGTGGCCACCGTCTCCTGAGCGGCCGAAGATGGCTGGATGGAGACCTTCAGCTGGTGAAGCGGCAGTGTGAAGGAGGACCCGAGGGCGCACATGCGCAGGATCGCCACTAACGGGAACGAGACCACAAACTCAGTGGCAGAGAAGCGACACACCGGCAACTCGAAGCCAGGCAGGGCCGCACTGAGCTCCTCTTGTAGAAGGGCCTACGTCACCTCCACCGAGAGTGGCGGGTCCTGGTCTGGCAGGATCGACACCCGAGCTAGAGTCTCCGGGACCGTCATCGGCACCCCCAGGTCGATGAAGTAGAAACCACAGTTGACTCCATGACCATAAAACTCCAACGTCTCCCTAGGGGCGGGAATTGGCAGTATCTAGCAAGCGGCCATCCCCGACCACCGAGCTCACCCCCGGGGCCGAGCCCAACGCACCAGGGACGGGAGCCAATGACCCCACTGGACCCGCCGCCGCCGAAGATGGGGACTTCCGCTTCTTCTTACCCTTCTTCTTGGGAACCGTCGATGCGCCATTGTCGGCCTCGGGCCGTGCCAATGCTACAGCCGCCGCCGGGGCCAGAGGGGCAGCCTCGTGCCAAGGGCTAGCGTTCGCGCGTCCTTCCCCTGCTGGGGAGCCACCGCTCCAGCAGCGCCTGCACCGTGGACTCCCGCAGCCGGAGCTCCTTATCCCTTTCCTCGGCAGAGGGGCGCGGGAAGTTCCGCCACGGCTGCTCCATGCGGCGATGGGCGCGGGGTGGTGAGCGGGAGGGGAGGCGGCCGGCCTGGAACCTCGACGGCGGCGGCGACCGGCGCGCCGGCAGCCGGTAGGCCCCTTGAGGGCCATACATGGGTTGAGGCTGATGAGGGGGCGAGGGGACGCATGGCATGGAGGGGGGACTCGTGGCGAGGGGAAGCACAGCGAGGCTCCGCCGGCGGGCTTCGGGGGCGTGGCACCATGAGCGCCTCGAGGAACAAGCGAGGAGGGATGGCACCAGGGGCGGTGGCGACGGAACAGTAGTGCTGGGATTGGGGGTGGAGACAGAGGCAGAAACCCTATCAAGCTTGGCTGTCACCGGGGTAAAGCTGGGCTTCCCTGCAGGCTGGGACGTTGCAGCCTTGTTGGGCCACAACAAGGCACCGCCCGCGCGGGGTGCACCAGGCCACGTCGGCCAGCCCTGGGCATGCTTTACCAGGCTACTCGCGGGCCTTGGCCCACGTGAGCCCGACGCATCCCCCTCCCCAACCTTGCTGGGGCACCGCCATGGCCGCCCGCGCCGGGGACCCTCCCCGCCGGCGAGGCCGCCGCGAGGCAGCGCGTGCGAGGGAGAGGAAGTCCCCCAGGGAGGGGAGGATAAGAGGGGAAGCACACCGCGCCGGCGTCTCCTCCGGCGCACCCATCCCTGCCACCTCGTCCTCGACATTGCCCCAGGCCTGGCCGTGGAGGTCAGCGAGGTCCGCGACCTTCTCCGGGGACAGCGGCCGAGGCGGCGGCAGCTCCGGCGAGCCCGGCGGCGAGACGATGCGGCTCCCTACCTTGACCGCGTGCGCCGGGAAGGAGAGGGTGGCCCCTTGCCGGACGAACTCTCCGCGGAGGCGGTCGCGCACGTCGACCACGACGCCGGCTCCGTTGAGCAGGACGAGGGGCCCGTCGTCGGGGCGGAGGATGACGGAGGCTGTCGACCAACCCGGGTGGCACCCTTCGAAGACCGACGCCGACGAGGCCCTCCAGCGCAGCGGCGGCGCCACCGGACCAGAGAGGGCGCAGGTCATGGCGATGGTCGCCGACGTACCGGCAAGGCCGAACAGATCTCGCCGGCGACAGGTTCAAAATTTGAACCTCATCCCCCGCTCAGACTCTTTTCAGATTCACCACCATCCTTACGCCTCCTCCACCACCAAGGAGGTGGTGATAGCCTGCGTATGCTCATGATAGCTGATTTTTGCGCAGGATTCCGATTTACATCCCACGCACTTTAAGCTTTGATTACGAAAATGCTTGAGCCGTCTTAGCAGTTATACTGTATGAACATAGGAGTACTTGTTGTCTTCAGCATGTAGGTTGTGTGAAATATCCTGATGTTAAACTGTAGTTGCTTCCCAGGTGTGCTATCCAACTGACAAACATATGATGCGTCTGCTAATTGCAGTCTAGCAGAGAAGTGCAGAACTTTGTTTCCAAAATAAGCTACTGTAATTTTTAAATTTCCTAGTCTCTTTACATGTAAATTGTTTTATGTACTGAAATTGGGCATGCATGTTTGCCTAGGAGTACTTGTTGCCTTTTGCATGCAGGTTGTGGGATTTTGGAAGTGAAAAGAGCCTGCTGTTGAATTGTTGTTGCTTCCCAGATGTGCTGTCCAACCGACAAGTATGTGTTGTCGTCGTAGGTTGATTCTCATGTATAACTTTGTTCCTAAAATAATCTAGTATTACGGTTTTTAATTTTCCTAGTCTCTTACTCCCTCCGTTTTAAAATATAAGATGTTTTAGCTTTGTGAAGCGTTATACTTTGAAACAGAGGGAGTAGAGTATATGTAAATTGTTTATGTGCTACATGTACTGAAATTGTGCATGACTCTTTGCATGTTTCATCTGCACTACATCTAGGTATCTATAACCTGTGATGTCTAATTGTGAGAAAAATAATTTCACTCCCTACGTGTTAAAGTTACCACTGGCTGCTTTCGTTGGCAATCTTGATCCCCCAGCTCACATCCTCACAGAATCGGATGTACGGCACCACATTCCCCACGTCCACGTCCATCCTCACCGCGCAGTCGTAGTAGGACGGCGAGTGGAAGCAGGGCTCGACAGACATGGCTCGCATGCACGGTGGGTCCGGCACCTCATCCCTGTCGGGCTCCCAGCTTGGTATGGCGGGCATGATCCAGGGTCGTATCCCGCCGAGCCCCTGCGCGACGTAGCCGAAGGTGGAGAATCCGGTGGTGACGAGCACGTCACAGGTGCTGAGCAGGTACATCTCGCTGAGCGCTCTCCTGTCGTGGGAGGTGTCGCCCCACTTCTGCTGCCCCTCGTGGCTCGGCTGGTGCACCCTGCCGCCGCCGTACTCGTCCCTGACCCTCTCGTAGTACCACGAGCTTAGGGAGGTCACCAGTACAGCCTGATGGTCAGCCGGCGTGTTGCTGCTGGTGTTGGACGATGACGAAGAGGTGGTCTCTGGGAGATGAAGCAACTTCTCTCTGCGGACACAGGAGAGGACCTGGTCCAGGACGTGCTTCAGCGGCTTCTGCTTCGACCTAAACACCCTGATCTGTATGCCGATGCGCTGCCCGGCGCCGGCGAGGTGGTCACCGTAGTACCCGGTGACCGCGCGCCAGACGTCGTTCACCGGGTGGAACACGTACCGTCCGATGTGGTGGAACGCGGCTTCCTTGTCGGGGAACATCCTGGCCAGCTCCTCCTGAAACGACGGGAGGAGGAAGAGGCCCGGGATGAGGTAGCTGTCCGTCTTCATCAGCAGCCACGGCGCGCCGCGGAGGAGCCGCTGGTGCTCATCGCAGTAGAAGAGCTTGTCATGGAAGTCGAGGCCACCCTCCAGATGCAAGTACACGTACGGAGGCCGGCGACGTCCGTCCGAGTCCGACCACGACGCGTTCCCGTGGGGGCCCACAGAAAGGACGTCGGCCTTGAGCATGTTGCCAAGGCTCTCCTTGGAGCCGTTGCCGTAGCTCCCGAGGTGGGCGAGCGGGAAGCCACCACCCAGCCAGCCCGAGGACGGGAGCAGCCACGTGGTCCCCGGGAACGGCTCGCAGAAGAGGGCGCCCACGTCGTGGCTGTACTGGTGCACGAGGAGCGCGCGCTCTGTGAGGACCGCATAGAGGAACGCCGATGCCGTGGCCAGCATCCGGTTTCCCAGGCCGCGGTAGCTAATGGACACTAGGTAGCGGCAGTCCTCCGTGCCGGCACCGGCCGCGCCGTTGCTGGACTTGAGCTGCCGGATCGCCGCCCTGTACGGGGCCGTGCCGGGGCCGCATCGCTTCTGGAGGGCCTCGTGCCTCCGGAGCTTGGCGAGTAGGTACAGGGAAGGTTTATGCTTCCTCTTGTTGTGATGGTAGCTGGCGAACTCGTATCGGCTTTGGCATGAGCGCGAGCCGAATTCCGGGGTGAGCAAGCCGTCAAGCAGCTGCTCGGCGGTGAGGTTGGTCGGAGGAACACCTAGAGACACAGAGACATTTCGTGAGCAAGTTCGTAGCTAGAATATATTCTCCAAATTTTAAAAAATGGATAATCAGTAGAACTACATTTTACACACTTGGTGCAATTTGGTGGGCAGTTGGGTACAAGCTGAAATGTCCACGAGTGTGGGGCGAGAATATACCATAACACTACGGAAAATCGCTTTGGATCATGGAGACCTATATTTTTCGAAATTGAAAACCTGATTTCAAAGTATCAAAAGATTATGAATTTTTCTGCACATTACTCTACGAAACATACAAAGTTTCAACAAAATTAACAAAATCTGACAGAATTTGATGGTTTTAAAATTGACAGTGCTCACTGTTTTGCATGTCATATTTTGACATTTTTATGCAGCCCAAAATACTAGATATTTCGAGACTCTTTTACAGTGGTAGAGCACATTGTTTCCTACATCTAGAATTTTTGCTCGGAATTTTTTGAAACTTCAAAATACAAACTTCCAAAGGTTCAAAAAAATGTCTCCATTGCTCCAAGACCCAAACGTCCGCACTCATAATACCACCACTTTTTTGCTTAAATTTCAGAAAACCGCTACTTTATGTTTCAATCGCAAAAAACCACCAATTTCGGGTCAATTTGTTGCAATGCACGCTAAAATGAAACTCCGAATTAACTTGTATTTATGACTTGTGGGACCCAATTGTCAGGGCCAATGTGTTGAAATGAACTGGGGCCCACTTGTCAACCCATTTAAGAAAATATCTAGATAGTCTAGAAGAAAAAAAGGAATCTAGAGTTGCACAAGGGGTTGACCCCGAGACCCTCAATCAGCTACGGCTTCGGTGCCGTTCGCCTGCACTCTGTCACCGCCCACCCTCGTCCCTGGAAGCTCACCCGCCTGGCCCCGCCGCTGCAATGCTCATAGGGGTTCGCCCGCTCGGCCCCATGCAGGGGCTCGCCACCCCGTGTCACTGCAGAGATCGTCGGGGCTCTCCCGCTTGGTCCCGCGCAGGAGCTCACTAGAGTTGTGCTTTGCCGGGCTTCTGTCGTGCTGGGATTTCGGGCAGAGCGGAGCTGCTGGGAGGTCACGCGGGGCTCGGGGGCCAAGGCGGCAACAATGGCAGAGGTGGCCGATAGGGAGCAACGGAGGGGAGGTGGAACACATGGTTTGGGGCAGAAGGGGTGGGTGCATGCAGCAAGTTCGCGAGGAAGGCGGTGATGGCCTGCTTCGTCGGCCTCGGGGGCGGCGAGCGTGGCCTCCGTTACAGGACGGGAGACGTGGTCTCAGGCCTGCCTCCCACTTTTTTTTATTTTTTGGGTTATCTAGATTTTCTTAGTAAGATTAACAAGTGGGTCTGTCCACGTCAGCAAATTGGCTCTGACAAATGAATTCCACCCGTCTGCTTACCTGTGATCTGTTTGAGTTTAGCATGAATTGCAAAAAACAGACCAAAATATGGTGATTTTTTCTATCGAAACTTACTTACAGTGGTTTTGTTTTCCAAAATTTAATCAAAAAGTGGTGTTTTTCGGGAATTTAAGCAGAGAAGTGGTGGTTTTACACTGCATAGTCGTATGGGGCTGATCCAACTTGGCGCATATGCATGCTACACACCTTTTAAAATCTGAATGCTTAGTTTTCCGGGGTACAACGGATGCAGTCGTCCTCCTGCTGCATCTGCTGCATCGAGGGAGAGACGACAGCACTTTAGGTGCTTACGATTTGTTTCTCGCATGAGTGAGTGCTGAGTGGCCTCGGTGGATAATTGCACGCCACAAAGATCCAGCTTGACCCAAAGGCCCCGTCCAGTGCGTCTTGATTTTTTCAGTGGACCTGATGATATGAAAGAAGTAATACTGACACGAGCAGGGAGTGTGGAAGAGTGGATCCGGTCATCCGTGGCGGCCGAGCTAACGTACAATTCTGGGCATTCATGGTCAAGGCGATTATGCGGTTCTAGCTACCGCGGTTCGGAGAAATAGGGCATGTGGTTTCTTTATGTGTTTGCATGCGGATCAAGATGATTGTCAGGAACGTACGCACCGTGGATGGGATGCATCCACGCAACTAGACGAACACCTATGTATGCCAAGTTTTGAAGAGGCTTTACATTATAAATTCAGGTGATTAACACACTAGCTAGTGTGATCCATGGGAGAAATCAACTGCTTGTCTATACCCAGTGCTAGTTCTATCCCTGAGAAAACGGAGCTAGCTAGGTAGCTAAGGACATTGGGCGAATGAGAAATATCCATGGCTGTACGTAGGTGCTTAATCAGCGAGCAAATAAAGTCTCCAGATATGTTAAAATGAATGTTGAAGGAGCATTCACGGACAACGATGGCTCGACAGGTGCAGCCGTGCAGGCCGGCCGGTACTCCGTAATGCCGAGACAGAGATTATTTTCTCGGCATGTCGATGTCGACTCCTCCGGCAGTTTGTGGTGATGCCCTGGAATCCAAACTGCAGGCGCTGTCGGAAGAGCCGGACGGCACCTAGCTCTGTACGCACGTCGAGACGTGGAGTGAGTCATCACCCATTGTTGTGGAGGCACATAGCTTGGAGATTATTGTCCAAATCATCACCAGAATAAAAAAGGTTCCAGACACATATATGGTAATTTGTGACTTACGTTTGCGTTCAATATGCTATCTGTATACTATAGTGAACATGAGGGCGTGGAGGACGAACCTTAGAGCCCAAATCAGGTTGCAACGATCTGCAGCTCGACATCTGGACATAGCGCCCACTACTAGCACACGGCCAAACCTACAACACCTACAACCAAGGACTACTCTGTGCCCCCCTCCTCCGTCGCCTCCCGCTCATGAGAGACCCGGCCTTATCCGCACGAATTAGGTATTTACGAATTGTTCTGCTTCGTTTCATGATATAAGATGTTTTATCTTTTTTTCTTTTAAATTCACTACAAATCTACACACTTTATAAAAGATGTGTGAGATACATTCGGTTCACATAAACAAAATTATCTTATATTTTAAAACGAAGGGGATAGATCATAGAGAAAACACAGATGAAGACGAGAAAGCTTTAGGTACTTACGAATTGTTTCTATGCATGAGTGCCAAGTGCTCTCGGTGGATAATTGCATGTTTCAGATGGATGTCAATGGGCACTTAGTTGGTTTGGCGGTCACAACGACCCAAGTTGACCCAAAAGGCCCCATCCAGTAAGTATTGTCTTGATTTTGTCAGTGGACCTGAGGATCATGAAAGTAGTACTCCGTGGACCAGTCGTCCGTGGCGGCCGCGCTAACGTACAATTCGGGCCATTCGGCGATTTCATGGTCAAGACAATTATGCGGGTCTAGCGCTCTAACGTACAGTTCGAAGGTTATAGGCGGCATGTGGTTTCTTTATGTGTACGTATTTGCATGTGGGTCAAGATGATTACTCCTATTTACATTGGATGGGAAGCATGCTATGGGTACGTAACTACACACACATGCCTTGTCGCAGGTCGAACCAATAATACTTATGCCAAGTTCTGAAGAGGTCTATACATTATAAATTCAGTTGATTAACACACTACTAGGTACTAGCTAGTGTGATCCATGTGAGAAATCGACTTTTCTAGTACCTAGTGCTAGTTTCTATCCCTTAGAAAACGGAGCTAGCTAACGACCTAGGGCGAATAAGAAATATCCATTTTTTTTGAAGGGAAATGAGAAATATCCATGGCTGTACGTGCTTAACTATTAGCAAGCAAAATCTCCAGATATGTTAAAATGAATGTTGATGGATCATTCATGGACAACGATGGCTCGACAGCTGCAGCCGTGCAGGGCGGGTACTCCGTAACGATGAGACAGAGATTATTTTCTCGGCATGTCGACGTCGAGGTCCTCCGGCAGTTGTGGTGATGCCCTGGAATAATCCAAACTGCAAGCGCTGTTGAAAGAGCCGGCCGGCTAGTTCTGTACTTACGTCCAGTGGAGTGAGTCACCCATTGTTGTGGAGGCAGATACCTTGGAGACTATTGTCCAAACGATCACCCAAAAAAAAAAGGTTTCCACGCACATGCATGGTAGACTTACTAGATGTGCGTTCACTATGCTATCTGTATACTAGTATGGAAAAGTCGTGTGTATGTACTAGTACTACTTGTAGCTGTCTAGGAAATATGTATGACCCTAACAAAACGAAGAGAAAAGAAGAAGAACAATCCCCGCAATATATAATGAGACGTGACTAGGAAATATCCGATGAGACGTATATATGGTTTTTTGTCCGTTCTTTGTACTACTAGTATTTGCTTCGAGTGGAACGTAATAATCTAGCAGCAGCGGTTTTTGGGGGAAACATACTTTCTTTTTATCAGGAATGTATGGCGGCCATCTAAAAAAAACAAAAGGAATGTATGGTGGCGGATGCATGCGTAGTAGGTCGATCCCCACAACGTTAACGGGCAAGCGCAAATGCCTTATCCCAATAAGCTCGACCGGCCCTTATCTATGTACATACGCATATGCGGTATACAGATCACACTAGCTAGCTATAGCTTCATATATACGTGCACACAAGCATAAGTAGCAAGTATTTTATTTGTACTTGTGGTATAAGCTTTGACGACGAGGTTCAATTCTTTTCGAAATGGAAAAAAAAAACCAAGCAATTCGATCGATCGATCGATCTCCAACCATGGCATGGCGCGCGCGTTTTTACGTACGTACATACCTTGCACGGGGAACCAGCTCCTGGGCACCGTCGTCGAGCCGTCGTCCCTGGATGCGGAGAGCACGACGACTGCCAGCATGGTGGCCGCGAAACCGAAGACGGCTGCCAAAGCCTTCCTCGCGCGGCTTTGAATCTGCCACCACCTCTTCACGGTGCTCTCCAGCTCGGCCAGGCTCAGGCTGCTTCGCTCGACGTCCATCCTCCCTCGCGCTGCGCTAGCTGCCGTACGTGGTGTGGGAGGGGATTGGGGGCATGAGTAGCCACTATGGCAGGTACAGCATTCAGAAAAACACGTCGGGGACAGTCGTGTAGGTAAAAGTTATTTAAAGCAGTTTTAAAAGTTGCCTCTAAATCATAGTCATTTGAGACAGTATGACTAGTGCCTCTAAATCCTAACCATTTGAGACACTATGACTAGTGCCTCAAAAATCAACTTAAGGCATAAATTAGAGTGCCTCTAAAACCCAACCACTTGAGGCATTATAACTAGTGCCTCTAAAAACCAACCATTTGAGGCATTATGACTAGTGCCTCTAAAAACCAACCATTTGAGGCACTATCACTAGTACCTCTAAAAACCAACTTTTTGAGGCACTATCACTAGTGCCTCTAAAACCCAACCATTTGAGGCACTATGACTAGTGCCTCTAAAAACCAACCATTTGAGACACTATGTCTAGTGCCTCTAAAAACCAACCATTTGAGGCACTATGACTCATGGTTGACTTTTTAAGGCACATCTCACAATAATATTCAGGTTAAAATGGCAGTAATTATTATTACAGTGACATATCTCAAAAGGAACTGCAAACACACCATCTTACTACAGTAATTCGGATTCAAATAATACACCAATTAATATCACAATAAATTTCCAACGGCGCAATGATCAAATGAACCAACAACTATGACACCAATGAATCACAATTAAATGAGAGAAATTACAAATGGATTCTCGCTATCTATCACTACTAGCATTGAAGTACAAAAACGATGAAGTCACTTTGCTTGTTACCATACTTCTAGAACTCTCACTTGTTGTCTGCAATGCAAATTGGAACGTCAGAAGAATACATCAAGAAGTATCAAGTAACAAAGATACTAGCAAGTATCAAGTAACAAATATACTAGTAGCAAGTAGCAAGTATCAACGATACTGTGGGAGTCGACAGTGCCACAAACCTAGAGGGCACACTTGACAGGTCTTGAGCCGACGGCTGATGCCAATCCATTCACTAGCTGCTAGGATGAAAGGGTTCTTTTAAAAAAAAAGTCAATCCATTCACTGACTGCAAAAGAAGGGCATGGGAAGCAACTATATGAGGTGTACAGAGAATTACTGTTCAGTCTTGGTCAGATTCGTCTGTTGAAAGATTTTCTTGTATCTAGCCAATAGCATAAGGGTAAAATTTATGATGATAAGTCAATCCATTCACTAACAAGGTTACACACCTAAAGGTTCCAAAGTTACATCTCTATGTTCAGGACACTAGTATAGTGTATCTGCAATTACACACCTAATCTAACAAGGAACTCTATAACTATCACAAAAACAGAATAATGTCTTCTATGATGAACACGTGAAATTATCCAAACAACAACATAACATGATCTGGACCTTGACCTTTGAAATGATCCAAACCAACCAACATGATGACTGTTCTCCCAATCAACACCAATTCAACTGGATTTGAACCAGGCTAGATGGTAGCATAAGGGGTTGGTATGGAGGAAAGTGAGGAAGGGTATAGGACATACCAGGACAGCTACAAACAAGGGAATGCCATGAAAATCTAGAGATGAAGCATCCACTGGCTACATGACACACGAAACTGCAGAACCCGATTCAGCTACCCCAGGGATAAAGCCTCCGAAATTCGGCTGCAGTAGCACAAACCCCAACCCCTGCAAAAGCGCAAGAGTACCAAACAGGATAAGCTGGGAACATTAGGATAAGCTGAGAACATCATTCAATATGAATGTGTGGATATCAAACATTGCATATACAGTAAGTAGGTATCTTGGAGAAACAACTATATTTCAAACTGACTTCTTGAATTGAAACTATATTTCAAACAATTCGAACATCATATTTCAATGTCTTGATGAAGTGGGGAACATCATATGTACCTACAAAACCACTGGTCCCATACATAAAACAACTTAGCTCACAAGTCACTATCTAGTATACAATGAACAAATTTCGAGTAATATACTGTATATAAGAATGACCAGTAAATTCAAAGCTAAACTAATGGGAAGAAAAGCATCTCAATAAGACTAACATATATGGATTTACAATGATAGATGAGGCCACCTTACTCAGAAGGCAGACAAAACATCAACCACCTTACTCAGACATTTCATTAGAGGTTGTTTTAGATGGAAAGAATGGAAGTAAATATGGACATAGTTACTTTAGGTGACTAATGGGAACCAATATGCTAATCATGATATTGTAGTGATTTCAGTAATAAAAACCATAAGCCTAAAACAGGCAGCGGATTGTGCTTTCAGCTGGTTGACCAAAATCTAAATAAAGTAGTGAATAGCAGGACCATGAGAAGAACTACCTGTCCAGATGGAGAGCACACCAGTTCAATAATTTCCTGCCTGCAATGAACCACCATTGTTTGTTAGTAAAAACACAACAACACTTTCAGATCGCTGTTTCAACATCATCTATACTATTTTTAGTATACTAGCAAATTGTCCGTGCGTTGCTACGGGTTACAATCATATATACCATGAACTTTTGTGTCACACAATGTCTATTCGTCTTACAAATAACCATTTTTTAGATGGGATACAAATGGATATAAAAGCTACCCCACAGAGTAACCATTTTTTTGATTGGATACAAATCGATATAAATGCTATTAAACTTTTGACTTTAGAGAAACAATGTGAGCGACCCCCTCTCATTCTCTCAGAATTTCTTAAACTTTCCTGCCTAAAATGCATGGTATTTATCTGATATTTTTTATTTCATGTATAGTACAAAGGTTAGGGAATCAACGCACACAGCCAGGAGAAATTAGCTTCCCCTAGATGCATCAACAATCACATGCAACACATTGTTTTCATTCTGATTATGAAGAGAAGAGTTTTCACATTTTAGATATTTGCTCTGGGAATATCTCTACTGCTTGCATGGGTAAATAGGTTGTAGTGAGGAGAAAAAACTGAATCATGTTATGTTAGGATGAGAAATAAGGCTACAAATTAGTGCTTCTGAAGTAATGCTATTTTTTGCTTGCTTCAGAAATCCTTTTAGCTGATTTTAGGAACAATGGAGTAGCAGGTGAGGCAAAAACATAGGTAAACGACTCTGATTTGCACACATACAAGGACAAGACATTTATTGCTGGCACCCAACAATAATAAAAATCAAACACATGTCTACTTCCTAGCCTGCCAACAACATCCCTCCATTTATATCCTTATTTAGACAAGCACATAGTCAGATGATCATAAACAGAAAAATGCTATAGCGGAGCCAACTTTCCGAGCATGAGCTACCATACTTTCAAATATGAACGATTGAAATTTTTTCAGTTAGCAATCAAAAGCTATGCTAGCATATAGTACTATTGGTAGAAAAACTTCCTCACATGAATAACATGGAGAAGCAGCTAGCATCCTTGGTCGTCTGCTAGGTAAGGACAAGAGTGCTCGCACACCACTCAATGTTGCTGCAAGCAACGGGAAGGCCCTAGAAGCAGGCACATGGTATGGAGCAGGGGAGGTCTGGAGTATACCTTTGAAGCGTAGCCGAGCAGTAGTTGATGTAGACGCAGTAGAGGAAGATTGGGAAGTAGCCGCAGCCTACCACCACGCCATGGTGCAGGAGGCCACGACCAAACCCTAGAGGCAGTAGCAGCAGCACCCCGCCTATGTTCGAGCTGGGGCTTGAGATCGGTGAGGAGGAAGCCGTAGTCGTCGACGGATAGCAGCCGGAGCAGTGGTTGTTGACGGTGCGGCGGCAGCCGGAGGCGAGCAGAGTTAGGGTTTGCTGCGGGGCCGCGTGGAGGCGCCAAGGAGCACCGTAGATACGGGGAAAAGGTGGAGGAGAATGGGGCGAAGCCGAGCAGGCTAGCGGCGGCGGCAGACTTGGCCGGCGGTGGCCGGATCGCCGGGCAGCAGGTGCGGCGGCGGCATCGCGCGTCAGGGGAGAGAGAGCCAAGAGGGGATTGATCGATCGAGCCATGCGTGCGAGCGTGTGTTGTGTCCGTGTGCCTGGGCTGGGCCCTATACGTGTAGTTTTTCTTCTGAACGGGCCTATACGTGTAGTTTTTCTTCTGGGAAAACAATAATTCTTATACGGTACTTTCGCTAACGTATGATATGATCATATTTTAATTCTTCCTAAGAGCATGCTGTTTTCAGTCTGAAATCCAGACCTAAATATGGTCGAACCACACACGTTTTTGGTCTAGGAACACAAAAAATTTTACTCGCCTTCCTAGGCCGTGTTTTTAGGACGTCTTTTCCGTCCAAGTTTGGCTCAAATTTAGTTCAAAATAGACCAGCTTTCAGCATAGTTCGGCATAATATAAATACAAAGCAATGTTTGGCCAAGTTCGGTATAAATTTAAATATAGTTCCGCGTAAAATTAAAAATAGTTCGGCATACAATCTCTTCTCTATACTATTTAAAATGTGTTTTATCCTCATGGTGAGTTACAAACTTAAGATAGTGAGTTTTCTACTTTATCTCAAAAAACAACTTCGATTTTTATGTGGGGTTGATTTTGGTAGGATCCGTTTCGCGATCTCCAGGTTTCCCTCCTTCTCTGAAACACAAGTCCATAATAATGGGCATTGATGAGTCCAAATCTCGTCAGGTGGCGAGTACTTATTTAAGGATGAGAGCAAGCATTAGGTTTACCTTTCATGCTATACCATTATCTTGCAATTTTCATAGTGAATCAACGACAACTAACATGGATCGGACTAATATGGAGGGAGTACAAAAGAAGACGCCTGGTGTTTTTCTTTGTACTGTTAGCAAATTTATAACTATGGAATATAAAAAGAAACATAAATAGAGAACATCTCTATGGATTATTATCATGTTTTTACTAATTGGCTCATAGCGACAAACTGATGCTATGGAGCCTGCAAGCTTCCTATGTTTGAACAAAGATAGGCCCAGGAATGAGGACGTGTGAAATAAAATTAGTTACTCCATTGTGCCATTTCTTTTATTTTCTTCTACTCTTTGTTTTGATCTATTTTGGAGTTTTTTTGTCTTTTCGTATCTCCTTCTATACATACCTCAGTTTGTACTCAAACTATGTGCGTCTATAAAAAAGGTCTCTGACAACAATTGCTATTAAAGAAATTGTTATCGACAATTTCCACCAAAGAAAAATATATTTTCGATGTCTCATGGAGCACGACGAAGTCGTGTCTAAATGTACCATGTAGTAAAGCACAACCATTTTGAAGGAAATTACACTTTCTATGTCGTTATTGAGTGGGCGTGGATGGTAGAAACAACAAATTCAGCTTGATGCATATTTCTAAAATACTCCTTCCATCCCAAAGCTAAAGGCCTATAATTTTTTTTTAAAGTCAAGTCATATAAAGTTTGATCAAAATTTTAGAAAAAACTATTATATTATATATATATCATGTGAAAATATGTTTTATCATGTTTGAAAGGGTATGAATTACGTAATGTAAATATTAATATTTTATCTTTAGATAATTTGACTTTTGAAAAAAGTTATAGGCCGCCTTAAGTTTTGAGATCGAGATAGTATAAAATAAAGATATTTACCCGTAGCAATGCATAGGCAATTTTCTAGTAATAGTATAACTATTTCGGCCTAGTTCGACCAGTTTATGCTCGGTATCTACCTGTTGCCCTTGTATATCCATAGGTGTTTAACCAGATCATCCTGCAACTGTTATGTTGTGAGAAAAACCTAACCATACAGGTGCAGTCATTTTTACACACGAAATAGGGGTTGAATTCACGGATGGCACACACGATCTAGAGGAAGAGCTTTCGGCTCATCCTGAAACGACGCCGAAAAACGGCCTCTTCATGCAGCGGCTCATCGGCGAAGTAGTCGGCGTACAAGATGCAGTAGCCCTCCATCCTCTGCCTTGTCTTGCACTTCCGGCGACCCTTCGTCGAACCTCCACGCTTCGGACTCAGTCGGGCGAGGGAGGCGAGGATCTGTATATGCTCCGCATCTTTGGTGAAAGCGGCGTTCTCCTTCTCCAGCAACACGACGAACATCTCCTCATCGTCGGAGTTCATGGATCTGCAGCGAAGCCGAGCTACGACAAATTTTGGGCGGCGACGATAAAAGGGGCGTCGACTGCAGCGAGCCTATCTAGAGGCATGGATACGACTCGACGTGGTGGAGTTCGCCAGTGATGTCATGGCGACAGAGGAAGCTGGAGTGCTCTTCACCGCAGTTTAGGCGAGTGAGTGTAGGGAAATGAAATTGTCTCATCGACAAGGTTGGCCCACGCCTGTTTTCACTTTGTCCGGCATTTTTAGGGCGTTTTCAGCAACCAAGAATGACCTGGAAAGCCCGGACAAAGTTGACCCAAATCCGGACGAAACCGGGGTCTTAGGAACGTGATTAGGCCAATTTTCGACGTCCGAACCAAAAATCGCCCTAAGATCGGCGTCCTGTAACCCGAGTGGAGATGCTCTAAGCAATACAACAATTAATCGGCAAGCCTATCAATCAATCTTAATAGAGTAACATCATAATGTAAGTTAATCTTTGAAAGCATATTATTTATTGTTTCTTTACAATAAAAAATATAAAATTATTTATTTATAGTAAATATTATTTTATTAAATTTATCGTTAATTTTTTATTGGCATACCGATCGATAAAATCCTAGGCTCACGACTGATTTTAGACCTATCAAAAGTGTCACGTTAGACTTAGATCGAAGGAGAACATACGCCCGCAAGAAAATAGCCTGCCTAGCCAAGACCGATAATCCGATCATGACAAAAAAAACACGTGCGGAAGAGTCCTAAACAGAATGAATTCAATCACAAGACCGAGTAAGATTAGAAAAAACAAGTCATGACACACATCTATCTATCTATCTATCTATCTATCTATCTATATCTATATCTTAAGCTGAGGTAGGTTAGTCTTACAAAATTTTCCGTCCGACTTTTATTGGACCATTTTACCCCTAACGTTTTGAACAAATTACGTGCCCTGCCACCGCGAAGTGGGAACACACCTGTTCGCTGAAACTCTGCTCCGCCCTCGCACACGCCGCCGCTGGCCCCTGAGTCCCCATCGCCGAAGGATCGGGATCTCGAGCAGCCGCCGGACGAAGCTCCCGTTGGGATCTCGCCCCGTCGCTGGACGGATCTTCAGTTCTTTTTAACTCTGCGCCTACCTCTGATCAGGGACACGACACAAGGTGGCAGGTGGCAGGTGGCAGGTCGGGAATCTATGCGAACTGAGGCGGTGAGGTCCTCACCACGAGGAATAGTTCCGGGGCGGCGGCGGATTGTTGCTGGCGGCAGAGGTGATTTCCATAGAAGGAGACAGAGAGGACGTGTCCTTCGTGACCGGCGTGGAGGACCAGCGCAGCAGGTGGTGGACATGATGAACTGCGGGAAGAAGGAGAGCCTGGTGGCGGGCATGTCCGTGTAGAAAATTGAGCAGGCCAACATCCGTGGTAGATGAATTTCTCCTCGTCTTCAGCAGCGATTGCATGAATTTCTCCTTCTCTTTAGCAGTTCAGCTAGCTACGGAAAACTGAAAACTAATTGGAGTATGTGGTTGTCAGGTTCTTGGTGGCTAAAGCGCAGATTAAGCCGACGTGGAGAACTCAGCAATAGCCATGGAGACAACAAAGACGGGCCACCATTCATCTTCTCACCTACAGCACTGGCACAACCGAAGGTTAGTATTCACATTGAGCAATCTTTTTATCATGTGTTAGCCAAAAAAATTCTTTAGCAATTCTTCTGAGTTTAGGACACATTGTATTTTGTTATATTTTTGTGAGATGATAGCTGGTAAAAATGATTCTTTTATCATGGTGTTGGCCAAAAAATTTCTTTTAGCAATTCTTCAGAGTTTAGCACACATTGAATTTTGTTATATTTTTGTTAGATGATAGCTGGTAAAAAAGACAGCATTTGATGTGTGCTACGGGGATATTGAGGGCTACTACGGGGACAAGCTCCATCAAGACTATATAGCCATCACCTCGGAGGCAGCCACGACCACCTTGGCGGCATCCATGGACGTTCGCCGTGATGGTATTAGGAACTAGCAGCAATCTTAGTGATGTAGCTATAGATATGATGTCGCCCTGCAGGCATCATCATATGGTCGTGTTTGCAGGTGCCGCTAGGCGTGGAACAAGCTCTGCCTATGTTCGAGGGGGTACGAGGTGGCGTGCCTGAGGATTTTCTCCACCATCTACCTAGAGTGCGGGTCGGTGGTCTTTGACGATGACTACGTATTATCGTTCAGCGACGGGTTCAACTGGCCAGCGTTCTTGGTTTGGGTGGACGTGCCGAACATACCGGACCTAAACCTGCTAAACAAGATCCTCGCTGTAGTTTTTTGCGGCGGGTGAGGACAGCGTCGGCCTGCAATTCATGGTGAATGGCCCACCGTGGTGTTTGACATCTTCTAGATGATCATGCACTCCTAGGAGGCTCTTTTATGTCCGACTCCACAAATAGGACTGAAATTAAATCAGAAAAATTCTCGTCTTTGTTTGTTTTTGCAACTGGATGATTAGTTAACGTAGATTTTGACGGACGGTTTGGCACGGGGAAAACTGTGTGCGCCTTAGAGTTTGTTTAAGTACCTTGCATATGTAAAGTTATTTGTGCTCGCAGAAAGATATCCGTCTAAATTTGATATAAGGTGTATATTACAGATCAGCTACATGTTTAAGCAACGTTAGCTTTATTTAGTAACATGCACAAAAGAGCAAAGCAACCATGCATGTATCAACAATTCAATTCAATCAATACCTTCTATTTTACCAATAAAAATATAGTCAGGCCGACAGTCGTTCGCAAATATAATCCAATCTCATACATCTTTGCTGGAACATGTCGCTATCCCGTAGCAACGCACGGGCATTCAGCTAGTATATGTTATATACGTATACGATACACCGAGAAACAGGTGTACTAGAAGGACACTTCAACAACTAGGAAAGGCGGTTATAGAAAAAAAAACTAGCGAAGGTTTAATCTAAAAAACTAGGAAATGATTCCCCCCTAAAAACTAGAAAAGGAGATTTGCGTTCCAAAAACTGAGTCGTTATAGTCGTCGGCACCGTTTGTTTATAGTCAACCATTAGAGTTATATTTGAGTGCCCCTAAATAAAAACTATTGTGTTATTTCCATTTGTGCGCAAATGATATATTTAGTGGCACTTTGACAAATAGTGCCTCTAAAAGAACTGTTCTTTTAAGGCATAAAAAAAGACACAAATAGTTCAATATTGAGGCACTAGACAGTGCCTCTATTTTTCGAAATATTAGAGGCATTAACATGCGTGCCTCAAAAAACTATCCATTTGAGGCACAACTAATGGTGCCAAATCGGTCAACTATTACAGGCACATTTGAGTGCCGCTAAAGGCAAATCATTTGTGGCACTTTTATGTATGCCTTAAATGATATACTTTTAGTGGCATTTTGACAAATAGTGCCTCTAAACGATATATTTTTTGAGGCATAATTAAAGTGCCATAAATAATTTAACATAGAGGCACTAAGTGTGCCTCTATTTTTTAAAACATTAGAAAGGCTAAACTATTAGTGGTATTTTAAAAACTACCTCTAAAATATCATATTTTAAGGCACTATTATTTAAAGTGCCACAAATAACTATAATTAGAGGCAGTTATAAAACGTGCCTCTAAGAAAAATGCCTCTGATTCTTAAACGTGCCATAGTGAGCGTAGGTGTTTGTGAGCTCAGCTAGCTCGTCCCTGCAGCCCGCGCGCCGTCAGCTAGCAGGAAGATGCACCCTCTTTATTTAGTGGAGAAGGAAGATGCAAGCTGGGAGGTCATCGGAAGAGCCGTCGGATTGTTTGGAGTGCACGTACGATGATTGAAACCAACCGGACGACTACACAGCCATTATACTAGTTAATTAATTGGTTCCCTTGTTCCGGATTAATTAAGAACGTACTACTCCCGTTCGATGGCTTCGTCTGGTAGTAGTAGGGTTCCTCAGCCGGACTGCCGGCCGTGCAAATTTCGCCTTCCCCGCATTGTGAACAATATTATGACATAGTTAGGGAACGTTAATTTGGCGTTTTTGCTAAAAAACAACCGACTGCTTTGACCTAGAGTCGATTTGCGAACCCTACATGTACATTCGTTACGTGCATTATGAACAATTTTTTTTTAAAACGGGAATAAAAGCTTTGTCCTAATCGATTAATTAAGAAGAAGTTTACAAGAAAATAAAAGATTTCAAGATTACAAAAGTCTAGTCTCTCGGCATAATTTCATCCAAGCGCTTTGCGCCCGTGATAACCCACAAACAGGCTTCCTTCTTAATCTTATATAGAATTACAACCATGATTTAATCCGTATGGTGTAGCGACACTTGGCGAATAGATGGGTGATCGATTCCATAGATTGCTTACATAAAGGTCACAACCCACATTCTGCAAGACAAGTAAAAATTTGTTTTGGGAGGAGCCCAAATCATCAACACCATCTTGTTTATATTGGAGGCGATAGAACCCATGAATTGCATTTCGTAAGCTAAGGCCGTCGTGTATTAACCATCATCCATGAGCTTCCAAGATATGTCGTCTTCAAGGTGGCTCTGTAGGCGCACATTCGTGAGAAGAGCCCAAAGCTTCACGTATTGGGCAAAGGTGGTTCATGGTGAACTCACGATCTTTTGCGGTCAAAAAAAAATGTGTCAATACTTGCAAGCTCCTATCTCGACACACTGGTCTGCTGTCAAGAGGAATCTTTGCTATGTTCAGGGCACTATCCATCACGGCTTACAGCTGCAGCGTCCTACTTCATCTCCTACCTTATTATCTGCGTATTCTGATGCAGACTAGGCTGGTAGTCCTGATGATAGGCAATCAACCGAGGGATATGCTATCTTCTTTGGTGCCAACCCGGTTTCTTGGAGTACTAGAAAGCATGCTAAAATCTCTCGTTCTAGCACCGAGTCTGAATACAAGGCTCTGGTTAATGCTACTGCAGAAGTAATATGGTTACATGCTGTTCTTGGTGAATTGGAAGTACTTTAGCCTTGTCCACCTGTTCTTTGGTGTGACAATATTGGAGCAACTTTTCTATCCTCTAATCAGTATTTCATGATCGGACAAAACACATTGAGGTGGATTACCATTTTATTTGAGAGAGAGTTGCACAGAAGTTGTTACAAATTAAGTTCATATCTTCCAAGGATTAACTAGCAGATATCTTTACAAAGCCACTACCTCTACCACTATTTGAAGCTTGTAGGCGCAATCTCAACCTTCATGCTTTGGTTGAGATTAAGAAAGGATGATAAACTGTGAATATATGTACATATATTAGTTCTAACTCTATACGGTTTAGGTATTATATAAACCTACCTTATATGACTGTAACATCCTTGTACTATAACCTACTATAAATACATGAGACCGCGGTGGTGAACTGTGTGAAACCTACCTACCAATACTCATTTACTTTCACCCTGAATTAAATATTTCATGTACAATCAGAAGTTCTATCTAGAGTAGGTAGTCCAAAACCTGATCTAGTAAATTATGTGCAGGTCATCGTTGGTGGTGTAGCAGCTGGCATCTGGGCTTACCAAAAGCATAGACAAAGGACCAACGTCCTCGTCTGAGGGGTTCCCCTGACTCCAAGGGAGAAGGATACCATGCTTGACATCCTTACGCCTCCTCTCTCGAAATAGCATTTTATCCCTCTTTATAAATAAATCAATATCCACATACATAGTTCAGACAGCATCCAGGACTGCTGAGGCCAAACCGAAAAAGAAAAAGCACGAACATCCGCTGGGGCCACAACACAAGAAAGCCCAAGAAAAAACTAAAAAACACAACGGAGAGATAGCGAGGACACTCAGGACACCGTCGGGGTCGATGTAGCAGGAGCCGAGAGGGGGCGCCGTCGTCCTCAAGGCCCGAAGAGTGTCGTCGAAGACCGTCCGGTCACACTGCCGCACCAGGGGAGACCACTGCTGGAGGAAGGAAAGAAAGGAGAAAACAGTGTCATTCACGCGGGAAGGATAAACCTTCTTAATCACCATCTTGTTATGCACATTCCACAGGGTCCACGAGATGGCCGCAAACACAAGCCAGAAGAGACAGCGCCTCCTCCGACTCGATTTGCCTGGGTCTGCAGGAACTCCCCGAGCTCCTGCGCCTGCCAGGAAGGCCCCAACGCCTCTTGGACAAAGCTCCACAGAGCCCGAGCCGCCGTACAGGAAAACATAATATGGGCACAAGACTCCAGAGTCCCACATAGGGGACACAAGCCATCGCCCGGGCCATTATGCTTGGCCACCTCTACCTCCAAAGGGAGCCGGTCTCAAAGGAGTTGCCAAACGAAGATGAGAATACTAATAGGGAGAGGGGCCTTCCACAGGGGAGGTGTCCAGCTCAGCTCCGGGCCCTGGAACAGGGCGCGATAAGCCGAGCTCACCGAGAACTCCCCCGAGGGGTGAAGCTGCCACGCGGCCGAGTCCGGGTCCTCCGACAAGGTCACCGGTAGCGAGCCGAGTAGCTGCTGGAAGTCCGCGACTTCTGCCTCTCTAAGGTACCAATGGAACAAGATGTTCCAGCGGCCTTCACGAAAGGCCTCAGCAATGAGCACCGGCGGAGAGGAGGAGATGGCAAAGAGATCGGGGAAATGCACCCCCAAAGGGATTGGGAGCAGCCAAAGGTCAAACCAAAACCGCACCCCCTGTCCACAGCCCGCCACGAAGGAGACACCCAAACCAATGAAGTGCTTAATCTCCTGGATGGCTCTCCAGAATTGAGAGCCCTCACGTCTCTCGCAAGCCAATAAGGGGCAACCCCGGAGATATTTGGCTTTGATAAACTGAAGCCAGAGACCTCCATCACCCCTGAGGATGCACCAAACCCATTTCAGCATCAGCGCCACATTAAAGCGGCGAGAGTCGAGGATCCCTATGCCCCCAAGGTCCTTGGGGGCGCACACATCCGCCCATTTGACCATATGATATTTCAGATGGCCGTCCCGCGCCGCCCAAAAGAACCTAGACAACTCCTTCGCGAAGTCGGCATAGGTCCCTTCTGGCAGGAGGTACAGGCCCATCTGGTACATGGGTAGGCTCGAGAGACAAGAGTTAATCAGTACCGACTTGCTCCCCTTGGACATAAGGCATGCTCTCCAAGGCTCCGCTCTCGAGCGCACCCTCGAGACCAAGGGGGCTAGGTCTCTGATCAACACCCTAGTCTCCCGGATGGGCATCCCCAGATAAGTAATGGGGAAGTCCGCCAGTCTACAGTTTAGGTTATCCGCGATCCGCTGACGCTCCTCCTCGGAGTATTCGAGAATCATAACCTCGCTCTTGTAGTGACCTCGGATCGATAAGGATCCTAAGTCCCTATGATTAACATGCTAATCACTGGATCAATAGCTAGCACTCACAGTCGATGAAGTATCATGTAAAACACAAAGTCTTTATTACACGGAGAATCCAGAGTATGAATTTATTACAAAATTGCTTAGCATTATGCTAGATCAAATAACAGCGGAAACATAAAAACAGCTTGAGTCCATCAACGCCCTAGGCTTGTCGAGTGTAGACTTGCGATCCCTACGCACCTTTCAATCTTCAGATTCTGCACATAAAATGTGTAGCCAACAAGTTGGGTCAATACTTTGAATGTATTGGCAAATTACACCAAGGAGAGAAAAGGCTATCTCTACATGCAAGGCTAGTTTAGGCTATAGTTTTCATTTTCTCAAAGCTAGTTTTCTTAAGTAGAGAGAAGGAGAGAAGATTTTCCCTACTTTGTAAACATTTGCTTAGATAAAATAAGGTCGAATGGCACACGAGGATATTACTCACCAAGTGTCCTAACAACCAAACACTTGGATATTACGCACCAAGTGTCACTTAGATATTACACACCAAGTTTCCAAAATCCCACCCATTGGCGATATTATTCACGCCATGGGGTTTTAAAACTTGGTTTAGAAAAGAGAGAGGAAGATCCTTCAGAGGCTCCATCCTTCAGACGCTCATTGTTGTTCACATCGTGAACACCGATCGATCAGATTGCAATGCCCTCGAGAGTTTGTGCACTTTACCCACAATCCACAATCAAGTCATTTTACAGACAAGACCATGGCGAGGCTTTCCCTTAGTAGCCCCTCTACCTTCTGGATCCAACCGTGCCAAGAACCTCCAAATGTTGGTACCCAGGTGAGGTTTCCCACTAAGTACTAGGCCAAGACAGAGCCCATAATGTATTGTGGTTGCACTGGAAGCTTCGAATCAAACATGGCAGACTTCTTTGATTCCTGGGCGGCCGTCCTCCACCAAAATCTCACTCGTTGACCCGACAACCATTCTGCCCAGAAGAAAACTTAGTTTTATTTTGAAGTGGATTTGAGAAGAAAAGTTTGCTCTAGAGAGCCTTTATACTTAGAAAAATTCTTTGTCTTTCGAACCCCCCCAACGGTGCTTTGTATATATAGCATAGCAAGCAATACTTAGCAAAAACAGGGGTAACCTATTAGGAGGGAAAATCCTAAGTATAGAGCTACTCATGGCATACTACAAAATCATCGCACTTGCAAAATAATACTAAGAAAATATTCTACTAGACCATCCTACACATGCATACTACAGAATTTTGAAGATCACATGCATAGAATCAAAACTGGGACAAAATTATAAACAAGTGGTGTAACTTGCCTTGATCCGAGCAGCACTCTACACAATAGCACTCCTTAGCGCACTCCGAACAATCTAACGAATAACAAACATAGATCTGATCACAACTTGCTCAAAACAGGTCACAGAGATAATCATGCATGCATGCAACATGGTATTTTATGCAAGATTGGTTCTTCTAAATTGACCAAGGTAGCAAGATTGTGTTGCAATAGTGTAAGGGTGTCACTAGGATTGATTTCCCAAAGGTTTAGATCTAATTGCGTCACTAAAACAATTCCTAGGGTTAAAAGGAGATCAAACCATCTAATTCGCCCCAAACTAGATCTAATGATCTTAAGCAAGGTTTTATAATTTTGTCCAGTAGGCATTGTGGAAACAAAGTTATTGCAACAAGAATCAACTAGAGCTGAAATTTAATTATTTTTCAATGGAATAAACACTCTAATCTAATGATTAAAATATACACCTAAAACCTTACTGTAAACCTGGAATATTATTGCCGATTTGGATTCTACATAAAATTAGGAATCCAACGGTATATTATAAGCTAAAATTGGCCAAATTCAATTCTATATGAATTTCGCAAGTTTGAATCTAAATCTGCAAACAGATCTACTCCTCACTTAAAGATCTTGCCAAGTGGCGACCGGCGCGGGTGACGCGCTGGTGACGACGCTTGCCACGCAGGCATGGTATTGGCAGTACCTTCGCCTCCTTCTAATCGCCCGCACATCTACAATCGGACGGTTTGAGAGGCGGCGACTTGTCATGGTGGCGACGGCGTTAGGCGCCGGTGATTAAGGTTGATGCTTCGTGGCTCCCGAGGTGGCGGCGTGGTCGACGGCGCGCGTATGGTCCCTGCGGTCACGCTCGTGTCCTCGTCGTCTCCCCTTGCTTCCTCTACTATCGGCAGAGTCCCGCCGATCTCCTCCGTCCCCGGCGGTGCTCCGGCGAGCAATCACGGGCGTGTTCCTGGGAGAGAGAAGGGGAAAGGCACGCGGCGAGAATCAGTGGTGGATGGAGAAGCTCCAGAGGGAGGAAGGAGCAAGGGAGGGGGCTTCGAACCGTCTCGGCGAGGTCGACCCGATGGCGGCGATGTGATTCGTCGATGGGCTAGGGTTTTTGCAAGAAAATAAATCGAGCGGGGCGAGCCGAGGGTGGCGGGGTTTATATGGGGTGGAGACTTGGGCAAGGGGGCTCAAATTGCCGCGAATCTTACCGGAAATCGGTTCGAACTCGTGCAGCAGCCGGACTCCAGCTCGAGGTAGGGGATGAACAGGTGGGTCCCGCGTGTCTGTGGTGGAGGGGGGGAGTGGGCTGGCGTGGGTGCAGGTAGCTAGCTGCCGCATAGGCGCAGGTGGGCTAGCGTTGCGGCCCAGTTAGGTTAGGTTGCCTCTTTTTTTAAACATTTATCAATTTCTGTTTTATTAAAACCCAAATAACTTTTGCATACTAAGTCCAAACTTGATGAAATTTGTTTCTAAATTTTTATAAAAGTAAGGTGGTCAACATAGGACCATGGTTTGATGTTTCACAAAGTTTTAAGACGGTCAAGCTTGTTTACAACAATAAAGCCTACATAAAGGAAATCCTTATTAGGGTTTTGATAGGTTTAGGTGTTAGGATTTAGTTGCAAATTTTTATTTGTAGGGTGCAATGATGCAAGGATGATGCATGCCACTAATAACATCCTAATATAAAATCTAGGATGTTATAGCTCTTGTCGAAGTTGATCGTCAGCCTAGACAAGTATTCAAAACAAAGGAGCAGGAACTTCAAGTTAATGATGTCGAGGTCTAAAACCTGCACCATGATCATGGTGTCATCCGCATATTGGAGGTGGGAGATCCCACCTCCGGGGATCAGGTGGCCCACCACTCCCGAGATGTGGCCAGCCACTTTGGCTCTGTCCAAAATCTCAGCCAGTGCATCCACCGTGGCATTAAACAGGAGGGGGAAATCGGGTCCCCTTGTATAACCCCACAGGACGACCTAAAGTATGGGCCAATATCCCCATTGATGTTGATCGCCGTCTGCCCACTCATCACAAACTGCATGATCCAGCAGATCATGCGGTCGTCGAAACCCCTCCTCTCCAGCACTAGTCTCAAGAAGGCCCAGTCCAAGCGATCATAGGCCTTCTGGAAGTCCAGTTTGAGGA
Organism: Avena longiglumis; assembly: GCA_030063025.1. NCBI lineage: Eukaryota > Viridiplantae > Streptophyta > Magnoliopsida > Poales > Poaceae > Avena > Avena longiglumis. The sequence goes on from CP125978.1 coordinate 195,043,812, forward strand.
ACACCCTTTTCTGACGCTGCACCTTTACTTCATGAATAATTTCATGAAGAGCCAGGACATCGTCGTGAATGAGGTATCCCTTCAGGAAGGCGAACTGGAGAGGGTGGGTAAGCCGCTCCAGGACCGGAGCGAGACAAAGGGCATAGACCTGGGCGAACAGACGTTGGATGACATTAATCACCGTGATCGGTCAGAATTGGCGGATATCCGTGGCCCCCACTACTTTTGGGATCATGGTAATAACGCCAAGGTTCAGGCAGGACATCACCAGAGTCCCCGTGTAGAACTCCTGTGTGGCGCCCCGCAAAAACCACTACTAGAAAATCGCGTTGTTTTTGTGCATTGCATCATCATGACCTCATGCTCATGTCATCATGCCACATTGCATTTGAGCATCGTCATCATCATGCATTTGTTTGTCTGAAACTATTTTCGAAAAGCATATTTTGTTTTCTAAATACCCCGCCTTTATTTCAAATCCAAAACTCGGGTCTCCGGAATATTTTGTTTCGTCTACCAACGGATTTCAAACGCCCCGTTTTAAATAATAAAATATTTATTTTATTTTTAGGGGGCAGCCGTACCGGGCCGATTCGACCCAGTCGGCCACCCCCAGTACAAATACCAGACTACCCAAACCTTTTCCTACCCAATCCTAGTCTACCCAGCCTTTCCCCTTCCTCCACCTCACCCCGGCCACATCACCCCGCCCAATAGCCAACCGCCACCTCACCACTCCCTTCCCCCTATCCAATCCCAGCCCACCACCTCATCCTGGTCCCGTCCCACATCGCACGCCTCCCCATCCCTCCTGGTCGCCCCGCTTCCGCCCACGTGAGACAGGCCCCGGCCTCGATCTCCGCCTGCTCCCCACCTGCCGGCCCCACCATTCCGCCAAAGCGGCACCTGCCTCTCCTGCACGCCATCTCCCCACCAACCTCTGCTCCCTCCTCTCTCTCCGTCGGTCCTCCTTCGCTGGCCGTCCGGCTGCCTCCTCCTTCCGCTGGCTCGGGCTCGCCCTTCGCTCGCCTTCCTCACCTCTCTCGGCTCTCCTCTCCGCTGCCTCCGCCGCCTCAGCGCCTCGCTCGCCGGCCGCCGTGCCTCGTCTCCGCTTCCCCGACGCGACCGAAGCTCCGTGGCGGCTCCTCCGCCTGCCGCCCCGCGCCTCTCCTCCCGAGATCTCGCCTCCGCGCACGTCGCCGCCCGCCTCTGCCTCCCTGAGGTTCGCTGGCGCCGCTGCGCCCGTGCCTGCGTCTCTGCAGCTCGCTCGCCTGCTGCCCGCCACAGGAAGCGCTTCTGCCTGCCCGCTTCGCCGCCGATCTCTTCGCTCCGGGCCCGAGCCCGCCCTACAACCACCGCCGCCACGGGGTCCCTCCCGCGCCGCCTGGCCGTGCGGTTTCGCTTCATCGGCTCCTCGGCGCTCAAGCTCCGGCCCACGCCTCCGCCTCCACCCACATCCAGCAGCGCCACGCCGGAGCTCTCCTCTCGCATCGTCCGATGTCCCCGCCTCCATCTGCATGCCACCAACCCCGCTGCGACGTCCACATAGTCCAGTGTTCGCGACCCCAGCTCACCTTGGTCTGCTCTCGGCGCTTTGGAGCCCTACTCGTGGCTGTCCCTTGATGCTGCCAGGTTGCGAGAATCTGTGTATCGAGACCCCGGCTTCCGCCAAGTTCTTCCTCTCGGATCCGAGGACACCAAGACCCCGGTGCGACAAGTACTCCTTCCCGGACGCCAAGTTCGCCGAGAACCCGAATGCCAAGGTCACCGGCACCGACCAGGCGGATCCGATGTGACCGACGCCAACCAAGTCCTTCTTCTCGGATGCGACAAGATCGACTTCCGTTGTCCGAGACCGATCGTCGAGCCATTCTCCGTCGAACTCGAGACCAACCTCAACCCTCGGAGCCCAAGTTCGCCGAACCCTAATGTGATTCCCTATCCGAGACCCCATTATTTTATAATATGTCATTATCAACTGATGCATATTAAATTGTTCATGCTTGCACTTATATCATGTGGTTTGGGGGCTTTTGCCGATTCACCTCTTAATTAAATATGGAGACCATATGCGGGCTATTCTAGTCTTAGTTTGTCTCCATTTAAATCTGTGTAGCGAACCGATGCTATGTTTTGCTATGTTAATACCACATTTAATATGCGGGGTATCTAAACAACTAGAACCATATATTTAATTGTCGGGACCCCGGTTCCGTTTAATATTGACTAATTGCACCGCATATTTGCCATGCCATGCATCATACATGCATCATGCCCGATCTTCTATCGTAGTATTAAATAGTGCATCCGGTGTTTCTTCTAGTGCTTTGCTTCTTCACGGATTAGGCCGATGAGTGGAAGCGAGTGTCGACCCGATCTTCGGATGAACCTTCGGCAATGTTTTCAGGCGAGCATCTCCCCCTTTCTACCTATCTTACTTTTACAGTATTTATTCCCTCCTGTTGATCTATTGCTATCTGTGTTGCGATGCTCTAGTTTCCGTCACCGTGATATCCCTTGCAGCCTTATCTTGCCTTGGACACATCCTATTACCTGTTGTTTGGTAGATAGTTGGACTTGCGCGTCATAGTCGCTGGCTCAAGTGCTGTTGCGTGTCGTCAAGTACCATAGTTGTTGGAGTTTTGCCGCATGTTTAATGTTGGAGATGATCACGACTTTAATTATTGTTTAATAACTAAAATTGAAGTAGGTAAATGCAGAGGCACCAGTGGGTAATAGACAATATTTGGATTTTAACCGCTCACTGGTGTCCCGTAGGACCCCGAGTTCTTGACACCTGTTCCGAGATCGAGCGCTAACCACGTGTGGGTGTATGGGCACCCCCATCGATTAGTACCGATTTCAAAGTATTGTCTTGGGGCCACAAAGTAGTTTGAGCTTTATTACTATTCACTTATGCCATGCTTTACTTCTTTATTTACGATCAGCGGCATCGCACTGTCTCGCTTAGGTAAGCGGAGTGTTTCGCGGTATCGACAAGCCCACCACACTTCGGGTTCCCGATCGTTTACCACGACGCAAACCCTGTCGCTCCGAGCCGGCCAACTTTGTTGCGGGTAGCTTAGTGGGGTGGCCCCATGTACTTGCTTTGGGTCTGGGAAACGTCATGACTTAGGCCCCGCCGACATACCGATGGGTGTATGTTAACTGATCTGGCAAAAAGGGTCGAAGTGCGTGTGGATACTTTGGTGCACCCCTGCAGGGTTAAATCTTTTCGAAAAGCCGTGTTCGCGGTTATGGACGACTTGGAGCACAGTTCTCGATCATAGACAACTATAACTAAAGTTTATTATTATAATTTGACTTGTATCCGATATGACTAGTAATCAGCTTCACTACAACGGAATGGCTAACTAAAAGTACCAACAACTGCTGGGTTTGGGATATCTCATGCTAATTGTATCTGACTAGTAAGTGTTGCAACTACAACGGAATGGTTAACTAAAACTTAATCGCTTATTATATCAGGATGACTATCTATACCTGACTAGTAATTGCTGCAACGATAACTGAATAAATAAAACTGCCAACTGTGTGAGTTCCTCGGTTGAATTCCTCGTTTGGTCTCGAGGGGGAAATACCAGGATGGGTATGTTTGGTGGTAGTATCAGGATGGTTCCGAATAGGTCTTTCTTACCCCTCTCTGATAGCCACTAGTTGTATCGAGTCTCTATAGGTTGTTCTAGTGCATGCTGCGCTGCCGCTTCAGTCCACCATACCTATGTAGGCGAGGACCGCCGAATTCTAGTCTCGCTGCATCTGGCCTCAAAGATCGACCGCTTCTTTTTCCTTTGCCCTTTGTCGGCACCCTTTGTTTAAGCAGGTTTTGAGATCGACGTCGTTAGCGGGGTTACCCTTCCGCTTGGCTCGGCAGGGTTATGGACGCCATTGGTTATTCTTTAGGGCTCTTAGCTCAATTTGCATCTTGTCCGCATCGACGCTATAACGTTTTAAAGGTGATTTGGATCTTTATATTGAATATCTGTATTCTTGACTCTTTGAGTCGCTGTTGTATATATATGTTTTGTGGGTTCCATCGAGGACTATTGTGTGATGATATTACTTCGTTTTCCACCCGCACGCAAGTGCCTGGTGGGCACCTATGAATCGTTTCTATGCGGGTTTGGCGGGAAGCGCTGAAACTTGCATAGGTCCGATTCTGAGGGTGTTACAGAGTGGTATCAGAGCTCAGCAGTTGCGATACCCCACCAGTCCAGCCTGTAGGATAACCTAGCTAACGGCCAAAGTAGAGTGTCAAAACTATTTTTGCAAAATCGGTTGGATAGTTCTGATTAGGTCTGATTTTACTCCTTACCCCTCTACTGCTATCCTCTCACCTCTGCGTGTTTTGAATCCGCTCTCTTCTCCCTCTCCGAGTCCAGGATTTCTCGTGGTTGGGTTCCATCGTACCTTCAGGGTTTCGCTTCCTCCTTTGGTAACGGTGTTGCTACATCTGGTCATCATGCTATCCGAGGAATCCTTCGTCTGGACTTCTCTTTGTTCCTTCTCGCCTTACGGTGTTTTCCGACGCGACGACATCATCTACGCCAGATCCGATGCGTAGTGCATCACTCCTTTGTTTCGAACCTCGATTGTCGAGATCTTGATCGATTCGAGAATGGTTGCACTCTTCTCTACTGATTGTGCAGGTTAATAGTTTGGGTGCGTGATGGATTGGCCCCCATGCCGACTACTCACTCTATTCGCTTGTGTACATTGAAGTGGATGAGAATGCATCGGTTCTCTCTTTCTATCGAAGTTAGAGGTGGATTGATTGGTTGATACCTCTACCTTCGCCTTTGTTTCCCGGAGTGTTCTCTCGACGATCACGGACAACGACCTCTTGTTAGTGGTATCGCGAGAATCTACACGATGCGAGAAGATTCAGATCGCCGCCCTTCTTTCCGGTACCATGAGGCGGATCTCGAGGGCGAGATCCATTGTTAGTGGTGTCGAATTGTGGCGCCCCGCAAAAACCACTACTAGAAAATCGCGTTGTTTTTGTGCATTGCATCATCATGACCGCATGCTCATGTCATCATGCCACATTGCATTTGAGCATCGTCATCATCATGCATTTGTTTGTCTGAAACTATTTTCGAAAAGCATATTTTGTTTTCTAAATACCCCGCCTTTATTTCAAATCCAAAACTCGGGTCTCCGGAATATTTTGTTTCGTCTACCAACGGATTTCAAACGCCCCGTTTTAAATAATAAAATATTTATTTTATTTTTAGGGGGCAGCCTTACCGGGCCGATTCGACCCAGTCGGCCACCCCCAGTACAAATACCAGACTACCCAAACCTTTTCCTATCCAATCCTAGTCTACCCAGCCTTTCCCCTTCCTCCACCTCACCCCGGCCACATCACCCTGCCCAATAGCCAACCGCCACCTCACCACTCCCTTCCCCCTATCCAATCCCAGCCCACCACCTCAGCCTGGTCCCGTCCCACATCGCACGCCTCCCCATCCCTCCTGGTCGCCCCGCTTCCGCCCACGTGAGACAGGCCCCGGCCTCGATCTCCGCCTGCTCCCCACCTGCCGGCCCCACCATTCCGCCAACGCGGCACCTGCCTCTCCCGCACGCCATCTCCCCACCAACCTCTGCTCCCTCCTCTCTCTCCGTCGGTCCTCCTCCTTCCTCGCCGGGCCGTCCGACTTCGCCGGCCTCCTCCTTCCGCCGCTCGGGCTCGCCCCGCCGTCCTTCGCCGCGCCTTCCTCTCGCCTCTCTCGGCTCTCCTCTCCGCGTGCCCGTCTGCCGCCTCAGCGCCCGCCTCGCTTCCCGCCGCCGTGCCTCGTCTCTGCTTCCGACGCGCCTCGAGCTCCGTGGCGGCCTTCTCCGCCTGCCGCCCGCGCCTCTCTCCTCCCGGAGATCTCGCCTCCGCGCACGTCGCCGCCCGCCTCTGCCTCCCCGCTGAGGTCTGCTGGCCGGCGCCTGCCTCCGCCTGCGTTCTCTTGCCTCGCCTCGCCGCGCCCCTGAAGTGCCGGCCTCCCGGCCGCCGCCGATCTCATTTGCTCCGGCCGGGCCCGAGCCCCGCCTCCTACAACCACCGCCACCACGGGGTCCCCTCCCGGTGCCTCGCCCGCCGCCGTGCGGCCCCGCTTCATCGGCCGTCCTCCGCGCTCAAGCTCCGGCCCACGGCCTCCTCGCCTCCACCCACATCCAGCCAGCGCCCCGCTGCCGGAGCCTCTCCTCTGCATCGTGCTGATGTCCCTGCCTCCATCTGCATGCCACCAACCCTGTCTGCGACGTCCACATAGTCCAGTGTTCCCGCGACCCCAGCTCACCTTGGTCTGTTCCTGTGCGCTTTTGGAGCCCTACTCGTGGCTGTCCCTTGATGCTGCCAGGTTGCGAGAATCTGTGTATCGAGACCCCGGCTTCCGCCAAGTTCTTCCTCTCGGATCCGAGGACACCAAGACCCCGGTGCGACAAGTACTCCTTCCCGGACGCCAAGTTCGCCGAGAACCCGGATGCCAAGGTCACCGACACGGAACGACAAGATCTCCTTCCCGCACCGATGCCGACGACGTCGCACGCCAAGTTCTTCTTCCCGAACGCCAAAACCGACCTGATACGAGGACCCGACAAGATCTTCGTGACAACAATATCGGCACCGACCAGGGCGGATCCGATGTGACCCCGACGCCAACCAAGTCCTTCTCGGATGCGACAAGATCGACTTCCGTTGTCCGAGACCGATCTCGTCGAGCCATTCTCCCGTCGAACCCTGAGACCAACCCCGAACCCCTCGGAGCCCAAGTTCGCCGAACCCTAATGTGATTCCCTATCCGAGACCCCATTATTTTATAATATGACATTATCAACTGATGCATATTAAATTGTTCATGCTTGCACTCATATCATGTGGTTTGGGGGCTTTTGCCGATTCACCTCTTAATTAAATATGGAGACCATATGCGGGCTATTCTAGTCTTAGTTTGTCTCCATTTAAATCTGTGTAGCGAACCGATGCTATGTTTTGCTATGTTAATACCACATTTAATATGCGGGGTATCTAAACAACTAGAACCATATATTTAATTGTCGGGACCCCGGTTCCGTTTAATATTGACTAATTGCATCGCATATTTGCCATGCCATGCATCATACATGCATCATGCCCGATCTTCTATCGTAGTATTAAATAGTGCATCCGGTGTTTCTTCTAGTGATTTGCTTCTTCACGGATTAGGACGATGAGTGGATGCGAGTGTCGACCCGATCTTCGGATGAACCTTCGGCAATGTTTTCAAAGCAGCATCTCCCCTTTCTAACTATCTTACTTTTACGATTTATTCCCTCCTGTTGATCTATTGCTATACGTGTTGCGATGCTCTAGTTTCCGCACGTGATATCCCTTGCAGCCTTATATTGCCTTGGACACATCCTATTACCTGTTGTTTGGTAGATAGTTGGACTTGCGCGTCGTAGTCGCTTGCTCAAGTGCTGTTGCGTGTCGTCAAGTACCATAGTTGTTGGAGTTTTGCCGCATGTTTAATGTTGGAGATGATCAAGACTTTAATTATTGTTTAATAACTAAAATTGAAGTAGGTAAATGTAGAGGCACCGGTGGGTAATAGACAATATTTGGTTTTTAACTCACCTTTGGTGTCCCAGGGACTCGAGTTCTTGACACTGCTCGAGATCGAGCGCTAACCACTGTGGGGTGTATGGGCACCCCATCGATTAGTACCGATTTCAAAGTATTGTCTGGGGCCACAAAGTAGTTTGAGCTTTATTACTATTCTGTACTTATGCCATGCTTTATCGCTTTATTTACGATTGCGGCACGACACCTGTCTTGCTTAGGTAAGCGAGTGTTTTCGCGGTATCGACAAGCCCAGTCACACTTTCGGGTTCCCATCGTACCACCCATCGACGAAACCACGGGTCCGTTCGAGCCGCCAACTTCGCTATGGGTAGCTTAGTGGGTGGCCCCATGTACTTGCTTTGGGTCCGGGAAGCGTCATGACTTAGGCCCCGCCGACATACCGATGGGTGTATGTTAACCGATCCGCAAAAGGGTCAAGTGCGTGTGGATACTTTGGTGCACCGCAGGGTTAAATCTTTTCAAAAGCCGTGTCATGTTATGGACGACTTGGAGCACAGTTCTCGATCATAGACAACTATAACTAAAGTTTATTGTTATAATTTGACTTGTATCCGATATGACTAGTAATCAGCTTCACTACAACGGAATGGCTAACTAAAAGTACCAACAACTGCTGGGTTTGGGATATCTCATGCTAATTGTATCTGACTAGTAAGTGTTGCAACTACAACGGAATGGTTAACTAAAAACTGCCCACTGCTTATTATATCAGGATGACTATCTATACCTGACTAGTAATTGCTGCAACGATAACTGAATAAATAAAACTGCCAACTGTGTGAGTTCCTCGGTTGACTTCCTCGTTTGGTCTCGAGGGGGAAATACCAGGATGGGTATGTTTGGTGGTAGTATCAGGATGGTTCCGAATAGGTATTTCTTACCCCTCTCTGATAGCCGCTAGTTGTATCGAGTCTCTATAGGTTGTTCTAGTGCATGATGCGCTGCCGCTTCAGTCCACCATACCTATGTAGGAGAGGACCGCCGAATTCTAGTCTCGCCGTGCATCGCCTCGATCGACCGCCTCTCTTTTCCTTTGCCCTTTGTCGGCCCCTTTGTTTAAGCAGGTTTTGAGATCGACGTCGTTAGCAGGGTTACCCTTCCGGCTTGGCCTGGGCAGGGTTATGGACGCCATTGGTTATTCTTCAGGGCTCTTAGCTCAATTTGCATCTTGTCCGTACTCGGACGCTATAACGTTTTAAAGGTGATTTGGATCTTTATATTGAATATCTGTATTCTTGACTCTTTGAGTCGCTGTTGTATATATATGTTTTGTGGGTTCCATCGAGGACTATTGTGTGATGATATTACTTCGTTTTCCACCCGCACGCAAGTGCCTGGTGGGCACCTTTGAATCGTTTCTATGCGGGTTTGGCGGGAAGCGCTGAAACTTGCATAGGGCCGATTCTGAGGGTGTTACATCCTGGAACATCTGTAGGATCACCGGCTGAAGCTGGTCCCAAAAAGTCTGGAAGAAGCTCACGGGCAGACCATCTGGGCCCGGAGCCGAACTAGACTTCATGGTCTTCAAGGCCGCCGACACCTCCCCCGGGATAAATGGGAGGGTGAGATCCGCATTCTCCTCTTAGGAGAGTAGCGCCTCACTAGACCAGAAGTTCGGCGCAAGCGAGATGCCCGAAGGCAGCAACGCCGAGAACAGGCCCCGGTAGTAGGCATAAATATGGGTGGAGAGGGCCTGTGAAGATTCCAACAGATCCCCGCCTGCCCAGAGGCAGGGGATCGAACGCTTCCTCCTCCTGCCATTGGCAATGGCATGGAAGTAGGCCGTGTTCGACTCCCCCTAGACAGTCTAGTTATGGCGACTCCGTTGTCGCTAGAACGCCTCCTCTCCCTTGTAGATCTCCATAATGGAGGTCTCAAGGCAGTACCTATGGGACCAAGCCTCGGCCGAGAGGCCGTGCTGGTCAGCCTCCCGGTCCAAGGCATGGATTTCCCCAAGAATGGCTTCCTTCTGGTTCCGGAGGTCCGCCCCCAAATTAGCCCCCCAACCCCTCATGAAATGTCGAGATAATTTGGTACAATGGTGCCAGATATCCACTGGACAGTAAACCCGAGGGGTTGAGGCGGCCGCTGACATCCACCTCGACCGAACCGCCTCCACAAATCCTCGTTTCTGTAACCAGAACGATTCAAAGTGGAAACGGTTCAGGCATGGAGGTTGTCCCCCTCCGTAGTAGAGGAGGAGATGGGTATGATCCGACCCAATCCTAGTGACCGCCTTTAGCGAGCACAGGGGGAAGGCCACTTCCCACTCAATAGAGACAAAGACACGGTTGAGGACACTGCGGATTGGGTGAAGCTGTTTATTTGTCCAAGTATATCTAGCGCCCACTCGCACAATCTCGCGGAGGGCCAAATCGGCAATGCAGTCGTTAAACATACGCATCCTAGAGAGGTCCACATTTGCTGAGCTCTTGTCTTCAACAGAACGGATCAGGTTGAAGTCACCGGCGATTACCACCGGGATATCAGTCCGTTCCACTTTCGACTTGAGCTCCAGCAAGAAATCAGCGGACCTCCTATGGTTCGTGGGGCCATAGACAATAACCACCTCCCATTTGAAGCGAGACTGCCTATGAGTGAGGGCCATGCTCACAAAGAATTCCCCGCGATCCATATCATCTATCTCAAAGGTATCCTCCTTTACCCCCAGGAGGATCCCCCCGAGTGGCCAGAAGCAGGAAGCCAGGACCAAGAGAACTTGAAGCGGCTAAGGGCCTCCAATTTGGCGATGGAGAAATCTTGGCGGATCATCTCATGAAGTCCGACAATATCCAGCACTTCCAAGCGGATGTATTCCTTAATCTGGCAACGTCTGACCTCGTGCTCGAACCCCCGGATGTTCCAAATGAACATCCGGATGGCCCGGAGGATGTCCATCAGGATACCTCAGGACAGGGTGGTCCCCTTCGCGGGGACCGAACATGCACGGGGGATAGGAGGATGTGACACAGCTGCCTTAGGAGGTCTCCCATGTGGCCTACCTGGGGGGGGGGTAGGCTTGTGAGTGATCTCCCTCTCATCAGGTGCAGGAGGAGGATCCCTGCTGGGGCCAGGCCCATTAGGCCTAGCCTCGGCCAAGATCCGGGAGCGCTCCCGCTCCCGGGTGTCGCGCGCCCGAGCAGCAGCGATTGATCCTGCATACCCCTCCCGCGCCTTAATGGCCGCAAGTTGCTCAAGCTTCGCCCCCTTCTCGCCACGGAAGACAATCCCACAGTCATCAGCCACTTCACCCAGGTGAGCAAGCGAGACCTCAGAGAGCACACAGAACGGAGAACCAGGCAAACCGGATGGACCAGGGTCAGGCGAAACAACTAAAGAGGCAGAGGTGGTACCTGAAAACTCATCACACGCCACCACCTAGCGAGATGCCCGCTTTGCCACAGTCGGCTCGGGTCCGGACAAGCCTGTTCGAGAGTCAGCGAGGAAAACACTGTGGCAGGAAGGGGGCAGGGGCGGCGGCCTGGGAGCCATGGTCCGACGCAGCTTGGAGGCTGCGGCAGGAGTGATGGGGTCCACGGCAATGGGAGATAGCACCGGCGGGTCCGGGGTGTCCGGGGGTGAGGGTGTATCACACCACTCCTAGGGACCGCAGGGCCTGGTTGGCACACACCGAGGTCTCCAGCTCCGGGGACAGGGGGCGGAGGGAGGACCAGGACGAGGCGAGGGAACCGGGGTTAGGTTGGAGCCGTACTGCGCGATGTCGAGGCCAATGGAGACAGGAGGGTCGGGGTGGTAGCAGCGAGGGGGGGTCCACCAAGGCCAGCTTGGCCAGGACGCTCAGTAAGAGAGGGCGCCTCCCAGGAAATAAGGGGCCTCCTCCCGAGATGCTCGCCGCCGGAGGGGGGGCGAGATGCCCCCAGACGCCCCTTGCGGCGGAAAGGGAGGAGGAGGAGACGCGTCGGTGGCAGGTGGGGACTCAGGGTCCGACCCTAAGTCACTGTCCGAGTGCTCCTCCCCTGAGCTACCCCCCGGCACCAGTGTCGTCACTGGTCGGCGGGGGAGGGGGAGACGGGGGGCTGGCTGATACGTCGGAAACGTATCTATAATTTTTGATGTTCCATGCTTGTTTATTATCTACTTTGCTTTTCTTTATCTACACTTTGAGGTGCTTTTTACATGTTTTCTGGTACTAACCTATTAACAAGTTGCCACAGTGCCAGTTGCCTGTTTTCTACTGTTTTTGGTTCCAGAAAAGCTAGTAAGGAAATATTCTCGAAATTGGACGGGACAAACGTCAAAGTCAATAACTTTCCGTGGGGAACAAGAAGTCCAGAGGGGATACGGAGAGGCGTGCCAGTGCGACCACACCCCCTAGGCGCGGCCAGGGGTGGGCCCGCGCCTAGGCAGGGTGTGCCCCCCTGGCCACCTCCTCTGCCTCCCCCTTCGCCTATAAGAATCCCCCGATGCCTAAACCCTAAGTACCCGATCAATATTCCACGAAACCTTCTGTAGCCTCCGCCATCATCGTCCCTAGATCAGGGGGGATCTGAAGTTCTTCCCGGCACCCTGCCGGAGGGGAGATCATCCCGGAGGCCTTCTCTCCGGTATGATGCGTGAGTAGTTGCACCTTGGACTATGGGTCCATGTAGTAGCTAGATGGTTGTATCTCCTCCTTGCGCTTTCATGTATAGATCTTGTGAGCTCCATTCATGATCAAGATCTAATCTATTTGTAATCATGCATGCTGTTTTTGCGGGGATCCGATGGATATTGAGATTATTATGTTGGTTTAATTAATGGTTTTGTCTTTATGATTCTATCATGTCTGTGTTGTTTGTGATCTTGAATGCTCTCCGTTGTTCGTAGCTATCTTGGCCAAGTAGTTGCTAGTGACTCCAAGAGGGGGTATTTATGCTGGATAGTGGGTTCATGCCTCTAGTGTCCAAGGGAAGTGATGGAAATATCTTCGGTTGTAGATGTGCTGTTGCTACTAGGGAGGAAACAACTGTCTCTTGTTCATGGAACATGTGGACTGTTTACCTTACACACTTTGCTTAAAGCAGTTGTCTGTTGCTTGCAACTTAATACTGGAGGGGGTTCGAATGATAACCTGAAGGTGGACTTCTAGTCATAGATGCAGTTGGATGGCGGTCTATGTATCTTGTTGTATTGCCCAATTGAATCTCATAGGATATTTCTGACTAGTAATTGCATTGTTATGCCTTGCTCAGTTCCTGTCAATTGCCCGCTGTAATTTGTTTACCCTTCATGCCATGTTGTTTATCTAAAGAGATCACATCTAGTGAACTATGGACCCCGGTCCAATCTTTACCATTGATACATCTTCCACTGTTACTTGTTTACTTGCTGCAAACCACCATTACCTTCCACACTATACGATTAATCCTTTGTTACAACAAACCGGTGAGCTTGACGTCTACATCAAGTTATGCTCCAGGAATCATCATCAAAACCTACAGCTCTTCAATGAAGTCAAGAAAGTCAACATATACATCAACTCAAGTGAAGATGATGTTGCTGATTAGATAAGAATAGGATTTCTAACGATAGAACCTACTTCTGTAGAATATTGCAATAGCAGCAATGCAAGCCTAGTAGTTTAGCTATTAGTCTTATAAGTATGGTAGCTATGAGTTATTTATTCCTGAATCTTCTTTGTAGAAGTTTCTTTCTCTCTCTTTAACCTAGAGTGTTCTCTGGATCTTGTGTAAAGAGTTGAGTTGTAACCTATAGTCATGTCTTGGACCTGTTATGTTTTTGTTGTACTACTCTGAGGGATGTAATACTAGTGAATGGTGTTTCATTGGTATTATGTCAACGACTATGGTGTACTACATCATGAAGTGGTATGCTGGGTCACCGCATAGCATAACTAGGTTTGGCTTGTGTGCACTGCTAGAGCTTATATATGTGCCTTCTTAGCCATGCATAGCTGTCAATTCTGGTCCATCCAGATGATGTATCAGATGCAGAGAATCTAGTATGATAGGAGAACATGATGAGATGATATCAGAGGTGATATGAGTTAAACATGCTAAGGCTTGTATGGGATGCCACAGTGGGATGTGGTTTTTCTAGTCCCATGCTCGCCACCACCAGGAACTGAGTTCTTGCCTTTGGAACCGAGATGAGTGTACAGCCACACGGGGCTTGGGAACCTCTCTCCTGATTAACTTTCCTAGTAGATTCCATGAGTCACATAGTTCGGGCGTTCCATTCGACATATGCATAGAAAACCGTTTGAAAGATTTGCCGGGTGAAGGTGCATTCATAACAGGTAGGTAAGCGTGGCCGGGGTTGCTTGGGGTAGATGGCGCCCCTGGTAAATCAACCTTGCCTCACATCTTTAAGTACCAACTTTGGGATTTGACCCGTTACGGCGCAACCATACTTATTGCATGACTCATGGTCTCGGCGAAAGCAAGGTAAAGGTCATGGACAACCATCCTCTGCCAGCCTTCCAAGGAAGAGGGCTAATAGCTTGGCATTAAGAGTCGGTTGGTATGTGTGGGTAAAGTTGTACACCCCTGCAGGGTTAAATCTTTTCGAAAATCCGTGTTCACGGTTATGAACGCTTGGTGACCAGATTCTAAGATCATAGAGAACTTTAACCTAATCGTAAAACTTGGCTGATCAATGTGTGCTTAAGGATGTTTCCTCATGGGTACGAGGGGGTGATCCTAGTTCAGGTAATGATGACTTGGTGGATATCAAAAGATGATGATCAATATTTTGGAGATGTCGCTCTCTTGTCCCCTTTTAAAATATTCTGACTAGACGAGCTTCTTCTCCTCCCTCCCGTTTATAAAAAAAGTGGCTTTATGCAAAACAACTCCACCAGCCATAAGTCTTGCGGAGTACACCCTGTACTCGCCCTTGCTTTGTTGATACTTTTGGCAGAGTAAGTGTTCCCTGAAGATGAGTTTGGTACTACATCGACATCGACGAGTAGCTTGGGGTTCCCGGCCGGCAGCCTGGAATCTATAGGCTGGGACGTCATCATTATGCTTCAGGCCTCCTAGGCCATTTGTTAAGTTTGATATACTTAATAGCATAATTTTCCTTCCATTGTTTGATGTTTGTGGTCAATGATCTCTTCTTGTAATAATTTGGTTCTTTGCTCAGTTATGAGCTTGCTGTAATAATTTTTGTGTCATAGGGTCACTACCGTGTTACCGATTCTTCACTGGATATTCTCGAGGTCAAGGTTAAGCTTCTATCAGACGGAGGTCTGGGATTTGTTTAGCCCTGATCCCGGGGGTGTCATAGGTTTTGGTATCAGAGCAATACCGACCGTAGGAAAACCTTGCTATCGGTCGATGTTGAGTCTAGTGTTTGCGAAAACTATTTTAAAAGCTGAAAAGTATTTGTGAAAACTCTAGTATGCTTATTTTTCTCCTTATCTAGTTTCGTTCTAACTCTGGGTTATCTTATCTTGTGTTGATTTTGTAAAAGTTTTGATATCTCTTCTAGTCTTTCAAAACTTAGGTGCCTTTTTGGCATGGTGTTTCTCAACCAGTTGACCTAGTGTTGAGTTCTCTAGAGCTATGTGTGTAGAGAATTCCTTGTTACCCCTTGCTCTTGTTTATATGAGAGATTCCTTTCTATCATGATCTCTCTATATTTTGGACCCACAGTATTAAATTGTTGGATCTTTAGTGGTATGTTCTAGGCTTTGAGGTTTCCTTTCGCCTTGTCTGCCTCCTTTTTATTTGTTGGGTACTTCAGAAGTCGTTTCTTCTCTTGGAAGCTACCTCGTGATTACTATATTGTAGAGTACGTTGCGTCACTCAAATAGTAGTTACTTCTTTTCTCGGGTTTTAACCCTTGGACTTGAACTTAAGATCCCTGATTGTGCTGGATTCTAGTGTTGTGAATCTTGTACATGAAGCTAACCTTTAACCCAAGATCTGTTCTTTTGACACCTGTCATCAGTGTTCATACATTACCTCAGGATGGCTGGTAATATAATTCTAGCCTTCAAGCTTGTGGTTATTGTCGCGATTGAACTGTGACAACCAAGGACTTTCCCTACCACTAGCCATGGTAGATGTTCTTAAATGGAACCAAATAGATCACGACAAGAGTACTCCTTGAGAGTCTCGCATCTATACTCGTGATTCTGCCACACCTTATCTATTCTATACATTGGTTTCCGGAAGATTGTTGACTTATGCATCCACATCTCGGGATTCTATCCTGAGCATGTTCCTTTTTCCTTGTTGTTTTCCGACCTTTGTCTACCAGTTGGTAGCCAAGTGGTAAATGTGCATCGGTGTCTTTTGATGCAAGATACTCTTGTGGTCCGTCATGACAAACCATTTTGGGATGTCAAGAGAAACAAACTCCAGTACCTCATCATATCTAGGACCAGGTCAAAGTGTTGTAGTCCGCATATTAAGAGGCATTGATTATCTTCTATCTGTTCTATCTTGAAGTATAACACCCTTTTATACTAAGAGGTGGTGCTGAGTTTCCTGACCCCTTAATAAAGTGATGCTCATACACATATTTACCAACCCTTCCTCGAGCTTTCATGCTCATGAGTGATGCGTGTGCGTAATAATGTGGCCATTCGAGATTCTTTGCAATTATTATTATTCTGAACCCTAAGGACATTTTGTCATTCTTAGCTTGATTGGTTAACCCTATCACCAAGTGAAGTTTGACCGTGCTACCAAGTGTATTATTCCGGTGAACTCTCTTTGGTTAAAGAGTTAGGCTTGTGCCGAAGCTCTGAGACTATGTCTCCTTGCCTTACAAAGCAAGATTCCTCTTGAACTAAGTGACATATCGGTGGTTTGTGATATTCTAGATGTCTACTAGAAGTATCGCCTTGTTGACACATGACCGTATTGTCAAGTTCTTGAGCAAGCAAGTTATTTGAACTGATCTTTTCTCCAATAATCCGTACTGGATACCCCTGAACTAGTTGGTTGAGCTTTTTTTGAGGTTAAAACAGTAGGATAAAAAACCCCACTGCAATTTTTATAAATCATATGAGTTACAAGCAGTAGATATTTACAAGTTCAAGTCCACCTCAATATGGGAAAAGCTCCATGGCTAACTATCTCCTATCTAAATTGTTGCTGATCCAGGCTTTGAGGTCCTGGTAATACTTTTTCTTAATCCTACACAAGACCCATCTTAATTCCTGAGAAACAATAGCTCTCCATTCATCAAGGGAAGCATTCTTGTTGTTAAAGATTTCATTCTTTCTGCATATCCATATGCCCCAAGCCCCCAAGAATAATAATCTCCATTGCAAAGGGGACTTTTAGCCTGCATTTTATACTAGTCAATGCCTCGAAGAGATTTAAGACATTGTCTCGGACAGGGAAAATTTCATCCTAGCATGCTTTTGCAAAAGAACAGTCCCAAAATAAATGAAGTAACATTTCCTCACCGGTGCAACCATGGAACACACAATCATATGTGTCCAGAGAGAATCTTTTCCTCTTCAGAAGGTTTCTGGTGTTTAGTCTATCAAGGAGCAAAAGCCAGAAGAAGAAATTGTTTTTTTGCTGGCAAGAAGACTTCCATAACCAGGAAAAATGAGGTTGAGTTGTCTGATACCCAGATAATGAAGAATAGGCCTTTTTGACTGAGAAAAAAACACTTCCCCAAATGTAGCTCCATCTGTCTATTTCTCCCTGTATCAACTTGGAGAGTTTTAAGACAAAAGTTCTATCCAACCCTGTTCCTTCTTAAAGGGATGTCTAGTATTATTAGTGTTGAAGAAAGATAGTATTTCCTTTATGGATATATTATTTTCCCCACCTTTGATTTGATTTGGGTTATCGTCAAATCAAACTCAGTTCCAAGGACTATCTTGATGGTGTTTCTACTTGTGATGTTTCACTTGAGTACATCTTCATGTTCTTTGGTCTGACCAGTATTCTTGCTTTGTTCATGCCACATATGAGTTCATCCTTTTGGAGTGTCTTGGTAAGTTTGTTGTTGATCCCATCAATGACATTCTTATTTTCTCCATGTTGGATTGTATTCATATGGAACAATTGGCATTAATGTTGGAAACTTTTGAGAACCATCTTCGAGTCATTTCGAAGTATGAATTCTGGATGTTAGAAGTAACCTTCTCCGATTCACGTGCAAATGTTGAAAGATGTCACCGTGGATTCGAGTAGAGTTATCTCTGTTCCTTAAGGACACATGTGTGTTTTATTGTTAGTACTTTATATGTGTGCAGTTTTCCTTCGACAAGTTGCTAACGCATGGTTCTAGCAATCTAACTCGTCTTTTGGAGCTTTACACTGTAGTTCCTATCTTGAGAATCTAGTGACTTTACCTCTGTGTAAATGTTACAAACTTTCTATTCGGATATGCTGAGTCTGAAGTATCGTCCCACCTAACCAAAGCTGAATATCAAGCAACAACAATGGTTGGTGTTTCCCAAGGCTTTGACATAGGTCTCTTTGGTAATCCGACAAGATTGATGTACTGGTTGACACACTTAGCCAGAAATATCTCGTCATATTCTCTTGACTCGGCAATAACAATCACTCTTCATGAGGCTTCTTCTATAATTTATTATAGGAGTTGTACTTATGGTTTCCTTTGTATCCGAAGTCTGACCTTTACATGATGTTTGATTTCTTTTCCCGAACATCAAGGAGAACATTTAAAGTAGTGTTGCTAAATGTCTCTCGGTCAGTCCTCCAGACCCTTCTATGATGGCAACCATTTTGTTGTGCCAAGTAATGGAAGTCTGAGAATGAAGTTTCTTTTTTTCTTGTGTCATCAGGAGTCTTTTTCATTGTTTATCTAGTGGTGTAAAATGATACCCTAATCTTTGGCGCAAATTTTGGTATACCTGGATGAATAAAGAGTTCCCTTCGTTTTCTCAGCCATGTTTTAAGAGTGACTATGGTTTTGGTAATCAGAAGTTTCACTTGATACATGTTCCCTGTGACTCTTATGAGTCCTCTCCACCAAAACACTTTTCTATATTAACCTTTTGTTAGATGAAAGAGTGACCATTATGTTCCAAAGTAGTTCAACAGCTTGGTTTTGTTGATCCATAACTCTGCAACCTAAAATCTCTACTTAAGTCGTTCAGTAGAGGTTCCTCATCAAAGTCTGTTGTTATGTTCTTTCTATTGGAAGCTTTCTTCTTCAGAAGCTTCAAAACCTCCTGTAAGTTCCATGGTCTCAATCCTTATGAAGACCATCTATCTATCAACATGAAACCATCTCCTCTTGTTTCCTCCATTACCTTGGTGTGTTTCATGATCGTCATCTCAGAGTTGTTTCTAAACACTCCATCCATGAGTTGACCATGAGATACTCTGCGTGTTGTTTAGTGTATTCCCCTCTTATCTTTAGAGTGACCATGTTTATTTCTCTCTCCCTACCTTTGGAATCTTGGGTCGAGATTCTCGTAAGGGGGATAGAGCTATAACACCCTAGTTTTATATAATCATTATTTAGGGTTTGTTTGTGCATTGCATGAGCATCATATCCTAAAAATGCCTGCAAAAGGAAATAAAGAAAACCCTAAAACCCTAATCTTCCCCCTCTATTTGAAAATACATTCAAATGGTTTTGAATTTTGAAAACCACCAAAATTATTGGAGCCCAAATGGACTAAGAGGGCCCCACAATATTTTACAAGTTTTATAAAAACCTTCTTGTACTTTTGGAATATATAAAACAGATTCAAAATGGAAATATACAAAGAGAAAAACAAAACAGAAATTGAAAACAGAAAAAGAAAAGGGATTTGCAAAATAAAAACAGAGTCCTACCTATCTGGGTCGCAGCCCAACCTCTCCCTCTCTCCTCTCCTGCCGCTCGCACAACACCTAGCAGCCCAGCTGCAGCCCACCGAAGCCCGCGCCGCGTACCGTTTCGCCCTCGTCGTCTTCGTCGACGACGGGAAGCTGCTCGCTGTCGCCGCTGCAGCCGCCTGATGCCGCCGGCCTCTACGATGCGTCGCTCTGCCCCCCGGCTGAGGATAGGACCGCCCGTGCATGCCTCCCTCTCCCTTATCCTCCCACTCCTCCCCAGCGCTCTGATCCTCTCTTCCCGCAAGCTCTCCGTAACCCTAGCCGACGAATCGTCGCTGCTCTGGCCGCCCCCAAGCTCCACTGAGCACGTTGGAAGAACCGCCTCGCCGTGCCGAACTTCCCCGTCAAAGGAATCGATGCGGGGTGCCCGCAATCGGCCATCCCGACCGCTTCTTCCCCGTCTCCGACAAGCTTCCCCGCTGCCATAGCCGTCGACCTCGACCTTCCCCGGCCACGCTGACCCTCCTCTCGCACTCTTGGTGAGCTCCTGCACCTCCTGGACCCTCTCACGTCCTTCCTCTCGCTCTGTTTCTAGCCCGCGTCGAGCGTCGCCTTCCGCCACCGCAGTGCATGATCGCCGACGTAGTTTCGGCTGCCAAAACAGGGCGGCACCACCACCATATGGTCGCCGTGCTGTGCTCTGTCCAACCCGCCTAACCGCGTAGTTGCCCGAGCCCTCCTTCTCCGTTCCCGTGCGACACCTGAGAGGTTCACCGTCGGGTGACGTCATGCTGACGTCACCGTGACGCCAGCCTGCGGTCAGCCTGGTCAAACCACCCCCTGGCCCCATCTGCTTGCGTGGCTGACGACGTGGCCTTGGCCCCACCTGTCAGTCGGAGTGAGTAGCCTCTGCCCCTGTGACAAATGCCCTGACCCCACTTTGTGTGTGTGTCTGCTGATGTGGCTCTGTGGCCCCCCAGTCAGCCACTGTGGCTAGGTGTGTCTGGGTATAAAAAGTAATTTCCTTTTGGTTTATTAATTTCTAAAAATGATATAATCTTATAAAATTAATAACTTATTCATATTAAGTCAGAAAAATACAAATAATATATCAAAATGTTCAGAAAAATGAGAACTATCTCTTTAAGATATAACCATGCATTGTTCAACAACTTTCATGACAAGTTTAATTAGAACAACATAGTAACCCCTCATAGGTGATTCCGGAGTTTCCCCGAGTTAGGGTTTTCGCCCCTCGGAACCCCGTTTAAATTGTCGAGCATGTTTTAGGGTTACATTTCGATACAATTTAACTTTTCATATCATCATCCTTGGTTGAGAATTGCATCGATGACATGTGTTGATTGTTTCCCTCTCTTTCCGATGTTCGGTTTTTCCCGGTAGAATACGATATCGAGATCAAAGACAGAGATCAAGACCGTCGAAGATCGAAGATCGAAGAACAATACTTGACCAACTGTAACCAAGTCAAGTACAAGGCTACCGAAGATCTGCTTGTTGGTTATCAACTGGAAAAGGCAAGCATAGCCCACCATGATATAATCCTATGATTTCGGAAGCATTTCAATTCCTGCCATGATGCATACGATTCTACTATGGTCTTTTATCGGTAGATAGAGTATCCTATCTATTGCATTACTTACTTTGAGATTATATTACCTAATCCACTGCTCCTAGCATAACTAGGTTTGGCTTTTGTGCACTGCTAGAGCTTATATATGTGTCTGCTTAGCCATGCATAGCTATCAATTCTGGTCCATCCAGATGATGTATCAGATGCAGAGAATCTAGTATGATAGGAGAACGTGATGAGATGATATCGGAGGTGATATGAGTTAAACATGCTAAGGCTTGTATGGGAGGCCATGGTGGGATGTGGTTTTTCTAGTCCCATGCTCGCCACCACCAGGAACTGAGTTCTTGCCTTCGGAACCGAGATGAGCGTACAGCCACACGGGGCTTGGGAACCCCTCGCCTGATTAACTTGCCTAGTAGATTCCATGAGTCACATAGTTCGGGCGTTTCATTCGACATATGCATAGAAAACTGTTTGAAAGATTTGCCTGGTGAAGGTACATTCATAAACAGGTAGGTAAGCGTGGCCAGGGTTGCTTGGGGTAGATGGCGCCCCTGGTAAACCAACCTCGCCTCACATCTTTAAGTACCGACTTCAGGATTTGACCCGTTACGGCGGAACCATACTTATTGCGTGACTCATGGTCTCGGCGAAAGCAAGGTAAAGGTCGTGGCCAACCACCCTCTGCCAGCCTTCCAAGGAAGAGGGCTAATAGCTTGGCATTAAGAGTCGGTTGGTACATGTGGGTAAAGTTGTACACCCCTACAGGGTTAAATCTTATCCCCTTTTAAATCTTAAAGATGATGATCAATATTTTGGAGATGTCGCTCTCTTATCCCCTTTTAAAATATTCTGACTAGACGAGCTTCTTCTCCTCCCTCCCGTTTATAAACAAAAGTGGCTTTATGCAAAACAACTCCACCGGCCATAAGTCTTGCGAAGTACACCCTATACTCACCCTTTCTTTGTTGATACTTTTTACAGAGTAAGTGTTCCCTGAAGGTGAGTTTGGTACTACATCGACATCGACGAGTAGCTTGGTGTTTCCGGCCGGCAGTCTGGAATCTATGGGTTGGGACGTCATCATTATGCTTCAGGCCTCCTAGGACATTTGTTAAGTTTGCTATACTTAATAGCATAATTTGCCTTCTGTTGTTTGATGTTTGTGGTCAGTGACCTCTGCTTGTAATAATTTGGTTCTTTGCTCAGTTATGAGCTTGCTGTGATAAATTTTGTGTCGTAGGGTCACTACCGTGTTACCGATTCTTCATTAGATATTCTCGAGGTCATGGTTAAGCTTATGTCAGACGAAGGTCTGGGATTTGTTTAGCCCTGATCCCGGGGGTGTCACATTGAAATTGCCAAAGTGGATTAAAAAGTTATCTAATTAACTTAAAAATAATAAAGGATTAATAAAATAGAATTATATGGTTTGGAACCATATTCAAATTCATTTAAATAAAGACAAAACACCTCATTTAAATAAATATTAAATCATAATAAAATGTTTGAAATAATTCAAAGTGAATTATTTAAACACACTAATCAATAGTTTAAACCTACTGAAAAGGTTTGGTGAAATTTGAATTCAAATGGAATCTTGAATCAATGGTTTGAATAAAGACACAAACCTCATTCGAATAAATATTTAAACCATAAAAGAATATTTGAAATAATCTAAAATGGAATTTTAAACACATTACTAAGCAGTACAAACTTACTGAAAAGGTTTGAGAAAAAAATGAATTTAAACAGATGTTTAAATCTTTTGAATAAAATAATATGGATTGGAACCATATTTAAAATCTTATTTAAATAAAGACAAATTTCTAATTTAAATAAATAATAAACCATAAGAGAATATAAGAAAATATTCTAAAAATGGACTCTAAAATACATTATTAAACATTATAAAAACATACTAAAAATTTGGAAAATATTAGGAAACAAATAAGTGTTTGAATCATTTGAATAAAATCAAAATAGAAAATAGAAACGAAAAAATAAAAATAAAACAGAAGGAAAAAAATAGAAAAGGACCAACCCAACTCACCTACCCAACCCACCTAGCCCAACTTAGGCCTAGACAGCCCACCCGGGCCACTCTCACTCACTCCCCTGGATTTTTCTCACCGCGCATAACCCCCATCCTCCTCACTGATTTGGCGACCCCATATCTGCCCCGTCATCGTCGTCTCCACCCGCTAACCCCGCCCTCTTCTTACTCCTCGTCGTTTCTGGCAAAATTAACGCATTTCAATTCGCTTCATTACGCCAGTAAATCAGCCCCGTGACCTCGCCCATTTAATCACCTCCCTCTTACCTTCCTTTCCCCTTAGACACCGTCGCCAGAGAGCCATCAGGCTACGAGAATTGTCGCCCACACCGTCGCCGCTCCAACATGCTCCGGCCATGATTCCGGCCAGCCCCGACCTCCCCACTGCCCCTAGCTTCCACGTGATTGCTCGCCCGCGTCTCCCGCACCTACCAGCACTCACCTCTTGCACGCGCGCCCCCACAAGATCGGCTTCATCTTCGTCTGAGCGCCACCGCATACTGCTTCCACTTCGGCGACTCCTCATAGTGAGACCTGACCGTCCCCTCCTCTCTGGTTGACACTCGCGTACTCTCCTCTCTCGCGTGTGTCTAACGCACTCATTGTTTTGCCTCCCCGTTCCCTGTAGCTTTGCCCCCGACAACACCAGAGCGTGCCCGACGCCAGGAGCATCTCCGGCGAGCAATCGCCAGCAACTCCGTGCGCCCCTCGACCAACAACGAACACGTTGAGCATCAGCGCGACCCTGCGAATCTGGTAATGCCCTCCTCCCTCTCCCTCGCTTTTTGGAATAGTCGGAACGCCTCTGTCCGAGCGCCACCGCCGCTCGCCGTCGCTAGCGCCACCAGTTCGTGGTCAGAGCGATACCGTCCGTTAGATCTAGATCCTGTGGATGTGATAGAACCACTTAAGAGAAGCAGTACGCTTGATCTGAGCCGCACAGATCTACTTAATCTAACAAACCGCGTAGCGCGATCCTCACGAAATGGTATCAGCCAATAGAATTAAGACGCGTGGCCAGTTCTGTTTGTTTAAAATCAAGAAAATCGTTTTGAATGATTAAACTTGCAAAAATCATAAGTTTTATTCTACATGTCCAAAATGAACAAATTTTATACCATTGGAATCAGGAAAATAAAACCTTTGCAACCATGCCCTTAGTTTAGTATTTTGCTTCTGGAAAATTAGGTGTTTTTGCAGAAACATTTGTAAGGCTATTTTGGTTATAAAAATTATTCTAAAAATGATTTTTGAGTAAAATCTTTTGCAAATGGTTTATTTTGAACTATATGACCCTAAACACTAACATTTGTATTTGGAAATGAATTTTACTAAACACAAGGAATTATTCCTTGAATAAAATCATTTCTAGTAAAACAAAAATGTTGCTATAATGTAAAAATAATTTTTGAGTGAAACCTTTTGCAAATGGATTTGTTTTAAACACTTTGACCATAAACACTAACATTTGTGTTTAAAAACATATTTGGCTAACACTAGAAATTATTACTTTGATTAAAATCATTTCTAGCAAAACAAAAATGATTTAAATGGCCTATTTTCACTAACTTGTTTTCAAATGATTTTGCCACTTTTATAATTACCAGTAGGTGTTTTAAAATGTTTATAGACTTATTATAAACCACTTTTCAAATAAAACAATCTTTTGCATGCTTGCATGCATTGCTTTGTTTTATTTATTTTATGTGATGAATTGTTTGAATGCTAGTTTTAAATTTGTACCTTGCTTGATTGAATTGTAGTGAACTTTGAAGAGTGTGACAATTGAAAGATCAAGGAGTGAACATAGTTTCTCTACTAATAAGGCAAGTGGTTCTTCATGTATTTTTCCTATTATTTTTGACTATGCACTAGTGATATTTTGTATAGGGCTTGCATGAAATTTTGCTAAGTATCTATATGCCATGCCATGGGAAATCCTAGTAGTTGTAGTCTTGGTAGAATTATTCTCTAAGTTAAGATACTTGTTGATATCATGCTTATCCTAGCTAGTAGCAAACAAGGTTGGATTATATACATGCTATGAAAATTTTGCTAAGTCTTTTGACTTATGTTTTTGCTTAATAAAACAACTAAGTGAATGAATCACCTAGGTGGAATGGAAAGAATAGTTTGTGTTGAGTGGTTACTCAGGGCCCATTTTATGGCCTCCCTGGTGTATCTCACTTGTGGAAAGCCACCCAGGAACAAAGGGATTTGAGATACTTAGTGTTTAGAAGCTTCTAGTGCAGCCACATGGAATATGGGCTCTGCCTTGATCATATAGGTTGCAATAACTTAGTCAAATGGACAGATGGTGGTAGGGTGATAGGTTGGAACGCGTCAATTTGGTCTAAGGGAAGGCTTCTGAAAGATCTCGTCTCGATGCATGTCGAGTCTTGTGGGGATTCTCGAGAGAGTAAAATCTAAGTACTAAGTTGTGTCCCCGGCAATGGACAATTTGAGCATCAAGACATTGAAGCAATCAAGGATCTCCTCATCCCAATTTCTAAAGTTAAAATCTTGTGGTTGAACAAGGGTAAAGGTTAACCAATTCCTATTGGTTGTTCCTTGGGTGATTTTCATCAAACAAAAATTTAGTGTTTTCAAATGATAAGGAAAATCTATTTTGAGCAAAGCAAGCCTAAGCTCCACTTAGCCAACTGCATATAGATGATATATACCACTATTCTACCATAGTATCACTTGCCAATACAATTCAAATGTATTGACCCTTGTGGCTATAACTTATTATGTTGCAGGTTTGTTTGATGTTAGTGAAGTGTGTTGAATAGGATTACAAGTCTACAACCAACATGATTGCATGTGGCATATGAAGATGAAGGACTCCATGCTATATAGATATTTCTGCTGCATTGAAATGAGATAGACATATGAGCTATGCAAGATGTAATGAATTATTTTATTCCTGGTTATAAAGTTGTATTATGACCTTTGTTTCTTGATATTAAATCTTAAACTGTGGATGCTAGCTATTCGATCCAGGGACTAGCATTGTAAACACAGGGATCTCTACCTTATCGGGTTGGTACCTCTACAGATGGTATCAGAGCACTGTGTTGCCTGTAGGATTGTAACCCTAGGATTGGACAAAACCCCTTATAAAAATAGGAGTTGTATTTGTTCAAACTTATTTACAAACAATCATGTAAACTCTTTCCTCAACCTTTTTGGTTTTGATTCTACATCTCCCCTCTTTTCAATTTGATGGACAAAACTTCAACATGAGCAAAGGACTTCAACATCACCAATGACTTCAACTTTAGTTTCACCAAGGACTTCAAATTGGACATCACTAAGGACTACAAGTGAGACAAGAATATTACTCAAGACTTGGAGATTAAGGAAACACAACTTAGAAGAAACCATCATCACCTTTGAAGCTTTGTGACCAAGATGCAAGAATTTCTCCCAAGGAAACCATGATCTAGTTCATGAAGAAGATACTAAGAAGAATGGAATGATCTCAAGTGATAACCATAGTTGGACCACCATACTAGTGATTAGTTTAGATCAATTTATTAATCACACCAACTTATGTGGTGTAGCAAAAATATTTTGTTGCCTAAAAATAAGCTTGAACCTTGTTGTTTGAGTGAAATGTTTGATTGTGATTGCTTGCACATTGCTTATGCGAATTGTTGTGTGTGAGTCGACTCTTTCTCTAGAAATCTTCTGCCTATTCTAATCTCAATCCAACCCAAACAGATGACTTCTCCAGGAGACTCCAACATCAAGGATGGTGACAACAACAACAAAGAGATGCACATGAGAGAACAACTACTAGCAACCCAAGCCCAGTTGAATCAAGTGACAACCCAGTTTTTAGCCAGCACAATGGGTTAGACCCAACCATGCTAAAGTTCTTGGAAACCCAATCCCAATTGTTGCAAAGGACGACCAATCAAATGATCAACATGAGAAACAACATTTCCCAAAGTGATTGTGACAACAATGATATCAAGGATGATATTATAGAAGGAACACAAGCTTGCAATATTTGTGGAGACATGGAACACACTTATAAAGAGTATGTGGACCAATGCCCTAATTGTGAAGACAAACATCCAACTAGACAATGCCCCACATCTCAAGTTTCTTGTTTCCTATGTGAAGGAAATGATCTTGTCCCTATCCAATGCCCCATCTATCCTATAGTTCAACAGAAGAAACAAGATGGAAAACATCAAATGTTTGAGAACCTCCATACCAAGAAGGATGAAGACAAAGTCAGAGTCGTGCCTCATAAGGCCACACCCAATGTGACCACAAAGTGTTGCTACTCTTGTGGAGAAGAAGGTCACATCTCTAGTGACTGCCCCAAGAAGCGAGAAAGGTTTCCCACATTTGTGGTGAAATATGAAGAGAATGAACTAAGATCACTCCTAGCTTTGGAGAAACCCAAGAAGAAGAAGGATATTAGCCAAGTGATGTGCCATAACTGCAAAGAGCTAGGACACTATGCTAATGTATGTCCAGAAAAGAAGAAGAGCCAGGGAAACAAACAAGAAATAGTGATGCCAATGATAAAAAGATATATCAGCCAAGTGATGTGCAACAAATGCAAAGAGCTAGGCCATTATGCGTCACATTGCCCCGATGTAATTTGTTTACCCTTCATGCCATGTTGTTTATCTAAGGAGAGCACCTCTAGTGAACTATGGACCCCGGTCTAATCTTTACCATTGATACATCTTCCACTGTTACTTGTTTACTTGCTGCAAACCACCATTACCTTCCACACCATACGTTTAATCCTTTGTTACATCAAACCGGTGAGCTTGACAACCTCACTGATTTGTTGGGACAAAGTCTTGAGTTTGTGTTGTGTAGGTCTCCACGATGTTTGCAATACCTGTGTGACGTTTCCTTCCTCCTTATGGTTCGATAACCTCGGTCTCAACTGAGGGAAAACTTGATGTTGTGCTCTTAACACCCTGCGCTTGGGGTTACCAACAAAGTGCCACGTCGAGCACCATCACTGGCCTCAGGAGCGACCACCTCCTCGCCAAGCTCCACCAAGAGGTTGCGTCCCACACTGTCAAAGAAGAAGTGCGGCAGGGAGACCGGGAACACCGATGGATCCGGGCAGAGGAGGCGCATCCGGATCGCTCCGTGGCCCGAGAGCGAACCCACGTCAACCTCAATCAGCTTGCCCATAGTCTGGGCCATGAGCGCCACCACCTCAGGCCTCCGGGCCTCGAGTAGGACCCCGTGAAGGCGGACCCAAACCTCCGAGAGGGTGGCCACCGTCTCCTGAGCGGCCAAAGAGGGCTGGATGGAGACCTTCAGCTGGTGAAGAGGCAGTGTGAAGGAGGACCCGAGGGCGCACATGCGCAGGATCGCCACTGACGGGAACAAGACCACAAACTCAGTGGCGGAGAAGTGGCACACCGACAACTCGAAGCCAGGCAGGGCCGCACTGAGCTCCTCTTGTATAAGGGCCTCCGTCACCTCCACCGAGAGTGGCGGGTCCTGGTCTGGCAGGATCGACACCCGAGCTAGAGTCTCCGGGACCATCATCGGCACCCCCTAGGTCGATGAAGTAGAAACCACCGTTGATGCCATGACCATAAAACTCCAGCATCTCCCTAGGGTGGGGGATGGCAACAGCTAGCAAGCGGCCGTCCCCAACCATCGAGCTCACCCCCGGGGCCGAGCCCAATGCACCAGGGACGGGAGCCAATGACCCCACTGGACCCGCAGCCGCTGAAGATGGGGACTTCCGCTTCTTCTTACCCTTCTTCTTGGGAACCATCGGTGCGCCATTGTCGGCCTCGGGCCGCGCCAATGCCACAGCCGCCACCGGGGCCAGAGGGGCAGCCTCATGCCAAGGGCCAGCGTCCGCGCGTCCTTCCCCCTGCCGGGGAGCCGCCACTCCAGCAGTAGCGTCACGCGCCTACAACGCGTACTCCCGCAGCCGGAGCTCCTTATCCCTGTCCTCGATAGAGGGGTACGGGGAGGTCCGCCGCGGCTCCTCCACGCGGCGACGGGCGCGGGGTGGTGAGCGGGAGGGGCGGCGGCCGGCCTGGAACCTCGACGGCGGCGGCGACCGGCGCGCCGGCAGCCGGTAGGCCCCTTGAGGGCCACCATGGGTTGAGGCCGATGAGGGGGCGAGGACCCGCGATGAGGGGACGCATGGTATGGAGGAGGGACTCGTGGCGAGGGGAAGCACAACGAGGCTCTGCCGGCGGGCTTCGGGGGCGTGGCGCCATGAGCGCCTCGAGGAACGAGCGAGGAGGGATGGCACCAGGGGGCGGCGGCGGAACAGTAGCGCTATGATCGGGGGTGGAGATAGAGGCAGAAACCCTATCAGGCTTGGTTGTCACCGGGGTAAAGCTGGGCTTCCCTGTAGGCTAGGGCGTCGCAGCCTTGTTGGGCCACAACAAGGCACCGCCCGCGCGGGGTGCACCAGGCAACGCCGGCCAGCCCTGGGCCTGCCTTACCAGGCTACTCGCGGGCCTTGGCCCACGTGCGGCCCGATATGCCAGCCCAATGGAGGCCCCGCCCACGTGAGCCCGACACAGCCCCCTCCCCAACCTTGCTGGGGCACCGCCATGGCCGCCCGCGCCGGGGACCCTCCCCGCCGGCGAGGCCGCCGCGAGGCAGCGCGTGCGAGGGAGAGGAAGTCCCCCAGGGAGGGGAGGATCAGATGGGAAGCACACCGGGGCAGCGGGACGTCGTGCTCCCCGTCGAAGCTATCCCCATCCACCCGCACACCAAGCACCACCGCCGACGTCTCCTCCGGCGCACCCATCCCTGCCACCTCGTCCTCGACATCGCCCCAGGCCTGGCCGTGGAGGTCAGCGAGCTCCGCGACCTTCTCCGGGGACAGCGGCCGAGGCGGCGGCAGCTCCAGCTAGCCCGGCGGCGAGACGATGCGGCTCCCTACCTTGACCGCGTGCGCCGGGAAGGAGAGGGTGGCCCCTTGCCGGACGAATTCTCCGCGGCGGCGGTCGCGCATGTCGACCATGACGTCGGCTCCGTTGAGCAGGACGAGGGGCCCGTCGTCGGGGCGGAGGATGACAGAGGCTGTCGACCAACCCGGGTGGCACCCTTCGAAGACCGACGCCGACAAGGCCCTCCAGCGCAGCGGCGGCGCCACTAGACCAGAGAGGGCGCAGGTCATGGCGAGGGTCGCCGACGTACCGGCAAGGCCGAACAGGTCTTGCCGGCGACGGGTTCAAAATTTGAACCTCATCCCCCGCTCAGACTCTTTTCAGATTCACCACCATCCTTACGCCTCCTCCACCACCAAGGAGGTGGTGATAGCCTGCGTATGCTCATGATTGCTGATTTTTGCGCAGGATTTCGATTTACATCCCACGCACAAAATGCTTGAGCCGTCTTAGCAGTTATACTGTATGAACATAGGAGTACTTGTTGCCTTCAGCATGTAGGTTGTGTGAAATATCCTGATGTTAAACCGTAGTTGCTTCCCAGGTGTGCTATCCAACTGACAAACATATGATGCGTCTGCTAATTACAGTCTAGCAGAGAAGTGCAGAACTTTGTTTCCAAAATAAGCTACTGTAATTTTTAAATTTCCTAGTCTCTTTACATGTAAATTGTTTTATATACTGAAATTGCGCATGCATCTTTGTCTAGGAGAATCAACTTAAGAAGTTCTCGGGCACCCGAGAACTAGCAAATCCGTAAAACATCTTATACTTTGAAACAGAGGGAGTATATATAAATTGTTTATGTGCTACATGTACTGAAATTGTGCATGACTCTTTGCATGTTTCATCTGCACTACATCTAGGTATCTATAACCTGTGATGTCTATTTGTGAGAAAAATAATTTCACAATAATTTCACTCCCTACGTGTTAAAGTTACCACTGGCTGCTTTCGTTGGCAATCTTGATCCCCCAGCTCACATCCTCACAAAATCGGATGTACGGCACCACATTCCCCACGTCCACGTCCTTCCTCACCGCGCAGTCATAGTAGGACGGCGAGTGGAAGCAGGGCTCGACGGACATGGCTCGCATGCACGGTGGGTCCGGCACCTCATCCCTGTCGGGCTCCCAGCTTGGTATGGCGGGCATGATCCAGGGTCGTATCCCGCCGAGCCCCTGCGCGACGTAGCCGAAGGTGGGAGAATCCGGTGGTGACGAGCACGTCACAGGTGCTGAGCAGGTACATCTCGCTGAGCGCTCTCCTGTCGTGGGAGGTGTCGCCCCACTTCTGCTGCCCCTCGTGGCTCGGCTGGTACACCCTGCCGCCGCCGTACTCGTCCCTGACCCTCTCGTAGTACCACGAGCTTAGGGAGGTCACCAGTACAGCCTGATGGTTAGCCGGCGTGTTGCTGGTGTTGGACGATGACGAAGAGGTGGTCTCTGGGAGATGAAGCAACTTCTCTCTGCGGACGCAGGAGAGGACCTGGTCCAGGACGTGCTTCAGCGGCTTCTGCTGCTTCGGCCTAAACACCCTGATCTGTATGCCGACGCGCTACCCAGCGCCGGCGAGGTGGTCGCCGTAGTACCCGGTGAACGCGCGCCAGACGTCGTTGACCGGGTGGAACAGGTACCGTCCGATGTGGTGGAATACGACGTCCTTGTCGGGAAACATCCTGGCCAGCTCCTCCTGAAACGACGGGAGGAGGAAGAGGCTGTTGGCCCAGACCTAGTAGTACTTTCGCTAGGACGTTGTGACGAGATGACCTGCGGCAACTCTGTAGCCTGTCGAGTACTTTTCGACGACAATCAACTTGCGAAGCTAGGTCTGGCTGATTCCTTTAGCCAAGCAAAACACACACGTACCAAGCTAGCTAAGCTAGCCACTTGATCAATCTTGCAAGTACTAGTTACGCACGCGGAGACGATTTACCACAGGCACGTAACGTGTCTTAGTTTTTTTATTTTCTCAATCGCTCAGTTTGATTACAGGGGTATCGGCGTGTATATGTAGTAGTCTAACAGAATTATTCTAGGACAGGGACTCACAATTCCTACATCAACCGTGCTACACAAA
Source organism: Avena longiglumis (assembly GCA_030063025.1). NCBI lineage: Eukaryota > Viridiplantae > Streptophyta > Magnoliopsida > Poales > Poaceae > Avena > Avena longiglumis. Next base: position 195,075,832 of record CP125978.1, read on the forward strand.
CCTACACGTACTCGTATACTACTTGTATACGACAGAGCGCACGGCGTCGGTTTAGACGTGCTTATTCCTAACAATCACCCCCTAAGCACGACGTGCGCTTTATATCGACCTGGGTCCCAAATACGCCAGCTACTCCTCGCGGGCGCCATCCACGACATTGCTTTTGCCGCTCCCTTTCTCAGCATCCATGTCACCGACTTTGCTTTTGTCGGCTTTTCCATGGCTTCACGCCGACAATCCTTGTCCGCGTCCTTGATGTCCGCATCTTCAGTCTTCATCGGTTCCTTGATGAACAACCATTGCCTTTTGTAGTTTATCGTCACTGAGTTTTTTACCATCCGAAGTATCTCCTTCGGGTAGTAGTCCAACACGCCTCGCATGCGTGCTCGTGTCGGTTGTAGTCGTCTCGGCTCCTTTACTCTTGGAGGAGACACGACATACTCTTCCGAGCCTGACATAGCGCTTGTTCCTTTAGTTACCGAACCTCCTGGCTCCTTGCCGAGTAAATACAATCCTCGACATTGTCCTCCTCCACTTTCATTTGTGCGAAGGACCTCATGTTGGTATAAATCCAACACGTGTCTCCTTTCCGGTACTATCGGATGAGACACCGAAGTCACCATGACATTTTCCTTCTGATCAGCTGAACCTGCACTCGCATCAGCCGAACCTCCTAATTGATCAGCACGGTGACGAGAAATCCCGTCCGTGTCGCCACTGGCGTCCGGTCCAGACCGCAAATTCCTCGATCGGGATCTAGACCGGGCTGCATGGCCACCTACATGCTCTGGATTTCCACATGCAGTTCCTCCCGCCGCTGAAATTCCACGCAGCCTCCTATTGATGGGCTGCTTCCGATCAAAGAGCCTTCTCCTGAACTAGCTTCTTGCCTGTTTTCTGGGCAGGATAGCCCTGGCCTAACTAGACCTACTTCTTTTGGTCCGTCAATTTTATGTGGCGCTATAGCGCGCACGCTGTTTGGTCTCTTTGTTTTTTCTGCTCCAACTTCTGGGATGGACGCCCCTGGACCTCCTGACGGAGATCCTTCCGGCAGGCCTTCTTCATTTAGCCTGTCTCCTTCTGGCGTTTCTGGGTCGCCAGCCCCTAGACCATCTTCTGATCTATTTTCTGGATCTCCGCATGAAGCCCCTCTCGGCAGATCACTTTCTTTTGGACCGCCTCTTTCTGGCGTTTCTGGGCCGCCAGCCCCTAGACCTTCCCTTGGCCCGGGCTCCACACGTGAAGCTCCTCCTCCTGGGATGCCGAGCAGAATACATGCGCCAGGTCTGCCTACTGTTTCTGGTGGCCATCCTTCCGTGCCATTGCCTTCATCATGCAACGCCACGTCTTCTCGATCCTGGGCGTCGTGTCCGGCGATCTTGGTAGTCCGAGTACTCTCTGGTTGCGCTTCCGAGCTTGAGGTTAACTCCTTCTCAGAACTTGACATGTTCACGCCGACTTCTTTTGACACCTTGGTCGCCGTACTTGGCGTCGCCACACTTGACGAACCAACCGGGGTCACTTCCGGTTCTACCAATGTCATCTCGTCGTTCAAGACAGTCTCCTGCTGTCCCACGTGAACACTAGTGTCGTCGACACCTGCGTATACTACCTTGATCGCTTCCCACACATCCTTCGCCGATTTCTTTCCGACGAGGTGTTGTAGCATGTCTGTCGGCATAACCGAGTAGAGCGCCATCAATGCTTGGCTACCCTCTCGGTACTTCGCACCTCCCTTGACGTACTCATCGCCACCGGGATCGATGGCTTCCCAAATCTGCTGACCTTCCATGGCGCACTGCATCACAAACGCCCATAGGCCGTAGTGCTTGCGATCCAGACGCGGATACAACTCCGCGCCCACCGTCTCAAACGCTGGTGCCGAGCTCTCGCCAAACTTCACCATCGCCATGACCTCCTAGTACTTTCAGCAGATCACGAACGGCAACCTTGGCTCTGATACCAATTGTTGGCCCAGACCTAGCAGTACTTTCGCTAGGACGTTGTGACGAGATGACCTGCGGCAACTCTGTAGCCTGTCGAGTACTTTCCGACGACAATCAACTTGCGAAGCTAGGCCTGGCTGATTCCTTTAGCCAAGCAAAACACACACGTACCAAGCTAGCTAAGCTAGCCACTTGATCAATCTTGCGCGGAGACGATTTACCACAGGCACGTATCGTGCCTTAGTTTTTTTATTTTCTCAATCGCTCAGTTTGATTACAGGGGTATCGGCGTGTATATGTAGTAGTCCTAGTGTAGCTATTCTAGTAGGATTAGGACTCCTAATTCCTACATCAACCGTACTACACAAACCTACACGTACTCGTAAGAGCGCACCGCGGCGTCGGTTTAGACATGCTTATTCCTAACAGAGGCCCGGGACGAGGTAGCTGTCCGTCTTCATCAGCAGCCACGGCGCGCCGCGGAGGAGCCGCTGGTGCTCATCGCATTAGAAGAGCTTGTCATGGAAGTCGAGGCCACCCTCCAGATGCAAGTACACGTACGGAGGCCGGCGACGTCCGTCCGAGTCCGACCACGACGCGTTCCCATGGGGGCCCACAGAAAGGACGTCGGCCTTGAGCATGTTGCCAAGGCTCTCCTTGGAGCCGTTGCCGTAGCTCCCGAGGTGGGCGAGCGGGAAGCCACCACCCAGCCAGCCCGAGGACGGGAGCAGCCACGTGGTCCCCGGGAACGGCTCGCAGAAGAGGGCGCCCACGTCGTGGCTGTACTGGTGCACGAGGAGCGCGCGCTCTGTGAGGACCGCATAGAGGAACGCCGATGCCGTGGCCAGCATCCGGTTTCCCAGGCCGCGGTAGCTAATGGACACTAGGTAGCGGCAGTCCTCCGTGCCGGCGCCGGCCGCTCCGTTGCTGGACTTGAGCTGCCGGATCGCCGCCCTGTACAGGGCCGTGCCGGGGCCGCATCGCTTCTGGAGGGCCTCGTGCCTCCGGAGCTTGGCGAGCAGGTACAGGGAAGGTTTATGCTTCCTCTTGTTGTGATGGTAGCTGGCGAACTCGTATCGGCTTTGGCATGAGCGCGAGCCGAATTCCGGGGTGAGCAAGCCGTCAAGCAGCTGCTCGGCGGTGAGGTTGGTCGGAGGAACACCTAGAGACACAGAGACATTTCGTGAGCAAGTTCGTAGCTAGAATATATTCTCCAAATTTTAAAAAATGGATAATCAGTAGAACTACATTTTACACACTTGGTGCAATTTGGTGGGCAGTTGGGTACAAGCTGAAATGTCCACGAGTGTGGGGCGAGAATATACCATAACACTACGGAAAATCGCTTTGGATCATGGAGACCTATATTTTTCGAAATTGAAAACCTGATTTCAAAGTATCAGAAAATTATGAATTTTTCTGCACATTACTCTACGAAACATACAAAGTTTCAACAAAATTAACAAAATCTGACAGAATTTGATGGTTTTAAAATTGACAGTGCTCACTATTTTGCATGTCATATTTTAACATTTTTATGCAGCCCAAAATACTAGATATTTCGAGACTCTTTTACAGTGGTAGAGCACATTGTTTCCTACTTCTAGAATTTTTTCTCGGAATTTTTTGAAACTTCAAAATACAAACTTCCAAAGGTTCAAAAAAATGTCTCCATTGCTCCAAGACCCAAACGTCCGCACTCATAATACCACCAATTTTTTGCTTAAATTTCAGAAAACCGCTACTTTCAATCGCAAAAAACCACCAATTTCGGGTCAATTTGTTGCAATGCGCACTAAAATGAAACTCCGAACTAACTTGCATTTATGACTTGTGGGACCCAATTGTCAGGGCCAATGTGTTGAAATGGACTGGGGCCCACTTGTCAACCCATTTAAGAAAATATCTAGATAGTCTAGAAGAAAAAAAGGAATCTAGAGTTGCACAAGGGGTTGACCCCGAGACCCTCAATCAGCTACGGCTTCGGTGCCGTTCGCCCAGACTCCCGTCACCGCCCACCCCGCCCCTGTCCCGCGGTGAGCTCACCCGCCCCGTCCCGCGCCGCTGCAATGCTCATAGGGGTTCGCCCGCTCGGTCCCATGCAGGGGCTCGCCACCCCGTGTCGCTGCAGAGATCGTCGGGGCTCTCCCGCTCGGTCCCGCGCAGGAGCTCACTATAGTTGTGCTTTGCCGGGCTTCTGTCGTGCTGGGATTTTGGGCAGAGCGGAGCTGCTGGGAGGTCACGCGGGGCTCGGGGGGCAAGGCGGCAACAATGACGGAGGTGGCCGATAGGGAGCAACGGAGGGGAGGTGGAACACATGGTTTGGAGCAGAAGGGGTGGGTGCATGCGGCGAGTTCGCGAGGCAGGCGGTGATGGCCTGCTTCGTCGGCCTCGGGGGCGGCGAGCGTGGCCTCCGTTACAGGACGGGAAGCGTGGTCTCAGGCCTGCCTCCCACTTTTTTTATTTTTTGAGTTATCTAGATTTTCTTAATAAGATTAACAAGTGGGTCTGTCCACGTCAGCAAATTGGCTCTGACAAATGAATTCCACCCGTCTGCTTCCATGTGATCTGTTTGAGTTTAGCACGAATTGCAAAAAAACAGACCAAAATATGGTGATTTTTCTATCAAAACGTACAGTGGTTGTTTTCCAAAATTTAATCAAAAAGTGATGTTTTTCCGGAATTTAAGCAGAGAAGCGGTGGTTTTACACCGCATACTCGTGTGGGGCTGATCCATCTTGGCGCATATGCATGCTACGCACCTTTTAAAATCTGAATGCTAAGTTTTCCGGGGTACAACGGATGCAGTCGTCCTCCTGCTGCATCTGCTGCATCGAGGGAGAGACGACAACACTTTAGGTGCTTACGATTTGTTTCTCGCATGAGTGAGTGCTGAGTGGCCTCGGTGGATAATTGCACGCCACAACGATCCAGCTTGACCCAAAGGCCCTGTCCAGTGCGTCTTGATTTTTTCAGTGGACCTGATAATCATGAAAGAAGTAATACTGACACGAGCTGGGAGTGTGGAAGAGTGGATCCGGTCATCCGTGGCGGCCGAGCTAACGTACAATTCTGGGCATTCATGGTCAAGGCGATTATGCGGTTCTAGCTAGCGCAGTTCGAAGAAATAGGGCATGTGGTTTCTTTATGTGTTTGCATGCGGGTCAAGATGATTGTCATGAACGTACGCGCCGTGGATGGGATGCATCCACTCAACTACGAACACCTATGCATGCCAAGTTTTGAAGAGGCTTTACATTATAAATTCAGGTGATTAACACACTAGCTAGTGTGATCCATGGGAGAAATCAACTGCTTGTCTATACCTAGTGCTAGTTCTATCCCTGAGAAAACGGAGCTAGCTAGGTAGCTAAGGACATTGGGCGAATGAGAAATATCCATGGCTGTACGTGCTTAATCAGCGAGCAAATAAAGTCTCCAGATATGTTAAAATGAATGTTGAAGGATCATCACGGACAACGATGGCTCGACAGGTGCAGCCGTGCAGGCCGGCCGGTACTCCGTAATGCCGAGACAGAGATTATTTTCTCGGCATGTCGATGTCGACTCCTCCGGCAGTTTGTGGTGATGCCCTGGAATCCAAACTGCAGGCGCTGTCGGAAGAGCCGGACGGCACCTAGCTCTGTACGCACGTCGAGACGTGGAGTGAGTCATCACCCATTGTTGTGGAGGCACATAGCTTGGAGATTATTGTCCAAATCATCACCAGAATAAAAAAGGTTCCAGACACATATATGGTAATTTGTGACTTACGTTTGCGTTCAATATGCTATCTGTATAGTATAGTGAACATGAGGGCGAGGAGGAAGAACCTTAGAGTCCAAATCAGGTTGCAACGATCTGCAGCTCCACATTCGAACATAGCGCCCACTACTGGCACATAGCCAAACTTACGACACCTACAACCTAGGACTACTCTGTGCCCCCCTCCATCGCCTCCCGCTCATGAGAGACCCGGCCTTATCCGCACGACTTAGGTATTTACGAATTGTTCTCCTTCGTTTCGTGATATAAGATGTTTTATCTTTTTTTTTTAAATTCACTACAAATCTGCACACTTTATAAAAGATGTGTGAGATACATTCGTTTCACGTAAACAAAAATATCTTATATTTTAAAATGAAGGGGATAGATCATAGAGAAAACACATATGGAGACGGAGAAAGCTTTAGGAACTTACGAATTGTTTCTATGCATGAGTGCCAAGTGCTCTCGGTCGATAATTGCATGTTTCAGATGGATGTCAATGGGTACTTACTCCCTCCATTCCGGATTATAAGGCTAATGCGTATTTCGAGAAAATAGTTTGACGGTAATATGTCACAAAAATTATAGCATCGGAAGCGTATTTTAAATATGAATCTAATGATATAATTTTTTTAAATATAGATTATATTTTATTGATCAAATTTATTGTCAAACTATTTTTTTAAAATACATATTAGCTTTATAAACCAGAATGAAGGTAGTAGTTGGTTTTGGCGGTCGCAACGACCCAAGTTGACCCAAAATTAAAGGCCCCATATCCAGACATCCAGTAAGTATTGTCTTGATTTTGTCAGTGGACCTGAGGATCATGAAAGTAGCTAGTACTCCGTGGACCAGTCGTCCGTGGCGGCCGCGCTAACGTACGATTCGGGCCATTCGGCGATTTCATGGTCCAGACAATTATGCGGGTCTAGCGCTCTAACGTACAGTTCGAAGGTAATAGGCGGCATGTGGTTTCTTTATGTGTACGTATTTGCATGTGGGTCAAGATGATTATCGTATTTACATTGGATGGGAAGCATGCTACGGGTACGTAACTACACCAAGTTCTGAAGAGGTCTATACATTATAACTTCAGTTGATTAACACACTACTAGCTAGTGTGATCCATGTGAGAAATCGACTTTTCTAGTACCTAGTGCTAGTTTCTATCCCTTCGAAAACGGAGCTAGCTAGCTAGCTAAGGACCTAGGGCGAATGAGAAATATCCATGGCTGTACGGGCTTAACTTTTAGCGAGCAAAATCTCCAGAAATGTTAAAATGAATGTTGATGGATCATTCATGGACAACGATAGCTCGAAAGGTGCAGCCGTGCAGGCCGGGTACTCCGTAATGCCGAGACAGAGATTATTTTCTCGGCATGTCGACGTCGAGGTCCTCCGGCAGTTGTGGTGATGCCCTGGAATAATCCAAACTGCAAGCGCTGTTGGAAGAGCCGGCCGGCTAGTTCTGTACTTACGTCCAGTGGAGTGAGTCACCCATTGTTGTGGAGGCAGATACCTTGGAGACTATTGTCCAAACGATCACCCAAAAAGAAAAAAAGGTTTCCACGCACATGCATGGTAGACTTACTAAATAGTATGGAAAAGTCGTGTGTATGTACTAGTACTACTACTTGTAGCTGTCTAGGAAATATGTATGGACCTAACAAATCGAAGAGAAAAGAAAAAGAACAATCCCCGCAATATATAATGAGACGTGAGACTATTTAGCATTTGCTTCGAGTGGAATGTAATAATCTAGCAGCGGGTTTTTGAGAAAAACATACATTCATTTTTATCAGGAACGTGTGGCGGCGGATGCATGCGTAGTAGGTCGATCCCCTCAACGGGCAAGCGCAAATGCCTTATCCCAAGCTCGACCGGCCCTTATCTGCAAATGCCTTATCCCAATGTACATACGCATATGAGGTATATACAGATACTCATATGCGCACACCAGCTAGCTAGCTATAGCTTCATATACGTGCACACAAGCATAAGTAGTACTCCCTCCATTTTAAAATAAATGTCTCATGTTTTTTAAAATTTGAATAAATCTACTCACTTTCGTTTAAAATATAATATGTTTTATGTTTATGAAACAAATGTATCTAGACTTGTTTTAGTGTGTAGGTTCACTCACTAAAAAAAGTCTAGATACAGAAGTCTAAATACATTTGCTTCACAAAAAGTGAACCTACGCACCAAAAAAAAGTCTAGATATATTTGTTTCACAAAGCTAAAACATGAGTGAACCTACGCACTAAAATAAGTTTAGATATATTTGTTTTACAAAGCTAAAACATCTTATATTTAAAACAGAGAAAGTATATACTAAATAGTATCTAGATTAATCTAAATTTTAACAAATCTGTGACATCTATTTTGACACAAAAGAGTATTTTATCACTTCTGCTTCGGTGTCCCTCTCCTTTTTTTAAACTTTAACAACAAAAACTTAATACTGCTTTGTTTGAAAGACCGTAAGAATCCACCTGAAGCCGTATGATCCTCCTAATTAGACGTATACTCACCGTACACCTATATCCGCGTGTTCGCGTGAGGCGGAAATCGAGAGATATATAGCAGCAGTAACAAAAGTTTAAAACATGGCATGCAAATACGTAGATCGTGATAGCGCGATGTGGAATCAGTCAGTAAGAACAAATAGGTACACCTATACGAAGGTATATATAGTCAGGACATAAATTTCGATGAATAAAAAATTAACCCATACAAACTTAATTTTGAGGGAGAGACCGAACACCTCGTATTTTATTTGTACTTGTGATAAGCTTTGACGACGAGGTTTTTTTCGAAATGGAAAAAAAAACAAGCAATTCGATCGATCGATCTCCAACCATGGCATAGCGCGCACGTTTTGAGGTACGTACTCCTACATACCTTGCACGGGGAACCAGCTCCTGGGCACCGTCGTCGAGCCGTCCCCGGAGGCGGAGAGCACGACGACTGCCAGCACGGTGGCCGCGAAAACGAAGACGGCGGCCGAAGCCCTCCTCGCGCGGCTTCGAATCTTCCACCACCTCTTCACGGTGCTCTCCAGCTCGGCCAGGCTGTTTCGCTCGACGTCCATGCTCTCTCTCGCGCGCTGCCGTGGTGCCGGGGAAAGGGTTTGGGGGCATGCGTAGCGTGGGTGTTTGGGAGCTCAGCTCGCCCCTGCCGCGCGCGGTCAGCTAGCTAGCAGGAAGATGCACCCTCTTTATTTAGCGGAAGATGCAAGCTGGGAGGTAATTGGTGTTAAAACAATGTACTCCATTAGGGGAGGCATGGTTTTTTTGCGGCCCAATCCAGCCTAATCCATGTTGCGTTTACTTTTTTACCCAACCTGCCAAACTTCTTCCACCCATCCTCCCCTCCATGAAAAAATCAACCCAACCCAACCGCTCCCCTGGTCTGAACAATCCATGAAAAATCACCTGAAACTCACCCTCACGACACACCGCGCCATGCGGCGGAAACGGCATCGGCGACGGCGGACGGGCTCACTGACGGCGGCGGGCTCGGCGAGCGGCCCAACCCTCCTCGACACCTCTCCTCTCCTTCCGCTGCTCTCTCACCTTTTCTACTCCTCTCCTCTTTCCTTCTGAGTTGACTTTATTCCTTCAGAGATGGGCAAGGAGAAGAGTTCAGAAAATGGGGGAGGAGGAGGAATTTGGAAGAGAGGGTTAGAGAGAGACCGGGATAGGGAGAGGCTGGATTGACTCTCAGGCTGATCTCCTCGGGGAAAAGATTCGGCTCCAACCACGGCGCTGCAAGAAAAAGCTGCGTCAGTTCTGAGTCAATTCGCACTGTACCTGACCATTCACATGATTTGCTTTCATTTGTGCATCCAGCCGCCACTAATGTGAATGTTTTTTTCCCATGTTTTATGCTGATAGTCTCTCTTCTAGCCTTTTATAGATGATACATACTATCTGATGCTTATGTAACTAGGTATAGATTAAATTTTTGGAAGTCAAGCTGGGTGATGTTGAAATTTTTGGTGATGATGAAATGATTGGTATGGATGATTTTTGTATATGTTTTTATTGTACTGTTGTTGTGTTCTGCTTGATTGATTTTATTGTAATTAAGAAGATTAGGAGCATATATTTCAGTAGTAGAAAAGCATTAAGAAATTGGATAGAATTGATTTTTGAGCTGATTTTTTTTTTTCTAATTGCTTTTTTTTAAAAGTTTTATTTATTAAAATGTTTACGTAAAAATCATATTATATCTTTAGCTCCTATATTTTGCATATTAAACTTTAGATGATATTTAATTTTTTTAGATGACCTCAACTGTTTTATTGTTATTGTAATTTTTGATCATTGTTGTGTGAAATATTTATGTATGTATTTCTAAGATTTTCTTTCTTTTTCTCTTTATTCTTTCATTATTTTAGAAATATATTCTTTACATTCATGGTTTTTTTTTTTGAGACATATAATTTTTTTTTTTTTCTTTTTTTTTTTTTTTTTTTTTTTTTTTAACAATTTTTTAGCAACAATTTTTGTAGCACATTTAATAGTTAGCCTGTTATCAAGTTTTAATATTTAGTTTATTATTTTGGCTTTTATATTTCATTTTATTTTGATTTTTTTAAATAAATTTTGACAAAATTGTTTTATTTATAAAAAAAGTTGAACCATAAAAAAATCTTGTATTATAGCTTGTGTTATTTTTTTCTCTTCTTTTTTCTCCAGCATCTTCAGTTTTTTTCAAGTCGAAGTTTTTGTTTCAATTATGGGGGCTTGTCCATCTTTCTTATATTTTCTTTTTTTGCTTAGTAGATGAGATAGTTTTTGTTTTGTTTTATTTTTTATTTTTGCATCCATTGTAAAATGCTGCAAAAAAAAATGTTTAATTTAAAAATAAAATGTTTGTTTGAACGAGAGTTTGTATAGCCTGCAATATAAAATGCAATCAATTCAAGCCAGCCAGGTTTGGTTCTTGGAAAAAAAACCTCTAGATTAGATTAGATATATATTGATATTCTCCATGTCCCTCCTAACCCATATATCTCTCTCTATATATATTCTAATACTTTTTTAATCTCTCTATCTCTCTCTACCGTCCTTTATCTTTTTTATTCATCACAAAGATCATCAAGATCATTTTATCTCAATATTATATTGGTCGTTATTATGGAATTATTATTATTTTGGTTGTTTGTTGTAATGTGTGGTGTGTCAATATATTATATTGAAAATTTACGTATCGTTGTCTGATAAAGGAAGGAAAAAAATGAAGGAAAGCTAAAAATAGGAGTGGGGAAGATGAAGAGAGGAATCTATTTGTTTCTTGGAGAACTTTGTTCTTTGATTTTATTTTTTGGAATTTATTATCGATCCATTGCATAACGGATTTGATCCATTTATTCGCTATATATTTGTGTGTGTTATATATTTGAAATTTATAAAAATATAATATAATATAAAATAATTATGTATATGCATGTTGCATTGCATAATGGATATAAAGTTTGTTATTGTTGTAATAATATATATATATATAAGTATTAAAGACTAAAAATTTTATTGTTATGTGTTTTTTCTGTGTGATGTTTCTCTTATTGAGTTTTTTGACACATACCATCCGGTGGGGTTTAAGAAAAAATATAATGTGGATGAATTTTTGGGGGATTAGGTGGATTGGTGTGGATTGGATTGGGGATGGGGAATCTTGATCAACCCAATCCAGGCTGGGATTGATTCCATGCTTGGATCTAATCCCAACAAAACGAACAAGCCCTTATAGATTTATTTTATCTTGAACACTTGTATTATTTCCTGTTGGTATTGTGTGTTAGTCATATACTTGATGTCTTCTAGAGTACCAAACCAAACTAGACTATGACTCCTTACCGGTCCTTGCAAACGATTCCATGTATTCTCGGTATTTAAATATACGTGTTGAGGGCTCTTAGAAATCAGGCCGGCTTCTTCGCCGACATAGCTGATCGTCAATCAAACCCTAGTCCATCCCCACCGCCACCACTTCCGCCGCCATGTCAACCTCCTCCTTGTCGGTGCGTCCGGTGATCAACCTTGGATCACCTCCGACCGACAAACTCACCCGCAACAATTACCTTGGATGGCGTGCCCAAGTGCTGCCGCCAATCTGTGGCGCTTGCCTTGTCGGACTACTCGATGGTGTCAAGCTTCATGCACTAGCCAACGCAACCAAAAGTCCGAACTGATGGAAAGGGCTAGTGCAATCCACTTATACACTTCAACACCCCTCTTACGTGTAACGGGGAGAAGTCAGCACGTGCAACCGGAAGAGAGGAACGGCGCGCGAAACTCACGTGTGACTCAAGATGCCTATACATGGACACAGAAGGGTCAACAACAATTTTAGGATAAATTACGAAAGTCAGGACTCGACCTCGAGACCTTAGGCTCTGATACCATGTCAAGCTTCATGCACTAGCCAATGCAACCAAAAGTCCGAACTGATGGAAAGGGCTAGTGCAATCCACTTATACACTTCAACAAATGGCACCGATGTTGAGCCGTCGGAAGTGCTAGAGATCATCCCAGCAGATAAAGTCGCCGACAAGCCGGTGCAGACAAAGCCCAATCCCCACTATGATCATCGGATCTCTCACGACCAGATTATCCTAGGGTACCTCCTTCAATCTCTCTCCTCTGAAGTCCTCCAGCATGTTCAGAGGATTGAGCACGCCGCCAGAGTATGGAAGGCTATTGAGGAGATGTTCGCCTCTCAATGCGAGTCCAAGATCACGATTCTTCGGATCTCTTTGGCAAATACAAAGAAAAACAACGACTCAACCTCGACGTTCCTCACCAAAATGCAGGTCATCATCGATGACCTAGCCGTTGCAGGCTGCACGGTCACCACACGCGAGCATGTGTCCTTCATCCTTGACGTACTTGGAGGTTCCTATAACTCTCTTGTTACTGCACTTGGTGTCGTCACCACCCCGATCTCGATCCTATGATGAACGACAGGAAATGCTCAATGGCCCTCCAGAGATGACTTTTGAAACCTCTTCCAACGTTGCCTCTCGCCAGCAGCAGTATGGCTAGTACTCCAATCGCCCTTGTGGTGACCGTGGTGATCGCTCTGACCGTCGGGATGATCGATGTCATGAATACTCTGATGACCGCCAACCTCGCCAAGGACGTGGAGGTGGTGGTTGTGCGCCTCTAGGAGGGGGCGTGGACACAACCGAGGACGCCGTCGCACTACTCCATGGGTCGTTGTTACCTGTTAAATCTGCAATCGTGCAGGTCACCCTGCCAAAGACTGTTGGTATTGCTTCCAAGATGGTGATGACGAGTCGTTTGGTGAGAAGGGGGCACATGTTGCCTCGTATGGAGTGGATACAAATTGGTAGTCTGATACTAGAGAAACTCACCATGTCACCAATGATCTCAACAACTTGATTGTCCGTGACACCTACAAAGGCTATGACAAGGTCAACACTGCAAGCGAGCAAGGTATGAAAATCTCCCATGTTGGCCAATCGATTGTTTGTCACCCCGTTCAGAATTTCCTTCTTCATAATGTCCTACATGTCCCCAATGCATCTAAAAACTTTCTTTCTGTTCATCGTTCCACCCTTGATAATCGTGTGTTTTTAGAATTTTATCCTTTTTTTCTTTCTGATCAAGGATCATATCACGCAAAAAACAATACATAGAGGGAGATGCATTGGTGGGATTTATCCGCTTATTTCATCCTTGGTGTCGACCCAATCTCCAAAGCATCCATTCAGTGTTACCAAACCTTCTCAAGAAAAGTGGCACAATCGTCTTGGTCATCCGTCCTTAGTTATTGTTAAGAAAATTGTTAGCAAGAATAAACTTCCTTATGTTAGTGATTCTTCTATAGAGTCAGTTTGTGATTCATGTCAGCGAGCTAAGAGTCATCAACTCCCCTATCCTATCTCCACTAGTGTATCCATAACTCCCCTTCAATTAGTTTTTACTAATTTTTGGGGTCCTGCACCTACTTCTCTTAGTCTTCATGACTATTATATAAGCTTTATCGATGATTATAGTAAATTTTCCTGAAAAGAAGTCTGATGCCTTTGTTAACTTCCAAAAACTCGTTGGACGCAAGCTTGATCGAAAAATTCTTACGTAATGGGGGACCGCCATGAACTTTGCGAGGGCAGGGCGCCCGAGAAGAATGTGGTAGGTGCTGGCGAGGTTCACCATCTCGAACCAGATTGGTTAGTGCCGGAAGTTCTCCTCCAAGACGAATATGACATCTAGATGGATCTTGCCCAACGGGACACATGGTGGCCGAGGCGCGACGTCGTGGAACATAGTGGTCGAGGGATGCAGGTCGCACTCCTGGATGCCCAGCTTCTCCATGGAGGACCAATAGAGCAGGTTGAGGCTTCTCCCCCCATCTACCAACACGCACGAGAACCAGCAGGTGCGCACGTCTGATATGAGAAGAGGGTATAGCACCATCGCGTAGCCCCAGGGATTCGGGAGTAGATCTGGTTGATCCTCCTAGCTCCAGGTGATGGGAGTCTCGGACCAGTTGAGGCACAGGGCGGCCGAGGGAACGACAGCGTTCACCTCCACGGTGTGCTGCTTCCGGCTGCGGCTGTCAGTCGGCTCGGCCTCAAAGATGTGGAAGTTCTTGTGCCGCTGAGGGTAGGCCCTGTTACCGTTGTTGTTGCCGGCCGCCTTGGCCGGTGGAGAGGGTCTGCCAGGTGGGGGTGGGGGAGAGGAGGCAAGCCAGCCTACTCCTTGATCTGCCGGGTCTAGATGCACTGCCGGGTGGTGTGCATAGCGGCTCGAAGGCGCCGCTATGGTACTTGCACGGACCATCAAACGTCTTCTCAAAGGTGAAGGCGTTCCTCTGCCTCTTGTCGTTGCCAGCGAATGCGCCTTGCACCGTGTTGACTTGCCTTTGGTGGTAGCGGGGGTTCTGCTCAACCGGACGCTTGCCCTGGTAGCGATTGTCGCCGCCAGGCCACCTGGACGATCTGGCATCTCCACCTTGTCCAGCTTGCTTCTCTCGAGCCGGCTCGGTGGGAAACGGTCGTCCTTCCGCATTCACCCCGAGGCGCGTCTTCATTGTCGCGTCTGCGGTGGTGTACTGGTCTGCAACGGTCATCAGCTCTGCCATGGTCTTAGGCTCATCGCATAGCAGCCGGTGGTGCAGCATCGTGCCCTCTCGGCACCCTTCGATGAAGAAACCAATTCCTTGGTTCTCCACCACCCCTTCACAGGAGTTGCACAGCTCAGTCCAGCGGGTGAGATACTCGCGATCCGACGCACGGTCTCCTTGGACACACAGAGAGAGATCACGGGGTCTACCCGGACGCTTGTAGGTGTCGTTGAATTTTTGGATGAAGACCTTCTCAAAGTCAGGCCAAGCGTTGATGCTGTTGGGCGCGAGGATATTGAGCCAGGTTCTTGCCGAGCCGATCAGCATGAGGGGGATGTAGTGAACCGCCACGCGTTTGTTGCCGTGGGCGATTCTGACTGTCATGACGTAGTCGGTTAGCCAGTCTTCCGGCTTCATGCTGCTGTCGTACTTGGGGGTGTCTCGTGGCAGGGAGAACTTGTCAGGGAATGGATCCTTCGGGATGCGTGGCCCGAAGCACACTGAGCTGGTTGAGTCTTCCTCCTCTGTGATGCGAGCTTGCATCAAGAGGTCGATTCGGTCGTGCGCATCCGGCTCAAATGGATTGGGCGCTCCCACCCGACCAGTGCGGCGGGATGGGGGAGGGGTGGAGGGTGGTTCTGGCCATCCGAAGGCGGTGGCGGGTGACTTGTGGCACCTTGGTCGTCGCGGGGTTGGCTGCTGCCGGACTGGCGACGCTTGGAGCGCGGGTGCACATGGTGCTGGCCCGGAGACATGGACTCTATTTGGCGAGGGCCTCCCTGGCTACCTCCACCCGGGTAGTTACCCCTGGAGCCGGATCCTGCCTCGTACGCGATCCGAGCGGCCTCGGCCTGCTCGTCAGCCACTCGTAGCAGGTGTTGCACCCGCTGAAACTGCAGCATCTTTTCCTCCCCCTCCAGGTGAGGTAGTTCCTCCGCGATGGCTCGCTCCGCCCAGACATTCTTGACCGCGGTGTCATACACTGGCGGTGGGAAGTAAGTGTGGGGACCCAACTCGACATCTTGCTCGTAGCGGGCGCCCAACTCTCCCCCATGACGCTGCATGGAGCCCAGCCGGCTAGGATCTTGATTAGCCGGGGTGAGGCCATGGGCGAGGTGATACTCGCGTATGTTTCTCTCCATCTGGTACTTGGTAAAGGCCATGCACTGAGCTTGGTGAAGCAAACGCTCTCGCGCCGCCTCGATCTTGGCCATCGCCTCGTCCGGGTTCTCTCCGAGATCAACCGGCTTGAGGAGTTCCTCGATGACTTCCTCCACCAATCCCTTTTCGCACAGGGGAGTGGACGTGCCGGCTAGGTCGCTGGTGCGCTCAAGAACGGGACAATGGCCATGGTTGGAGCTGGCCATCATCACCTCTGCGCTGCGGGGTGCGACGAGCGCGCTGCCGGCTGTGGGCAGCGACTTGGCGACGGAAACGATCTCCCGAGGGAAACCCTCCGGCACGGTGGCGACGTAGACTGGCAGGTCGCCAACCAGCAGGACGGAGATGCCTGCCGGGAAGCTGGAGCCGACAAAGTAGCGAGCTTTGTCGATGACGCAGTCGAATCTGCCCAGCGTGAGCACGAGGCCGGAGGCCACGCACTCGCCGGACGAAGTACGGGGTCCCGTGCGGAACATCACTCCGGCCGCCTCCATCTTTGCCCCAAGGTGGGCGCCAACTGTCGTTGATATGGAAACGACAGTTCCTGAGCAGGCTAGATCATGGTGTGGGAGCGAGCAGGGAAGCGAGCGACGGCATCCATAGGCAGGATTGGGCACAAGAATGCATCGGGGACACAAGAAGTACCCTGGTTTGGGGCCCTCGTGGTGAGGTAACACCCCTACTCCCGCCGATCTGACTATTTGGATGAACACAGAGGATTACAAGGGCTCCTTGAGTTGTATCTGTGAACTAGCTAGAAGAACCAGAGTCCAACCCTCATATGATGCCCCTGCCGCCCCTTATATAGGCCGAGGCGGCATGGGCAAAGACTCAGTCGACCGGCGGGTCCCACGGGCGGGCCCAGCCGGCAGGGAAACAGTGGAGGCCGCCCTAGCCAACATGGGCGGCGGCTCCTATTCCCACCCGACATGGGTATGGGTCATCTCCTCCGTCGTTGGTCTCGCTGCCTCTGTCCTCCTGTCTGGCCTCTGTCTGCTAGGGCTGCGGGGAACTGTGCCCTACATCATCCGCCTGCCTTGAATGTCCGCCTAGGTCATCCCAGCCGACTGCTCCGTCTTATCCGGGTGTTTGTTCACATCCGGCTAAGCGTCTGGCCTTCGTTACCTTATCCAGCTGACGATTCTGCCAGTTCGCCCTTGGCCTGTCTTGCTTTATCCGGCTGGTATGATGCATCCGTCTAGAGGCCTTCAGGGATGCTCTTTATCCGCTGATTGCTTTGCTGGCTTGCTTTTGTGTCTTCCTTCTTTCTGACCTGCTCTTGAGTTTTTACATCCGGCTGGGTCAGCAAGCTGGAAGTTACATTGCCTCTGCATCTTGTCCGGTTAGCCTACCCGGGGGTGATCCCCCCGACATTTTGTTTGACAAATACGTGGGCCAAAGCATTTAGGTCCAACATACACATCCTCCTCCTCATACCTCCATGCTTCTATATTCAAGTCGATGCGGTGGCGAGCGTCGTTGGGAGAGAGAGACCTGCGCCTTGGTTGCTTGCCGCTCTTATGTGGCGGCAGAGTCGAATTCCTGCTTATTCTTCCACGAATGCCTCCTCCGCCCCTGCGGCTCCCATGGATGCGATGAGATCCTTAATGGTCACTACTGGGCGTGATGGTGGCTCTGACGGGTTATTTCCGGCTGAGCGGAGCAGTCCCGGAGCTTCGTTATGCTGGCTCCTAGGTTGGTTTCGTCGAGATCCATCCCTGCCTGATTAGGAGCGATCCGGGTCATTATTTCGTCCGGCGTTTTCGTTGTTCCAACGAGGTTCAGCCGGATGGCTGGTGTGCCTGGGAGGTGGCATCCTTAACCTGTCCTGTTCTCGCTAGTACCGACCCTCTGGTTCTTCCCTATGGTGATTATTCTGCTGACGATGGGGCTGGTGAGGAACCAATGCCCTGATGGCGTCCTGGGACGCAGCCAGAAGAAATCTCGACCAATCCCGTGTGGCCCTACGATGATGATCGTTTGATCCGGTCCTTGAATTTTCTTCTTCCTGATGAATAGCACGATGACGCTGATATGTATCCCTGTGGGGTATTACATCTGCGTTTTTGCCGGCATCAGTGTGGCAAAACTTCGACTTTGATGCCAGCTTTCCACTAAACAATGTGGTCGTCTTCTGTTGTTGCAGTCCTTTGTCGAGCAATGCAACGCACTGTTGGACCTATTCTGGAGACGGATTATTGGCAAGGATGGCTCAAGTAGCTACAAAATTTTCAACTGTTGTTTTGTAGACTCGATCTTCTCTTCGGTTTTATCGTCGAATAAATCTTTGTGGATATCCGGGTTCCTATTAGCAAGAAGCGGGCCACCTCTTGTCTTGTTTGGCAATCACTTGAATTCTGACTGGTACTAGGCAGGATTGTTGTCTATTTGCTTTCTAAGCTTGACGATGCGTGCAGCTTCCTTGAGCAAGAACAAGCGATACTTTTCTAGGTCCTCCCCTTTTTCTCCAGCTCCTCTGGAGTAAGATCCAAAGTAGATGGGATTGGTATTGTGAGTGCGTCTCCGTAGATTTTGCGTGCACCCTTGGTGACAACGTGTCCATCAACCAGAGGTTCGATCGGTGTGGGATTGACCGGATCTCCATCCTGGTTCTCCATCTCGATCTCTTCATCAACTTCTTCATCGTTGGCTTCCTCTACCGGCTCTGCCGGTGTCAGGTTTTTGTTGTTCTTCTTCTTTGACCGCCCGGTAGCCTTTACGTGAGTACTGGTGGCAAATTGGCTTTACGTCCGGTATCGGGAGATAAGATTCCATCAGTACTTTCCATCATGGTTGGCTTCTGGACCTCGAAAGAATCTCTGGTGTCCATGTCATCTTGCGATGTGTAGTCTTCGTCCATGCTATCATACAGAATCGAAGGGTCCTCCGGCCCACCTTGCGTTGGCTTGGAGTTGTACTCTTCTTCGTACTCTAGAATCTCCTTTTCGAAGTCTCGGAGTTCATGCGGCGTCAATGATTCCTAAGGGGAAGCAGGCAAGTCAGTATTTTCTCTGATTGCATCAAGAACTGAATCGTTATCGGCTCCAGCATCGACAGAATCGGATCCAGAGCCAACATAGCATACGAAGCAATGCTTCTTTTTCTTCATGGGCTCGAGGTAACGGAACAGTTGGGTTTCCTCCTCTGCTTCTTCAAAGCTCTACTTGATCTTAGCGATTTCTTCGTAATAGATGCAGGGGCGCTTCATCATCTGATTTATCATGTGCCTCAAGAGTGTTTTTTCTACTCCAGCATCGGTAGAACCGAATATGAAGAGAATATACTCCTCATCCGTGTACCCGATCTCAACACGGAGATCAGATCCGCATTTTTCTTCCACCACTTCTTCCAATACAGGATCGGTCTAGGTGGTTTCATGTTTTTCCGGGATCGTAAACTCTTCCGCCTCTATGGACAGAGTAGATCCGGATTATTCTTCCGCCATGGTCATCACCTCATGGGTGGGTTGGGCGGGTTCAGCGAAACCGAGTTAGATATCGATCTATCCAATTGGAATGATTGTGAAGGTCTTCACGGGCTCCTTAGCCGGAATCCAAGTCTTGTCGAGAAGAACGAGAGGGACATCACTAGAGTGGAGCACGTGACTTATGGCGATTGTTTTGCTAATTCCTGCACATGCAGATTTTCCTTAGAACAAAGGTCCGAAGGTCACCGGCCCCACGGTGTCTTCGGTATGGAAACAACATTGCCTAAGGAGGCTAGATAGAGGTGTGGGAGCGAGCAGGGCGACTGCGAAGGTGTCCGCTGGCGGGATTGGGTACAAGCAAGTGCGGTGAGACACAGGAAGTACCCAGGTTCAGAGCCCTCATGGTGAGATAAAACTCCTACTCCTGCATGTCTAACAGTATATGTTGTGGCGCCCCGCAAAAACCACTACTAGAAAATCACGTTGTTTCTGTGCATTGCATCATCATGACCGCATGCTCATGTCATCATGCCACATTGCATTTGAGCATCGTCATCATCCTGCATGGTTTTTGTCTAAACTATTTTCGAAAAGCCTGTTTTTGTTTTCTAAACGCCCCGTCTTGATTTCAAATCAAAACCCGGGTCTCCGGATTATTTTGCTTTGTCTACCAACGGTTTTCAAAAGCCCCATTTTAAATATTAAAACTTTTATTATATTTTTAGGGGCAGCCATACCGGGCCGATCCGACCCAGTCGGCCACCTCCAGATAAAACCCTACCTACCCCAGAAACACCCAAACCTTTTCTACCAAAAAACCCTACCCTATTTTCCTACCCAGCCCCCTCCAATCCCATGTCGACACCTCACCTCTCCCTTTCCCCCATCCAATCCCGGCTTGCCACCTCACCGAGCCCCTCTACCTCATCTCTCCTCCTGGCCCCACCTTCCCTCACCCCCACACAACACACACACGCCTCACCCCCGCACGCTCTCTCTCTCTTCCCCTGCTGGCCCACCTGACCCCACCCAGCGCCAGGACCCACACACGCCGACGCCCATCCCCAACCTTCCGCTCTGCTCGATCCCACCAACCCCATCGCACCTCCACCTCGCGGCTCCGGCCTCCCCCGCCGCCGCCCTCCGCTCCCCGTCGACCCTCCCTCTCCTCACCGGATGCCGCCCCCGTCTCTCTCCTCCTCCCCAGGTCCCGGTCCGCCACCGCCTCCTTCCTCCTCTCGCTCGCCCCGCCGCTCCCCGGTGCTCTGCCCCTCCTGACGCCTCCCCAGCAAGCACGCGCCGCCGCCTGCAAGCTCTGCGCCCGGCAACCGCGAGCCCTCCCCCGCCGCCAGGGCTCTCCCTCTGCTCGACCCCACCCCCCGCTTGATTCCGCCGCCAGGGAGCCGCCCGCCGCCCTCTGCCTCGCCCGCCACCGCGAGCACCTCCTCATCCGCCGGCCTCCAGCACCCGGCTCGCGTCCGGCCGCCCTCTGTCCTGTCCTTGTCGCCCGACTACCGCCTGGATCCGGCCGACCGCCGCCCCTCCCCGACAGCACATACTCGCGCCCCTCGCTGTCTCGGGCCTCCTCGGCTCCGGCCGCGACCCTCTCTGCCGCTCCTCCCGCAACCACCGCCGGTCGCCTCCTGCTGTGGCTTCCTCTGCCAAGGGCACCGCCCTGCACCGCCGCCTCGTGTCGTCGGGCCCGAGCTCGCCGCTCCCTCCTGCCGGTCAACATCCCGGAGCCATGGAGGCTCGGCCCTGTCTCGCCTCGACCACCACCGAGCGCCGCGGCCCTGTCCCTGCTCGCTGCTCTGCCGTCTCTTCTCGACAGCGAAGTCATCGCCACCGCGTCACCAGGTGTGCGCCCTTCCTCCGCCTTGCCGAACATCTCAAGGCAGCCCCGTCCGTCTGCAGATTACGCTGGCGTCTCTCGCATCGACGCATATCACCTGTTTGTCCTTTTGTTTGAAAGGGATCACGCTTTCTGGGAATAAAATTGAAGTTGGTCTCGTTTGTTCAGTTGTCGTTGGTCTCCTCACGGTGGGTGTTTGTCGCTCCCTTGCTGGTGATCATTTCCTAAATGTTGCCTCGCAGATACTCTGCTTCGTCTCGTTGTTGATCATGTGTTGTGGGTGTTCTAATAAGGTGAAGATGGTGGTAACATCTGGAGGCCCCGACACCCCGATCCGAAGACCGATCCCGGTGTCCAAAGACCGAACCCGAACCCCGACCCCTCTAAACACCAAGATCGTCGACCCCTATGTGTGATCCCCTTCCCAAGCCCTATTTTATAAAATGTAATATAAACTTGTGCATCTTACATTATTCATGCTTGCACACATCTCATGTGGTTTGGGGGCATTATGCCAATTCATCTCAAAATTAAATATGGAGTCTATATGCGGGATATCTTTGTCTTATTCCGGACTCCATTTAAATTGGCAAAGCGAACCGAATCCATGTTTTGTCTTGCTAATCCAACATTTAAATTTGCGGGGTAGATAAACAACTTGAACCACTTAAATATTTGGCGGGACCCCGGTTCCGCTTAATCTTGCCTAATTGCACCGCACCTTTTCCATGTCATACATCATACCTACATCATGCCCGATCTTCTGCCGTAGTATTAAATAGTGCATCCGGTGTTTCTTCTAGTGCTTTGCTTCTTCACAGATTAGGCCGATCAGTTGATGCGAGTGTCGACCCGATCTTCGGATGAACCTTCAACAATGTTTTCAGGCGAGCACCTCCCCCTTTCTACCTATCTTACTTTTATAGTATTTATTCCCTCATGTTGATCTATTGCTATCTGTGTTGTGATGCTCTAGTTTTCGTACCCGAGATATCCCTTGCAGCCTTATATTGCCTTGGACACATCCTATTACCTGTTGTTTGGTAGATAGTTGGACTTGCGGCGTAGTCGCTTGCTCAAGTGCTGTGTCGTCAAGTACCACAGTTGTTGGAGTATTGCCGCATGTTTAATGTTGGAGATGATCAAGACTTTAATTATTGTTTAATAACTAAAATTGAAGTAGGTAAATGCAGAGGCACCGGTGGGTAATAGACAATATTTTGGATTTTAACCGCTCACTTTGGTGTCGTGGGACCCGAGTTCTTGACACTGTTCGAGATCGGCGCTAACCACATGGTGGTGTATGGGCACCCCCAGCGATTTAGTACCTGATTCCAAGTACTATACTGGGGGCCACAATTAGTTTGGGGCTTTATTACTATTCTGTACTTATGCCATGCTTTACTGCTTTATTTAAATTGTGCAATCTTTTTGTCTTGTTAGGTCCATGACACGTTTTATTTGTGTCGACAAGCCAGTCTCATTTTCGGTTCCCATCGTTCTGACCGTCTACACAAACCCTGAGTCCGTCTCGGAGACCGGCCGACTTCGTTGCGGGTAGCTTAGTGGGGTGGCCCCCATGTACTTGCTTTGGGTCTGGGAAACGTCATGACTTAGGCCCCACCGACATACCGACGGGTGTATGTTAACTGATCTGGCAAAAAGGGTCGAAGTGCGTGTGGATACTTTGGTGCACCCCTGTGTAGGGGTTCGTAGCATGGAAAACGAAAATTTTCTATCGCATACAAACAAACAAGCCAAGATCTATCTACTAGATTGTAGCAACGAGTCGATGGAATAACTTACCCTCGAAGATTCCAAAGTGTTTAACGAGAGCGGATTCTCGTGGGTGATGTAGTCGTACTCTTTCCGATCTCAAGATCGTGGGCGATCCTTCCGGCGCTGCGTTAAGCGGCTTCATGATCGGTCACACGTTCGACTCGACGAAGACCTTCCTCTCCCTTGTTACAGCAGAAGCGGAGGTTGTAGCACTATCCTCGCGATTCGGCTGTGGCGTGTGCAGGAAGTAGAGGGAAATCCCGAGGCTTCGCCTTAAGCGGGAGTATGGTGGATTATGAGAGAGGGCTATTAGTGGTCTAGAGATTAGACACACCAATTAGAAGGCTCTAAACCGCAGGCTAAAGCAATTAGAAGCTCTAAACCAAACGGCTCTAAACCTAAGATTAGAGGTAGAAACTTGTGTGTCTCAAGGAGGAGCCTGCCCTCCTTTTATAGGTGGAGGGCCTAGGTGCGCGGGGAGGAGGAGTCCCTCCCAAACTCGGCCTAGGGCTTGGGCGACTTGGAGGAGAAAATCCTCCTCCAAGTTGGTTTCAAACTCCTCTTGCTTGTTTCCCACAGTTTCCATGCTTCCCACAGTTTCTGTTTTCCACTTTCTGTTTTAGCCGTTTGACTTTCAAGCGGCAATTTGACTTTCATGTTTTGGAACATCAAGAACACTTAGTACATGATGCAATCATCCAATGACACATTCATGTACCCTCCCCCAGTCTTGGGACAATCCGGACCCTTCTAGAACATTCCCGATGAAAACACGGAATCATTCCCGAACTCAAAACGAGACTTTCCTTATATGAATCTTATTCTCCGGACCATTCCGGATCACCTCGTGATATCCGGATCCCATCCGAGACTCGAACAACATTCGATCTCTTTCTCATAATACCATAACTACTCAAAACAACGTCGAATCCTTAAGTGTGTCTCCCTATGGTTCGTGAATTATGCGGACATGATCGAGACACTTCTCGAACAATAACCAATAGAGGAATCTGGAAATTCATATGGCTCCACATATTTCTCGATTACTTTGCGATCGAATGAACCACTTACATACGATACCAATTTCCCTTTGTCTCACGATAGTTTACTTATCCGAGGTTATGATCGTCGGTATCTACGCATACCTAGTTCAACCTCGTTCGATAAGTACTCTTTTCGTTCCCGTGATATGTGATCCCTTGTGACCCAGTCACATGCTTGCAAGCTAATTGGATGACATTCCACCGAGAGGGCCCAGAGTATATCTATCCGTCATATGGATGGACAAATACCACTCTTGATTCATGTGTTTCAACCAATACTTTCCGAACACTCAATGCCACCTTTATAGCCACCCAGTTACGGTGTGGTGTTTGATGTCATCAAAGCATCCATCTGGTAAAGGTGATATGCATGATCTCATGGTCGAAGGAATTAGGTTACTATGTATCAGAAAGCATATAGCAATTGAACTATTGAAATGACTTGATCTTTATGCTACGCTTATCAATAGGAGTATGTCCACCATATCATTCTCCTAACGATATGATCTTGTTGTTGATAACATCTCAATGTTCATGATAGGGGAACCACAATCATTTAATCAACCAACAAGCTAGTGAAGTATAGAGGCTATACTAGTGACTTCAAATTAAGTTTACAACTCACACAAGTATCAATGTTTCCTTGTTAATACTATTATAGCATGAATGTAAACATTTATCATAAACACAAAGATATAATAATAACTACATTTATTATTGCCTCTAGGGCATATCTCCAACAGTCTCCCACTTGCACTAGAGTCATCTAATCTAGATTACATGGTAATATACCGAACACCCATGGCAGTTTGGTGTTGGTCATGTTTTGCCCTCGGGAGAGGTTTAGTCAACGGATCCGCCACATTCAGATCTGTGTGTACTTTGCAAATCTTTATATCCCCATCCTGGATATGTTCTCGAATAGCGTGAAAATGCAGCTTGATATGCTTTAGCTTCTTGTGTGACCTTGGTTCTTGCGCATTGGCTATGGCGCCCATGTTATCACAGTAGATAGACATTGGGTCCAGCGCACTAGGAACCACACCAGCTCTCTAATGAACTCTTTCATCCATATCGCTTCTTGTGAAGCCTCCGAAGCAGCCATGTATTCCGATTCAGTTGAAGATCTCGCCACAACGCTTTGCTTTGCACTCCTCCAGCTATCTGCTGCACCATTCAAAATAAATACGTATCCAGATTGTGATTTAGAATCATCCGGATCGGTGTTCCAACTAGCATCGGTGTAACCATTAACAACGAGCTGTTCATCACCTCCATAAGAAAGAACCATATCCTTAGTTCTTCTCAAGTACTTAAGGATGTTTTTGACATTGTCCAATGATCCACTCTGGATCACTTTGATATCTGCTAGTTAAACTAACGACATATGCAATGTCGGGTCTAGTACATAGCATGGCATACATTAGAGATCCTATGGTGAGGCATGAGTCTTACTCATCCTTTCTCTATCTTCTGCGATGTCGGACTTTGAGTTTTACTCAAGGTCGTATTAGCAACATGGGCAAGAACCCTTTCTTGCTTTCTTCCATTCCAAACCTCTTTAGAACTTTGTCCAAATATGTACTCTGTGACAATGATATTTGGCGTTTCGATCTATCTCTATAAATCTTTATGCCTAATATGTAAGCTTGCCAAGATCCTTCATTGAAAAACTATTATTCAAATATTCCTTGACACTATTAAGAAGGTCTACATCATTCCCAATCAACAATATGTCATCCACATATAGTATTAAGAATGCTCTGAGCTCCCTCACTTTCTTGTAAATACAAGCTTCTCCATAAGTTTGTATAAAACCAAAACTTTTGATCACCTTATCAAAGCGTTGATTCCAACCGGGATGCTTGCTTCAATCCATAGATGGACCTTTGAAGTTTGCATACCTTGTTAGCATCTTTAGGATCAACAAAACCTTTGGGTTGCATCATATACAACTCTTCATCAATATCTCCATTGAGGAATCTTTGTTTGACATCCATCGCCATATCTCATAATCATAATATGCAGCGATTGCTAACATAATCCTCACAGACTTTAGCTTCGCTCTTGGTGAGAAAGTCTCATCGTAGTCAACTCCTTGAATTTGTCGAAACCCTTTTGCGACAAGTCGAGCTTTATAAACGATAACATTACCATCAACATCTTTTCTTCTTGAAAATCCATTTGTTCTCGACAGCCTTCCGGCCATCCGTAAGTCCACCAAAGTCCATACTTGGTTTTCGTACATGGATCCAATCTCGGATTTCATGGCTTCTTGCCATTTATTGGAATCTAGGCTCATCATCGCTTCCTCATATGTCTCGGGGTCATCGGTGTTGTCCACCAACATGACACTCATAACGGGATCATACCAATGCAGGTGGTACGAGTTCTCGTTGACCTCCGAGGCTCTCTAGCAACTTCAAGAAGTTTCATGATCATCATCATTAGCTTCCTCTCTAATTGGTGCAGGCACCACAGGAACTTCTTCCGGTCTTTGCGCTAGTCGCAATTCGAGAGAAGGTTCGACAACCTCGTTGAGTTCTACTTTCCTTCCGTCACTTCTTTCGAGAGAAATTCCTTCTCTAGAAAGGATCCATTCTTAACCTTGAAGATTTTGCCGGATCTATGATAGAAGGTATACCCAATAGTTTCCTTCGGGTATCCTATGAAGACGCATTTTTCCGCTTTGGGTTCAAGCTTGTCCGCTGTAACTTCTTTACATAGGCTTCGCATCCCCAAACTTTAAGGAGCGACAATTTAGGTTTCTTCCCAAACCATAATTCATACGGTGTCGTTTCAACGGTTTAGACGGTGCCCTATTTAAAGTGAATGCTGTTTCTAATGCATAACCCCAAAATGATAGCGGTAAATCTGTAAGTGACATCATAGAACGAACCATATCTAAGAGAGTTCGATTACGACGTTCGGACACACCATTACGCTGTGGTGTTCCCGGCGGTGTCAATTGTGAAAGTATTCCGCACTTCTTTAAATGCTCGCCAAACTCGTAACTTAGATATTCACCTCCACGATCAGAATGTAGAAATTTAATCTTCTTTTTACGTTGATTCTCTACCTCACTTTGAAACTCCTTAAACTTCTCGAAAGTTTCGGACTTATGTTTCATAAAATAGATATACCCATATCTACTCTAGTCATCTGTGAAGGTAAGAACATAACGATAACCACCGCGCGATGCTACACTCATTGGACCACACACATCGGTATGTATGATTTCCAATAAGTCCGTAGCTCGCTCCATCACACCAGAAAATGGAGTCTTAGTCATTTTTCCCATCAGACATGCTTCGCATCTTTCAAGTGATTCAAAATCAAGTGATTCAAGAAGTCCATCGGAATGGAGTTTCTTCATACGCTTCACTCCAATGTGACCAAGGCAGCGATTGCCACATATAGGTCAAATTATCGCTTGATTTCAAGCGTTTAGCCTCAATATTGTTGATATGTGTATTTCCACTATCGAGATTCAATAAGAATAGACCATCTATCAAAGGTGCATGTGCATAAAACATATTACTCATATAAATCGAACAACCATTATTCTCTGACTTAAACAAGTAACCGTCTACTTAATAAACAAGATCCCGATATAATGTTCATGCTCAACGGGCACCAAATAACAATTATTTAAGTATATAACTAATCCCGATGGTAGATGAAGGGGTAGCGTCGACCGTGATCACATCAACCTTTGATCTGTTTCCAGCGCATCGTCACCTCGTTCTTCGCTAGCTTCCGTTTATTCTGCGGCTTTCTTGAGTTACAAATATGAGCAACGAACCCGATTATCAAATACCCAGGTACTACTACGAGTACTAGTGAGATACACATCAATAACATGTATATCGGATATACCTTTCTTCTTGATGTTGCCGTTCTTCAAATCCGCCAAGTACTTTGGGCAATTCCGCTTCCAGTGACCTTCTCCCTTGCAGTAAAAGCACTCAGTTTCTAGCTTGGGTCCAGCCTTGGTCTTCTTCGGCGTGGTAACTTTCTTACCACCCTTCTTGAAGTGTCCCTTTTCTTAGACTTGCCTTTCTTGAGTTTGGTGGTCTTATTGACCATCAACACTTGGTGCTCTTTCTTGATCTCCACTTCGCAGACTTTAACATAGCAACAGTTACGGCAACTCTTTGTTCATGTTACGCATGTTGTAGTTCATCACAAAGTTCCTGTAACTTGGTGGCGTGATTGGAGGACGCGGTAAATCCCCAAAGCATTAGGAATCACTATACCCAAGCTTTGAAGTTTGTTTGCGTGCCTGGACATCTTGAGCACATGCTCCTTGGCGGAGCTGCCCTCTTCCATCTTGCAGTTAAAGAACTTTTCGAAGCCTCATAGCTTTCAATTGCCGCATGAGTCTCAAAAATCAATTTGAGATCCTCGACAATATCATATGGGTCGACTCTTCAAACCTTTTACAAGCTCGATTCTAAACCATACAAGATAGCACCTTTGAACTATGGAGTCTTGATTCTTCCGAGCGAGGTAAACATTCTTTACTTCATCGGTAGCAGTAGCTGCAGTGGGTCACCCAGCGGTGCATCCAGCACATAGGTCAAATTACCAGCTGTGAGGACAATCCTCAAATTGCGGAACCAATCCGCGAAGTTGCTTCCATTGTTTTTCAACTTTTCTTTCTCTAGGAACGCATTAAAATTGATGGTAGGGGCTTCCATTGATCTACAACATATTTGCAATATTTTAGACTAAGTTTATGATGAATTGAGTTCAAATTAATTAATGAAATTAAACTAGGTGAACTCCCACTCAAAACAACATCCCTCAAATTGTTTTAGTGATCACACGAACCAAATCCACTACATCAACACCGATCATCACGAGAGTTGATATAGTTTCAATGGCGAACAATCGTCATGTTCATCATATCTACTATACGATTCATGCTTTACCTTTCGGTAATCCGTGTTTCGAGACCATGTCTGTACATTCTAGGCTCGTCAAGATCAAACCTTAGTTTCTGCATGAGCAAATCTGGCTTGCTCACGTTGTATACACTTGCAGAATCTAACACACCCGATCATCACGTGGTGCTTCGAAACAACAAGCTTTAGCAACGGTGCTAACTAAGGGTGAACACTTTATGATTTGAAATTAATGTGCATGAGGGATCATCTTATAATGCTACCGTCGTCTACTAAGCAATACAAGATGCATAAAGGATTAACATCACATGCAATTCATAATATGTGATATGATATGGCCTTTCTTCTTTGTGCTTCCGATCTCCATCTTCAAGCACGAACATGATCTCCATCATCACCGGCATTGCATCAAGGTCAATGACGCTTCACCATGGTTGTCGTCCACCGGCTTCAACTATTACAACTACTTTGAATAGACACGCGGGTCTTAACATAAATTAAAGACAACCATATGGCTCATGCCGGTTGCCAACTTACAATAAGGAACATTGCATACATCAAATATAATCACAATCATGGCCATATCACATCACTTGCACACCTGCAAAACAAAGTTAGACGCCTCTACTTTCTTTGCATATTTTACGTGGTTTGGGGCTTTCAAGTGTCGTTCTAACTTACGAACAAGAACCACAACATTGATACTAGCATTGTTGATTACCCGTTGTAAATTGGATCTTAACTATGCTAGGAGAAAGCGCATAAAGCCACTTATGCAATACAAGTTGCATGTTAAGCGTGGAGCAAGTCTCATGAACGATGTCATGTAAGGTTAGCCGGGCCTTCATCCCAACATACCGCAAGATGCAAAGTACACAAAAGCAATCGACAATAAAGCATCAACGCCCACAATGACCATTGTGTTCTACTCGTCTGCAGATCTACATATAGACACGGCTCGATACCATCTGTAGGGGTTCGTAGCATGGAAAACAAAAATTTTCTATCGCATACAAACAAACAAGCCAAGATCTATCTACTAGATTGTAGCAACGAGTCGATGGAATAACTTACCCTCGAAGATTCCAAAGTGTTTAACGAGAGCGGATTCTCGTGGGTGATGTAGTCGTACTCTTCCGATCTCAAGATCGTGTGGCCGATCCTTCCGGCGCTGCGTTTCGGCGCTTCACATCGCTGCGTTGATTTTCGACGAAGACCTTCCTATCCCTTGTTCCAGGCGGCGGAGGTTGTAGCACTCTCCTCGCGATTCCGTGACACTGGCGTGGTACCTAAGTAGAGGGAAATCCGCAGGCTTCCTTAAGCCGGGCGAGTATGGTGGATTATGAGAGGGCTATTAGTGGTCTAGAGATTAGACACACCAATTAGAAGGCTCTAAACCGCAGGCTAAAGCAATTAGAAGCTCTAAACCAAACGGCTCTAAACCTGAGATTAGAGGTAGAAACTTGTGTGTCTCAAGGAGGAGCCCCTCCTTTTATAGGTGGAGGGCTAGGCGCCAGGAGGAGGAGTCCCTCCCAACTCGGCCTAGGGCTTGGGAGCCGACTTGGACGAGAGAAACTCCTCCTCCAAGTTGGTTTCAAACTCCTCTTGCTTGTTTCCCAGTTTCTGTTTCCCACAGTTTCCTGTTTTCCAGTTTCTGTTTTAGCCGTTTGACTTTCAAACTGGCAAGTTGACGTTCAGGTGTTTGGAACAGCAAGAACACTTAGTACATGATGCAATCATCCAATGACACATTCATGTACCCTCCCCCTTCGGAGTGCCGGACAATCCGGACCTTCTAGAACATTCCGATGAAAACACGGAATCATTCCCGAACTCAAACGGGACTTTCCTTATCTGAATCTTATTCTCCGGACCATTCCGGATCACCTCGTGATATCCGGATCCCATCCGAGACTCGAACAACATTCGGTCTCTTTCTCATAATACCATAACTACTCAAAACAACGTCGAATCCTTAAGTGTGTCTCCCTACGGTTCGTGAATTATGCGGACATGATCGAGACACTTCTCCGAACAATAACCAATAGAGGAATCTGAAATTCATATGGATCCCACATATTTCTCGATTACTTTGCGATCGAATGAACCACTTACATATGATACCAATTTCCCTTTGTCTCACGATAGTTTACTTATCCGAGGTTATGATCGTCGGTATCTCTGCATACCTAGTTCAACCTCGTTCGATAAGTACTCTTTTCTCGTTCGTGATATGTGATCCCTTGTGACCCAGTCACATGCTTGCGAGCTAATTGGATGACATTCCACCGAGAGGGCCCAGAGTATATCTATCCGTCATATGGATGGACAAATCCCACTCTTGATTCATGTGTTTCAACCAATACTTTCGAACACTCAATGCCACCTTTATAGCCACCCGATTCACGGTGTGGTGTTTGATGTCATCAAAGCATCCATCCGGTAAAGGTGATATGCATGATCTCATGGTCAAGTAATTAGGTTACTATGTATCAGAAAGCATATAGCAATTGAACTATTGAAATGACTTGATCTTTATGCTACGCTTATCAATAGGAGTATGTCCACCATATCATTCTCCTAACGATATGATCTTGTTGTTGATAACATCTCAATGTTCATGATAGGGAAACCACAATCATTTAATCAACCAACAAGCTAGTGAAGTATAGAGGCTATACTAGTGACTTCAAATTAAGTTTACAACTCACACAAGTATTAATGTTTCCTTGTTAATACTATTATAGCATGAATGTAAACATTTATCATAAACACAAAGATATAATAATAACTACATTTATTATTGCCTCTAGGGCATATCTCCAACACCCTACAGGGTTAAATCTTTTCGAAAAGCCGTATCCGCGGTTATGGACGACTTGGAGCATAGTTCTCGATCATAGACAACTATAACTAAAGTTTACTGTTATAATTTGACTTGTATCCGATATGACTAGTAATCAGCTTCACTACCACGGAATGGCTAAATAAAAGTACCAACAACTGCTGGGTTTGGGATATCTTATGCTAATCGTATCTGACTAGTAAGTGTTGCAACTACAATGGAATGTTTAACTAAAACTGCCCACTGCTTATTATATCAGGATGACTCATGCTATCTATATTTGACTAGTAATTGCCGCCACTATAACGGAATGAATAAAACTACCAACTGTGTGAGTTCGTCGGTTGACTTCCTCGTTTGGTCTCGAGGGGGAAATACCAGGATGGGTATGTTTGGTGGTAGTATCAGGTTGGTTCCGAATAGGTCTTTCTTACCCCTCTCTGATAGCCGCTAGTTGTATCGAGTCTCTATAGTTGTTTAGTGCATGCTGCGCTGCCGCTTCAGTCCACCATACCTATGTAGGCGAGGACCGCCGAATTCTAGTCTCGCCGTGTACTGGCCTCGATCGACCGCTCTCTCTTTTCCTTTGCCCTTTGTCGGCACCTTTTTTTAAGCAGGTTTTGAGATCGGCGTTGTTAGCAGGGTTACCCTTCCGGCTTGTCCTTTGCAGGGTTATGGACGCCATTGGTTACTCTTCAGGGCTCTTAGCTCAATTTGCATCCTGTCCGTACTCGGACGCTGTATCGTTTTGAAGGTGATTTGGATCTTTGTATTGTATATCTGTATTCTTGACTCTTTGAGTCGCTGTTGTATATATCTGTTCTGTGGGTTCCATCGTGGACTATTGTGTAATGGTATTACTGCTTTCCACCCGCCGCAAGTGCACAGTGGGCACCTTTGAATCGTTCTATGCGGGTTTGGAGGAAGCGCTGAAACTTGCATAGGGCCGATTCGAGGGTGTTCTGAGTGGTATCGAGCTCGGCGTTGCGATACCCCACAAGTCCAGCCTGTAGGATAACCTAGCTAGCGGCCGAAGTAGAGTGTCAAAACTATTTTTGCAAAAACAGTTGGATAGTTCTGATTAGGTCTGATTTTACTCCTTAACCTGTCTTGCTCTCCTCTCACCTCTGCGTGTTTTGAATCCGCTCTCTTCTCTCTCTTGAGTCCAGGATTTCGTGGTCGGGTTCCATCGCACCTTCGTGGTCGCTTCCTCCTTTGGTAACGGTGTTGCTACATCTGGTCTTCATGCTATCCGAGGAATCCTTCGTCTGGTGGACTTCTCTTTGTTCCTTCTTGTGCCTTCCGGTGCTTTCTGACGCGACGACATCATCTATGCCAGATCCGATGCAGAGTCTGCATCACTCCTTTGTTCCTGAACCTCGATTGTCGAGATCTTCAGTCTGATTCCGAGAATGGTTGCACGCTTTTCTACTGATTGTGCAGAGTAATAGTTTGGGTGCGTGATGGATTGGCCCCCATGCCGACTACTCACTCTATTCGCTTGTGTACATTGAAGTGGATGAGAATGCATCGGTTCCCTCTTTCCATCGAAGCTAGAGGTGGCTTTATTTGTTGATACCTCTACCTTCGACCTTTTGTTCCCGGAGTGTTCTCTCGACGATCACGGACAACGACCTCTTGTTAGTGGTGTCGCGAAGATCTACACGAAGCGAGAAGATGCAGATCACCGACCTTCTTTCCGGTACCATGAGGCGGATCTCGAGGGCGAGATCCATTGTTAGTGGTGTCGAATTGTGGCGCCCCGCAAAAACCACTACTAGAAAATCGCGTTGTTTCTGTGCATTGCATCATCATGACCGCATGCTCATGTCATCATGACACATTGCGTTTGAGCATCGTCATCATCCTGCATGGTTTTTGTCTAAACTATTTTCGAAAAGCCTGTTTTTGTTTTCTAAACGCCCCGTCTTGATTTCAAATCAAAACCCGGGTCTCCGGATTATTTTGCTTTGTCTATCAACGGTTTTCAAAAGCCCCATTTTAAATATTAAAACTTTTATTATATTTTTAGGGGCAGCCGTACCGGGCCGATCCGACCCAGTCGGCCACCTCCAGATAAAACCCTACCTACCCCAGAAACACCCAAACCTTTTCTACCAAAAAACCCTACCCTATTTTCCTACCCAGCCCCCTCCAATCCCATGTCGACACCTCACCTCTCCCTTTCCCCCATCCAAT
The DNA here is from genome assembly GCA_030063025.1 of Avena longiglumis. Classification (NCBI taxonomy): domain Eukaryota; kingdom Viridiplantae; phylum Streptophyta; class Magnoliopsida; order Poales; family Poaceae; genus Avena; species Avena longiglumis. The sequence continues at coordinate 195,109,867 of CP125978.1, forward strand.
CCCGGCTTGCCACCTCACCGAGCCCCTCTACCTCATCTCTCCTCCTGGCCCCACCTTCCTCACCCCACACAACACACACACGCCTCACCCCACACGCCTCTCTCTTCCCTGGCCCACCCCGGCCCACCCAGACCCCACACGCCGACGCCCATCCCCAACCTTCCGCTCGATCCCACCAACCCCATCGCACCTCCACCTCGCGGCTCGGCCTCCCCGCCGCCCTCCGCCTCCCGTCGACCCTCCTCTCCTCACGGATGCCGCCCCGTCTCTCCTCCTCCCGTGTCCCGGTCCGCCACCGCCTCCTTCCTCCTCTCGCCGCCCCGCTCGGTGCTGCCCCTCCCGACGCCTCCCGGCAAGCACGCACGCCAGGCAAGCTTCTGCGCCAGCAACCACGAGCCTCCCCGCCAGGGCTCTCCCTCGCCGACCCCACCCCCTTGATTCCGCCGCGAGAGCCCGCCGCCCTCCGCCTCGCCCGCCACCGCGAGAACCTCCTCCTCCGCCGGCCTCCAGCACCCGGCTCGCGTTCGGCCGCCCTCTGTCCTGTCCTTGTCGCCTGAATACCGCCTGGATCCGGCCGACCGCCGCCCCTCCCCGTCAGCACCTCCTCGCGCCCCTCGCTGTCTCGGGCCTCCTCGGCTCCGGCCGCGACCCTCTCTGCCGCTCCTCCCGCAACCACCGCCGGTCGCCTCCTGCTATGGCTTCCTCTGCCAAGGGCACCGCCCTGCACCGCCGCCTCGTGTCGTCGGGCCCGAGCTCGCCGCTCCCTCCTGCCGGTCAACATCCCGGAGCCACGGAGGCTCGGCCCTGTCTCGCCTCGACCACCACCGAGCGCCGCGGCCCTGTCCCTGCTCGCTGCTCTGCCGTCTCTTCTCGGCCGAAGTCGCCATCACAGCGTCGCCCTTCCTCCGCCTTGCCGAACATCTCAAGGCAGCCCCGTCCGTCCGCAGTGTCGCACGCGGCGTCTCCTGGCACCGTTCTGCATATCACCTGTTTGTCCTTTTGTTTGAAAGGGATCACGCTTTCTAGGAATAAAATTGAAGTTGGTCTCGTTTGTTCAGCTGTCGTTGGTGTCCTCACGGTGGGTATTTGTCGCTCCCTTGCTGGTGATCATTTCCTAAATGTTGCCTCGCAGATACTCTGCTTCGTCTCGTTGTTGATCATGTGTTGTGGGTGTTCTAATAAGGTGAAGATGGTGGTAACATCTGGAGGCCCCGACGCCCCGATCCGAAGACCGATCCCGGTGTCCAAAGACCGAACCCGAACCCCGACCCCTCTAAACACCAAGATCGTCGACCCCTATGTGTGATCCCCTTCCCGAGCCCTATTTTATAAAATGTAATATAAACTTGTGCATCTTACATTATTCATGCTTGCACACATCTCATGTGGTTTGGGGGCATTATGCCAATTCATCTCATAATTAAATATGGAGTCTATATGCGGGATATCTTTGTCTTATTTCGGACTCCATTTAAATTGGCAAAGCTAACCGAAGCCATGTTTTGTCTTGCTAATCCAACATTTAAATTTGCGGGGTCGATAAACAACTTGAACCACTTAAATATTTGGTGGGACCCCGGTTCCGCTTAATCTTGCCTAATTGCACCGCACCTTTGCCATGTCATACATCATACCTGCATCATGACCGATCTTCTGCCGTAGTATTAAATAGTGCATCCGGTGTTTCTTCTAGTGCTTTGCTTCTTCACGGATTAGGCCGATGAGTTGATGCGAGTGTCGACCCGATCTTCGGATGAACCTTCAACAATGTTTTTAGGCGAGCACCTCCCCCTTTCTACCTATCTTACATTTATAGTCTTTATTCCCTCCTGTTGATCTATTGCTATCTGTGTTGCGATGCTCTAGTTTTCGTACCCGAGATATCCCTTGCAGCCTTATATTGCCTTGGACACATCCTATTACCTGTTGTTTGGTAGATAGTTGGACTTGCGCGTCGTAGTCGCTTGCTCAAGTGCTATTGCGTGTCGTCAAGTACCACAGTTGTTGGAGTATTGCCGCATGTTTAATGTTGGAGATGATCAAGACTTTAATTATTGTTTAATAACTAAAATTGAAGTAGGTAAATGCAGAGGCACCGGTGGGTAATAGACAATATTTTGGATTTTAACCGCTCACTGGTGTCCCGTAGGACCCCGAGTTCTTGACACCTATTCCGAGATCGAGCGCGCTAACCACAGGTGGGGTGTATGGGCACCCCCATCGATTTAGTACCTGATTCCAAGTACTGTACTGGGGGCCACAATTAGTTTGGGGCTTTATTACTATTCTGTACTTATGCCATGCTTTACTGCTTTATTTAAATTGTGCGAAGTACTGCACCTGTACTGTTTAGGTCCGTGACATGTTTTATTTGTCGAGCCAGTCTCATTTTCGGGTTCCCGATCGTTTCTGACCTACACAAACCCCGAGTCCGTCTCGGAGACCGCCGACGTTCGTTGGTAGCTTAGTGGGGTGGCCCCATGTACTTGCTTTGGTGCAGGAAGCGTCATGACTTAGGCCGCCGACATACCGACGGGTGTATGTTAACCGATCCGCAAAAGGGTCGAAGTGCGTGTGGATACTTTGGTGCACCCCTGCAGGGTTAAATCTTTTCGAAAAGCCGTGTCCGCGGTTATGGACGACTTGGAGCACAGTTCTCGATCATAGACAACTATAACTAAAGTTTACTGTTATAATTTGACTTGTATCCGATATGACTAGTAATCAGCTTCACTACCACGGAATGGCTAAATAAAAGTACCAACAACTGCTGGGTTTGGGATATCTTATGCTAATCGTATCTGACTAGTAAGTGTTGCAACTACAATGGAATGTTTAACTAAAACTGCCCACTGCTTATTATATCAGGATGACTCATGCTATCTATATTTGACTAGTAATTGCCGCCACTATAACGGAATGAATAAAACTACCAACTGTGTGAGTTCGTCGGTTGACTTCCTCGTTTGGTCTCGAGGGGGAAATACCAGGATGGGTATGTTTGGTGGTAGTATCAGGTTGGTTCCGAATAGGTCTTTCTTACCCCTCTCTGATAGCCGCTAGTTGTATCGAGTCTCTATAGGTTGTTTAGTGCATGCTGCGCTGCCGCTCAGTCCACCATACCTATGTAGGCGAGGACCGCCGAATTCTAGTCTCGCCGTGTACTGGCCTCAGTACTGACCGCTCTCTCTTTTTCCTTTGCCCTTTGTCGGCACCCCTTTTGTTTAAGCAGGTTTTGAGATCGACGTCGTTAGCAGGGTTACCCTTCCGGCTTGGCCTGGGCAGGGTTATGGACGCCATTGGTTATTCTTCAGGGCTCTTAGCTCAATTTGCATCTTGTCCGTACTCGGACGCTATATCGTTTTAAAGGTGATTTGGATCTTTGTATTGTATATCTGTATTCTTGACTCTTTGAGTCGCTGTTGTATATATATGTTTTGTGGGTTCCATCGAGGACTATTGTGTAATGATATTACTTCGTTTTCCACCGCATAAGTGCTGGTGCACCTTTGAATCGTTTCTATGCGGGTTTGGCGGGAAGCGCTGAAACTTGCATAGGGCCGATTCTGAGGGTGTTACATATGTGGATATAATCGGGCTACAAAGGTGCTCCTGGAGCTGTATCCGGAAATCATCTAACTAGCAGTGTATGTGTGTATGAATTTGAGAGTAAGAGAGCTAGCTCCTCTAGTGGTGCGCGTGTGTGCGTGCCTCTGATCCTCAAGGAGTGAGTGAGAGAGCTAGATCCAAGTGAGAATGAATCCATCGGGTGCCTCCCTTGGTGCACTTATAAGCTGGTGCCCAAGGGACAAGGGGCCCCACATATCTAACTACACTATGCATGCATTATGTGATTGAAAGGTACACCGTGTCATGCATAGTGCACAGTGCCACACATAGTGTTTACTATTTGCTACATCATGTGACTAGTGTATAGTGTCTTGAATAGTCAGCATGGCCCGTGTCTTCTCAGTCTTGTCGATGCTTTTTCCTTGTCAGGTGGCTTTATCTTGTACTGATTGAAGGGGTAGCAGCTGCCTCGGGTGCAGCGGTCGATCCGGCTGCACCCGACCGGATGAACGACTGGGGCGGTCGAGTGATGACCCACAAGTGTAGGGGATCGCAACAGTCTTCGCAGGTAGTATTATCCAATTTATTGATTCGACATAAGAGGATCCAAAGAATACTTGCAAGCCTTAACAACTGAGTTGTCAATTCAGCTACACCTAGAAATAGTTCTTTCTCACAGAAATTTATCAGTAGCAACAGCAAAGCAATAACAACAGTAAAACAGGAGCAATAGTAACGGTAACAGTAATAGTGGGATTCGAGTGCGGTAGTCATAGGGATGGATGGACGGGCGTTCAATGGACAAGTCTAAACATGTAACTTCAAGATCTAGGGCATTGCAGATAAATAATAACAAGCATCCAAGTACTAAACAAGAGGCATGTGCTCCAAATATAGTCATACGTGCTCGTAATGATAACTTGCACAACATCTTCTGTCCAGCCAGCCCGTGGCAGTGGGGCCTCTAGGGAACAATTGGCAATTAAGGTGCTCCTTTTAATAGAGCACCGGAGCAAAGCATTAACACTCTATGAACACATGTGATCCTCACACCACAGCCATCCCCTCCGGTTGTCCCAATTATTGTTACTTTGGGGCCTTTGGATCCGGACAATGATATTTGTACACAACTTGGAGATAAGACCATAAAAAATACTATCATAACGATTCCATAATAAGTTCAGATCTGAAATCATGGCACTCGGGCCCTAGTGACAAGCATTAAGCACAACAAGTTGCAACGAAGTCAAATAGCACTAATAGAGATACTAGGCACTATGCCCTAACAATCTTATTCGATTACATGATAGAACTCATCAATCCCTACCATCCCCAAGCCTACAACATACTCACTCATGGATGAGGGAAACATCGATGGTCGATGGAGAGGCGTTGGCGATGATGATGGCGATGATCCTCTCCAAATTCCCCGTCCCGGCAGGGTGCCAGAACGGAGTTTCTGGATTTGAATCTTGGTTTCTGGTGGCGGCGGAGCGGAACTCTTTTTGGAAAACTATCGAACCCCCTGTTTTTAGGTCGAGAGGCAACTTATAGGCGCAGAGGGAGGCCGGGGGGTGCCTAGGGTGGCTTCACCCCCCTAGGCGCGGCCAAAGGTGGGCCCGCGCCTGGCAGGGGTGTGGGCCCCCCAGACCCCTTCTCTGTCTCGTCTTCTGGCTCCGTGGGTTTTCTGGAAAATAATAATTTTTGGCATATTTTCTGGGATTTTTCCTGATAGTTGATTTTCTGCACAAAAACAAGACACCAAGGTAATTCTGCTGAAAACAGCGTCAGTCCGTGTTAGTTGTATCCAAATCACACAAGTTTAGAGGAGAAACAATAGCAAAAGTGTTCGGGAAAGTAGATACGTTTTGGACGTATCACCTCCCCCCAAGCTTAGCTTATTGCTTGTCCTCAAGCAATTTAGTTGAAAACTGAATGCGATAAAAGAACTTTCACGAACACATTTGCTTCATATGATGTATATATTCTTATCATAGGAGTAGATGCTTAAACCATTCATAATAAGAAGTATGCAACTAAGTCTAATCAATATTCATTGCAAGCTACAAAGAGAAACCAACTCAATAATAACAAGTAGCATGAAACATAAACATAAGCAACATTGCAATGCTCATATTAAGGTAAGATTGGTATCTCGCTTGCCTTTGTTTGTAGAGCACAATAAAAATGCCAAGGCACCTCTGAAGTTCAAGTGAAGACTAGAAGTAAAGATATCAGAGATACAAGCATCAAAGTCATGATATAATTAACCAAGTTTTGGAACAAATACAAGAATGACAACTATGCTCTCAAGAAGGTGCTCATAGAATAAATGGTCACTCGACAAGGGAGTGAAAACGGTTTTGAAAAGGTTGAAAGGCTTCCCAATGCTGAAAGGAAGGTACTCATTAACTTTGAGCTCTCATTGCCCCTATCATAGGCATCTTCACGTGGTTAAGGTGAAAGTGAGGTAGAATCTGAGTTATATGCTTGGCAGACCATAAACTGGAAATCCAAGTTCCTTGAGTACGAGGGCCGCTCCGCATGCTACTCAACTTTGGTTACCTGCAAGTTCTTTCCATTGTTCATACATGCATATCATAGAGAATCGCCAACGGGGTACCCCTTGCACATGATACAGGAGCTATCCCGTGATCAAAATGACAAGGCAAGCAGACAATGAGCATCTCAGCGATATTTTTATTTACTATATGCATAGCTTTTTATTGAGGACGCTTTATAGAATGCTCATTATAGTGATGCTGCAAGTTTCCACCATGATTACGCATGGCTTAGGCTGCGGCCAAGGCGTTTCTCTAACACAATGTATAGACTCCATGAACTCACAAGATCCCCTTTTATTTCACATCATCGACATCCGTCAACACAAGAGTAAAGTATCAACTAGATAGGATATCCAAAAAGTGTTGAAAGCGTTCCCCGTGATAGCACGGTTCTGCTGACTCCCATCATATAATTTGCAAGCATATAACTTTCATGGATAAGTCACAATGGTTTAGGATTATTAAGTGCAAGGAATAAAGGGTGCCATCAAGTTCGTGAGAGCTTTACTAACTAACTTTCTCAAAACAGACAAACATTTTATTGGGAAGAAAACAAGGCATATAGAATATGCACTGAAATAGAAAATGATGCTAATAGGTAGGTATGGTGGACATAGTTGACAATATTGGTTTTGGGGAGTTGGAAGCACAGGTAGAGCACATGCTAAGTGAAAGTGAGGGCTAGCAAAAGAGAGGGAGCGACAAACAAGAGAGCAATAACTGTCATAACCATGCTTGCAACAAAATAGGACTAATTATGGCATGAGTGATACTAGAACTCTGAGGCAAAATAAATCATCAAGGCTTACTGACTATTGTTTAGTCATATGCATGCGTGAGCATGTGCCAAGTCGATTCACATGAAACTTTTAGAGGAGGATACCACACTATCATACCAAAATATGAATAAAACAATGCAAGCAAAAATTTATATGACATGCTACAAACTATTAGCAAGCTGGAGCTAATCATAGACAAGCAAGAACTACTAAGCATCCATCAGTAACATACACCTTACAATGAACAGACTAAGCATGCTCATAGTGATGAGTATATGTACCCTTACCACTCCTCAAGTTGTTTCCAGCCTCTTACCACTCCTCAAGTTGTCCTAATCTTTATTATTGCCCTTCACTCGTGTGACTTGAATAATAACATGAAACCAAAATCCACTGAGGACGGCTAAACCCTGCAAAGAACTCACAAAACTAGAGAAGAACAACAAATATTTTTGGTGTTTTCGATTTTTTAAAGAAAGCAAACAAAGAAAAAACAAAAACAAACAAAGAAAAAGCGAACCAAACAAAGCAAAATCTTTTTGGATTTTTCTTTTAAGACAAACCAAAGAAAGAAACAAAGAAAGAGAAACAACAAAAATATTTTTGGTATTTTTGTGTTTTTGAGAAAGAAGCAACAAGAACCAAAAAGAAAATGAAACAATAGATATACAAAGAACCGACCGAACATGATATATATATATATATGAGTGCGATGTCGGTATTACCTCCCCCCAAGCTTAGGCTTTTGGCCTAAGTGGGGCTCAATAGCGCGGGTAGTAACCCCAAGATGAAGAAGAAGACGCGCCCCAATCAAATGAGGGCTGCTGGTATGAAGACTCTCCCAAGTTGGAGGGCTAAACCGAATCGTCTTCGGCATCCTCTCCAACATTATCCTCTTGCTGGGAGAGCTCTGCCACATATGTGTCAAACTCTTCCTCCATGAGCGACCATCCTTGCCTATTATCAAAATTAAATAAAGCAGGTGCAGGCAAATAAACTATTTTCTCAGTCCTACCCTTTCTCCGACCTTGCTGGGAAAAATATAATTCATACGGTAAACTTCTCACATTAGCCCCCAAGGAAACAAAACCATGCTGAACCATGGATTCAAGATCAAGCCTCTCTATGGGGAATTGATAATCTGAATGGTGAGGCTCTTGGGAAGCTAGCAACCTATAAGCAATGCGACCTCCACAAATTCCACCCTTATCGCGGTTGGTGGTGAGATGGTGAGCTATCAATGCACCCAGGCTATAAGATCTATTCCTATTCAGAGTAGCTGCGATAAAAGCTAGATCAAAAGAAGATAACTTTCTAGCAAGAACACACTTGGTAATTAAATAGGCAAAATATCTAATGGATGGGAACTGAATGTTCTGAATTTTACCACTTTCCTTTGAGAAGTCAAAACCTTGGCAAATCTTAGCATATAAATCCGTAAGTGACTTGGGACTCTCGTTGATCTTCTCACAAGATCCCCACTGAGGTACTCTAATTGTTGCACAGAAATCAGCAAAAGGCAGGTCGGCGGGTATATTATATATTTTGTAATGGACCATGGGATTAGATGTAGACCAAGTGAACCGGAAGCCCTGCAAAAAAGCCATGGTTAGCTTAACAAATTGAAATGGTTCACCTTCAACAAAGTGTTCCAACCCTGCATGAGCAATCAAACTTTGGAAATCCTAGAATATTCCCGCAGTTCTCATGAATTCATGGCATGGATATATGGAAGGGAAGACTCCTTCCTCACGATGAACCTTCATTGGCTTAGGCACCATCAAGTCATATTGATTTAGTGGATAAGCACTCATCTTCCTTTCTGAAATTTTTAGAGAAACATCAAACCAAGTGATTTCCAAGTTGATAAATGATGGGAAACTACTATAGGAACTTTCTAGAGGGATACACATGCATCAAAATGAAATCTCTAAGCATATAACAAGCATGCAATCTCACACAACCTGTCACCTATAGCAGCAAAATACTTAAGATACAATTTACCAATCACAAATCTAATTGGACAAGTGGAGGAGGCACATACCAATGAGCAATTCCTCCAAAAATCAGCAGCAAAGATGGGCTGAACAAGGAGATTGAAAATCGCGAGCAAGAACATCAAGAACTCGAGCTTGAGCAAGTTTTCCGGTCTTTTTCAGGAGAGATAAAGAAGACGGCTTTGAGGAGGCAGCCTAGAGGGGCCCAGGTGGGCCAACCCCCCAGGCACCACCCACAGGTAGGCCGCGCCTACCATGGGTGTGGTGGCCTGGGGTGGCCCCCTGGGTCACTTCAAGTGTCCCTCTGCCCCTTTTTTTGAGGAAAAATTTATTTTGAATTTTCTGGGATTTTTCGGGAAACTTTATTTTTGGCCAATTTTTAGGGTATGAAAATTGATTTTCTCGCAGAAACAGTTTTTTAAGAAGAAGCAAAAGCAAACCAAAATCCAAACTACAGGAGTTCTAAGACACTCTAACAAGCAAACAACTAGCAAAACCAAAGCTAGCAAAATAAAGGCAAAGACTAGGAAGGAGAAAAAGTAAAAGAAAGCAAGTATAACCACAATGAAAACATTATTTTGTTCATTAAAATCCTTTTGTTAACAAGTTTGATCAAGTATTGTTACCAAAACAATCTTATATGAAACAAAACTTTGCATTCCACAAGGTGATTATGTTACCTCATACTTGATAGCAATGGTCCCAATCATAATAGTTTCAAAATTTTCTCATGGAATGAGACAATATATTTCTCCAACCTTGATGCTCTCAATATTTTCAATGGAATTCAGGCAATAGCTCTTAGCAACCTTCTTGGGGAAATAGACAGTATGCTCTTTGTCATTAATATTGAATGTTACTTTTCCTTGATTTCAATTAATAACATCACTTGTAGTATTAAGAAAAGGTCTCCCAAGAATAATAGACATATTATCATCTTCAGGAATCTCAAGCACAACAAAATTAGTCAGAACCAAGCAATTATGAGCCACTTGAATAGGAACATCCTCACATATACCAACATGAATAGTAGTTGACTTATCAGCCATTTGCAAAGATATATCAGTTGGTATCAACTTTACTAGTTGGAGTCTCTTGTAGGAAGAAAAAGGCATAACACTAACTCTAGCTCCAAAATCACATAAAGAAGTTCTAACATAATTATTCTTAATAGAGCAAGGAATAGTTGGTATACCTGGATCACCAAGTTTCTTTGGAACCTTACCATTGAAGGAGTAATTAGCAAGCAAAGTAGAAATCTCCTCATTAGGAATCTTCCTTTTATTAGAGACAATTTCCTTCATATACTTTGAATAAGGAGGCAACTTAATAGCATCAGTCAAACGAATTTGCAAAAATAAAGGTTTCATCCATTCACAAAACTTGTTGTAGTGTTCTTCCTCCTTTGACTTGTGTTTCTTACCTGGAAAAGGCATAGGTTTCTGCACCCAAGGTTCTCTCTCTTTACCATGTTTAGTAGCAATAAAATTTTCCTTTGTGTACCTAGTGTTCTTAGTGTGCTTCTCAGGTTCTTCCTCACCTTCCTCCTTATCAGGAGCATCATTTTTATCATTACCACTCCCAGTTTTAGCATTAGAGACATATATACTATTAGGATCTACAGCGGGTTCAAGTGGTTCCTCAACTATTTTGTGTTTCTTTTTATTTCTCTTACGAGGACTACCACTACTCTCACCTTGTTGAGAATCCTGCTCAATTATTTTAGGGTGTCCTTCAGGATATAAAGGATCTTGAGTAGCTATACTACTCCTAGTTCTAATTCCATAAGCATGTTTATCTCCTGAGGCATTAACTAGCATATCCTTTTGTACCTTAGCAAGTTGATCAAGTTGGGTTTGAACCATTTGAAAGTGTTTACAAAGCATTTTAATATCATTAGAAGTTCTTTCCACAATATCTTTCAACTCATTGATATCTCTAGAGTTTTCCAATAAATGATTCTGAAATTGTTTATTAAAATTACCTTGTTTAACGATAAATGTGTCAAGTTCCTCTAAGCATTGATGAGGAGGCTTACTATAGGGAATATCACCTTCATTAAAGTGGAGAGAGTGTACCTCAATAGTAGATGAGTAGGGAATTGGCTTACATAATTCTTCTATAGGAGGTAGATTCTTCACATCTTCCACTCTAATACCTTTCTCCTTTAGACACTTCTTAGCTTCCTTCATCACTTCATCATTTAATGCAATAACTCCCCTCTTCTTTGGTGTTGGTGTTGGAACTGGTTCAGGAACATCTGGTTCAGGAACAATAATCTTAGGTGTATTTAGCTCAATTGAAGTCCAATCATCATAATTCTTGCTTATCTTAGCCATTAATTCTTCAGCATCTGTAGGAGTTCTTTTCTGGAAAACACAATCAACAAAGCTATATAGGTAGGTCCTAGAATCATCAGTTAGTCCATTATAATAAATATCAAGAAGCTCATTCTTAGGTAATGGACATCCAGGATGTGCATGAATCAATGCACAGAACCTTGTCCATGACTCAGGCAATTTATCTTCTTCTCCCTGTTTAAAATCAAAAAGTCTCTACAAAGCAGCTTGTCTAGCACTGAGAGGAAAATATTTCTGGAAGTAAGAAGCAATCAAGCAATCAGGACTATCAATGGAACCAGGAGATAATCTATTAAACCAAGCCCTAGCTTCTCCTTTTAGTGAAAAAGGGAAATCTTAGTAATAAAGTAGTTGCGCATCTTAAAATCATTAGAGAATAAATCACTCATAGTATAAGGCTCATTCATGTGAGCCACAGCACTCTCATTTTCAGTCCCGCAGAAAGGTTCTTTCTCAACAATATCTAAATAGGATAAATCAAGAGAGAAATCATAATCTTTATCTTTAATATCTATGGGAGAGGTGGCAAACTTAGGATCAAAGGACAGTTTAGGCATAATAGTACGTCTAACAAGGAGACTCTTAATAGCACTAGTACCATGTGTGTTTCGGCACTCTTCATCAAATTCATCAGTGAACTCAATGTAACCATCATTAATATCATAACTCTCTCTAGACTCAGGTGAGATAACAGGTGTAACAGTGTCTTCACTAGGAGTTTTGGTATTTCCTAGACTAGCCATAGTAGCATCTAGGAAAGAACCTAATGAACCACTCGCATCAAGAACAGTAGAAGTAACATCATGAGCATCAAATCAGTTTCAGATTCAGCAGTAGTAGTAGTGTATGTAGCATGAGTATGTGGTGGTGTTGTAACAAGCTTACTTATAAAAGACGGTGAATCAAGAGCAACTGAGGTGTTTAGGACTGTACCTCTTCTGTAGTGGATGGTAAAATAGGAAACTTTCCATCATGAGACTTCCCCATGATGCTCCCCGGTAACGACGCCAGAAAATAGTTTTGATGACCCACAAGTGTAGGGGAACGCAACAGTCTTCGGGTAGTATTATCCAATTTATTGATTCGACACAAGGGGAACCAAAGAATACTTGCAAGCCTTAACAACTGAGTTGTCAATTCAGCTGCACCTGTAAATAGTTCTTGCTCACAGAAGTATATCAGTAGCAATAGCAACAGTAAAACAGGAGCAATAGTAACAATAACAGTAATAATGGGATTGAGTGCGGTAGGCATAGGGATGGATGGACGGGCGTTGCATGGAAAAGTCTAAACATGTAACTCTAAGATCTAGGGCATTGCAGATATATAATAACAAGCATCCAAGTACTAAACAATCCTAGGCATGTGCTCCAAATATAGTCATACGTGCTCGCAATGAGAACTTGCACAACATCTTTTGTCCAGCCAGCTCGTGGCAGCGGGGCCTCTAGGGAACTACTGGAAATTAAGGTGCTCCTTTTAATATAGCACCGGGGCAAAGCATTAACACTCCGTGAACACATGTGATCCTCACACCATAGCCATCCCCTCCGGTTGTCCCAATTATTGTCACTTTGGGGCCTTTGGATCCGAACAATGATATGTGTACACAACTTGCAGATAAGACCACAAACAATACTATCATAATGATTCAATAATAAGTTTAGATCTGAGATCATGGCACTCAGGCCCTAGTGACAAGCATTAAGCACAACAAGTTGCAACAAAGTCAAATAACACTAATAGAGATACTAGGCACTATGCCCTAACAATCTTATTAGATTACATGATAGAACTCATCCAATCCCTACCATCCCCAAGCCTACAGCAGGGGATTACTCACTATGGATGAGGGAAACATCGATGGTTGATGGAGAGGCGTTGGTGGTGACGATGGCGATGATCCTCTCCAAATTCCCCATCCCGGCAGGGTGCCAGAACGGAGTTTCTGGATCCGAATTTTGGTTTTTGGTGGAGGCGGAGCGGAACTCTTTCTGGAAAACTATCAAACCCCCCTGTTTTTAGGTCGAGAGGCAACTTATAGGCGCAGAGGGAGGCCGAGGGGGTGCCTGGGGTGGCTGCACCCCCTAGGCGCGGCCAGAGGTGGGCCCGCGCCTGGCAGGGATGTGGGCCCCCTAGGCCCCTTCTCCGTCTCGTCTTCTGGCTCCGCCAGTCTTCTGGTGAAATATAATTTTTGGCATATTTTCTGGGATTTTTCCTGATAGTTGATTTTCTGCACAAAAACAAGGCACCAAGGTAATTCTGCTGAAAACAGCGTCAGTCCGTGTTAGTTGTATCCAAATCACACAAGTTTAGATGAGAAACAATAGCAAAAGTGTTCAGGAAAGTAGATACGTTTTGGACGTATCATCGAGCTGGCTGAGAGGCACGCTGGCAGCGACGGGAGAGGTCGATGGGCGGATGGGCGGGCAGGCTAAGCCTCAACCGGCCAGTCGAATCTGTTGTACTTGCCTTTTTTGACTGTCTTGGGGCATCTATGGGGTACCCGGGGGTCATCCCCCCGACACTAGCCCCCGAGCGCATGCTGATTTCACCCGGAGGGGAAATGAGCACAAGCTGAAAAAATTGACGTTGTCGTTGTAGATGAAGTTCTTGAATGGCGTTCGGCTAGACACCTCTAGCCCGGAAAGCAACACAACTCCAGCGGGGGGCGCGAGCGCACCCGCGGGGTGTAGCCCCCCAAGATTCAGAGTAGTTGATGAAGTCAGGTGCTTCGAATCTTCACCTGTACTTGAGAGCCGGCTCGGTGAAGTCGGACAAAGTAAACACATAGAAATGAATTTTTGTCAGTACATTGACATACAATAGACATGCTTTCAACCGAATGATGGTTTTTCTTCCAAAAAAACTAGCCCGTGCTTTTCTGAACACTTAGTCGCTTTCTCGTGCGCAATGCTGTTTACGCTGCACCTTGCTGGACAGCCGAGTTGCGGCCTGGAGCCGGAACTGAAGGGAGTTGACAATACATTTCCGCACGGTACTTGAGGCTTAGTAGCTGGAAAATACAAACTAGGCACATGGCCGGATTGTCTGATCTGTCGCATCTTTCACCGTTTTTTGTGTGGGATTCCTCGGGCTTTTGCTCTTGATAGCCGGACAGCCGGGTTGCGGTCTGTAGCTGAGACGAAGAGTGGGCCTCTAGCATCGTCGCACACTACTCCGTCGGATTACAGAGTTAGAAGGTCGGGCCAACCGGCGAGCCCCTGGGTAGGTGTTACCGGCACCGGAAAACTGAAAGCAATAAACAGGACAACATCTGGTGGGCTCTCGAGGGTTGCTCGAGGTCGGAAAAATACTCACATTGCTATAGTCAGCGCAGTAGGATCGAAGACGCGATTCTGCATATGTCATGGGCGCTGAAACAGTCCAACTGGCGTTCCAGCCGGATGGCCTGGATCCAACCGGCTAGTCAACCAAACGCAGCGCAGCCGGATTCGGTTCTCAGCTGGCCAGACAGCCTAACGTGCAGGGATGCGCCGAGCTGGCCTGGCCCAGCCGGACCGGGTCCAACTGGCCGAACCGACAACCAAACAGGACGAAGTCGCACCGAACCGACGGCCAAACGGACGAAGTCGCGCCAAGTCGGCCTGACTTAGCCGGGACGGGCCCGAATAGGATAAGTCGGGCGAACAAACTGGACGCCAGTCAAACTGGGACGCCAGTCAGACTGGGACCCCAGTCGGACGGGTCCAGCCAGTCTTACAAACCCAACGGCTGGACAAACACAGCCAGATCTGAATTCTTCTCTTTCGGTCTTACTTGGCCCGATTCGAACGAAACGGGCCGATCTTGATAAATCTAGTTGGATTTCTTTCAACTGGATTTTTTCCTTTTCTTTTCTAGCCGGATCTTTCCCTCTAATTTTTCTCAATCTATTTTTTACTTTTATTTTTTCTTTTTCTTTAACAGGCTATAAACAGCCGGCTCTAACCAACCGGATTTTCTTGCTTCCTCTCGTTTCTAACCATACGGGCACCCAATCGGCCAAGCCCTTCCCTTTTTTTTAGCCGGCCTATGCCACCATTTCCCCAGCTGGAACCGGTCAATGCTGACCCTTTTCCTAGACGAATCACACCATCACCACACCCGGCCGCGATTTTTTATAAATAATACACTATATTTAATTTATTCCAGATCAATTATACGATTTTAGCAATTTACAGATCTAGCACTTTGTCGGCCTGGGGGAAGCCGAATGGGCCAGTCGGCCAGGACCTGGCCAACAACAAGTCCCACCCTACAATCGGCTTGGTCCCACCACTACAGTCGGCTGATACGTTGGAAACATATCTATAATTTTTGATATTCCATGCTTGTTTAGTATCTACTTTGCTTTGCTTTGTCTACACTTTGAGGTGCTTTTTACATGTTTTCTGGTACTAATGTATTAACAAGTTTCTACAGCGCCAGTTGCCTGTTTTCTGCTGTTTTTGGTTCCAGAAAAGCTAGTAAGGAAATATTCTCGGAATTGGACGGGACAAAAGCCAAATTCAATAACTTTACGTGGGGAACAAGAAGTCTAGAGGGCAGCCGGAGAGGCGTGCTAGGGTGGCCGCACCCCCCCTAGGCACGGGTGGGCCCTGCCCCGCGCCTAGATAGGCTGTGGGGCCCCTGGCCACCGCCTCGGCATCCCCCTTCGCCTATAAGAAGCCCCCGATGCAGAAACCCTAAGTACCCGATCAAAATTCCACGAAACCTTCTGTAGCCGCCGCCACCGTTGTCCCTAGATCGGGAGGGATCTGAAGTTCTTTTCGGCACCCTGCCGGAGGGGAGATCATCCCAGAGGCCTTCTCTCCGGTATGATGTGTGAGTAGTTCCACCTTGGACTATGGGTCGATGTAGCAGCTAGATGGTTGTATCTCCTCCTTCGTGCTTTCATGTATAGATCTTGTGAGCTCTGTTCATGATCAAGATCTAATCTATTTGTAATCATGCATGTTGTGTTTGCGGGGATCCGACGGATATTTAGATTATTATGTTGGTTTGATTAATGGTTTTGTCTTTATTATTCTATTATGTCTGTGTTGTTTGTGATCTTGCATGCTCTCCGTTGTTAGTAGCTATCTTGGCCAAGTAGTTGCTACTGACTCCAAGAGGGGGTATTTATGCTCGATAGTGGGTTCATGCCTCTAGTTTCCAAGGGAAGTGACAATAATCTCTTCGGTTGTAGATGTGTTGTTGCTACTAAGGAGAAAACAACGGTCTCTTGTTCATGGAACATGTGGACTGCTTACCTTACACACTTTGCTTAAAGCTGTTGTCTATTTCTTGCAACTTAATACTGGAGGGGGTTCGGATGATAACCTGAAGGTGGACTTCTAGTCATAGATGCAGTTGGATGGCGGTCTATGTTTCTTGTTGTATTTCCCAATCGAATCTCATAGGATCTTTCTGACTTGTGATTGCATTGTTATGCCTTGCTCAGTTCCCGTCAATTGCCCTGCTGTAATTTGTTTACCCTTCATGCCATGTTTTTTATCTAAGGAGAGTACCTCTAGTGAACTATGGACCCCGGTCCAATCTTTACCATTGATACATCTTTCACTGTTACTTGTTTACTTGCTGCAAACCACCATTACCTTCCACATTATACGTTTAATCCTTTGTTACGGCAAACCAGTGAGCTTGACAATCTCACTGATTCGTTGGGTCAAAGTCTTGAGTTGTGTTGTGCAGGTCTCCGCGTTGCTTGCAACACCTGTGTGACGTTTCCTTCCTCCTACTGGTTTGATAACCTTGGTCTCTACTGAGGGAAAACTAGTTGCTGTGCTGCTTCACACCTTGCTCTTGGGGTTCCCAACAAGACTCCACATCAAACACCAAGTTCACTGGCGCCACCAAGGAGTCATCAACAAGTTTTCCGGTGCCGTTGCCGGGGAATAAAGAATAACAAGATCCCTCGTCAACAAAGTGCCATCACAAGTTTTTTGGAACTGTTGCCGGGGAGGCTAAGGACATCTTCACTAGGGGAGTCCTCTACTTCCTTTCTCTTTACTTTGTTTTTAGTTTGCTTTGTTTGATTTTCTTGTTTTTGTTTGCATATTTTTAAAAACAAAAAAACACAAAAAATTAGTTCCTACTCTAGTTGCCACCTCGTTCTAGCTCACCATGTTGCTCCCCAAGTTCACCCTGAAGGACCTTTCTATAGGTAGTGGCTCCATAATTGGGAAAGATAATATTGAAGAATTCTTTATTATGTTAACAAGCATGAGGATTTTGAGGATAAATCTATAGTAGAACTTGCTCCTAATTATGAGATTGCTTCAGCTTCTTTAGTTTATATGTTGGAGGTTAGGCTTGTTATCCTTAACCCCATGATGCAAATTTTGTTCCTAAAACTAAAAGAAGAAAAGAATGCTGAAAAGAGAGAATTTATTTTTGAAACTTTACTCAAAGAGTTCCATGATGTTGCTAGGGAAGCCAAAAAGGTCTTTGAGCGTTTCAATATGCTAGGCTAATGTGTATATGTTGTGGGTACTTCAGATAAAACAAAGACTAGAGAGGAGTTTAAGATACCTAGACCCTTTAAGCTTGTTGGGATGCATGAGGCCTTTGAAAAGAATTTTAATTGGATTGTTATTGAAAATCCTTTTGATGAAAGTAGTAAACCAAAGAGAAATGAGAAGGGATCCTCCAAAACTCATTTGGATGAGATACCTCTCATAGTTGAAGATTTTGCAAGTATTGATCCCAATGCTTCATTTGAAAATACTTGATTCTACTTGCTTCTTGTGCCTAACTTAAAGGCGTTAAAGAAAAGTACTTGTTGGGAGATAACCCAAGAGTTTCCTTGAGTCTTGAAAGTTATTACTTCTGTAATGACCTCTCCTTATCCTTTTTGTTTTCTTTTTGTTCCAAGAATGACCTCTAATGAGAGGGAAGTAAGATTTGGGGAGTTGCTGTCCCGAAACAGATTTCTGTCCTCCACCATAACAATTCGTGAGGAGTCTATGTAACTCAGATTGAGATCAAAATTTATGAATAAATCCCCCAGTATGTTAGCTAACTTTCGTTAGTTCAACACTTTTTGATTTGAGCAACAAAAGATTTTCGAACAAATCGGTTTCTACCTGCTGGTCTGTTTTAACATATTTCTGCCATTATTTGCATTTGCTTCTTATTGATTCCTTTTTGAGTTCTCTTTAGGTGAATTGAGCTTTTTGAAGGAGTTTCTATAGTAGCTTGTGTTTTTAGTGAAAAGTCTTGCCGTTCCAAAGCTTTGCCAGAGGTCTAATATCTTTTGAATACACTAATGTTGCTAATGAAGATTGTGTGAAGTTTTGTATGAAGGAAAAAATTTAGGTGTAGAGAGAGAATGATGCAATGAGATGAGGAATGGACAAAAGCTCAAGCTTGGGGATGCCACCATGATGTCACCCCAAGTATCCAAGAGGTACAAGCGTCAAAGCTTGGGGATGCCCAAGGCATCCCCTTCTTCATCAATAAAAAGCTTAGGTCTGTCAGACACTTCATTTTTATTGTTTCATGCACAGTTGTGTAGTTCTTGGAGCGTCTTAGTTTTCGTTTGCTTTGCTTAGGTTGTTTAGTTTTCTTGAATAAAGTAGTTTGGACCCCTGTTCTCGTTATGTTGTTTTGCAAATAAGTTTCTTGGTGTTGGAAAGGAGTAGTAAGTTCTTGCTTGAAAGTGCAAGAGGAGATTGCATTGACTGTGACTTAGAATTTAGCATGACATGCTAGGTGTTGTTTTGACCTTATGCTTAGTGATTATTGATGTAGCATGTCTTGTTCCAAACAATTGGGATTGCTTAGTGTGCCTTGAAGAAATTATGCGTTGTTTTAGCATGCAAAAGCATAGTATTGTGGTATTCTCCTTTGATGCTTTGCTTGGGTTGACTTGGCACATGCTCACACCATGTTATGAATATGAGAAGTCACCATAGCCTCTATGATCATTTAGTCCTTGACTTGTTGTACCACTCTATGTTTTGATTAGTAATGCTTTGTTGCACTGCATAATTATGGCCATTATTGCTCTCTTAGTTGGTTGCTCCCAGTCTTTTGCTAGCCTCCACTTGTGTGAGTAAGTTATACTCATGCTTCCAACTCCCAAGAAACCAAGTTATCCCAAAGTGTCCACTATAAATTCCTATGCATGGTGTGTTACACCATTCCAAGTATATTCTTGTTTTCATCTATCTTCCAATTAAAAAGTATTTTGTTATGTGAAAACTTAGTGATTAAAGCCCTCACAAACTTGATAGAACACTTTATATTATTTGCCCCTAATAAACTTGAACCATTGTGTCATCTTTGTTGTATATACTTGCACTTATACGTTGGAATTAGCAGAACCGTGCTGTGACGGGGAACGTTTTCAACATTGCACTTGTACTTTGTACTCAGTTGATATCATGCTCTTTTGTCTATGGATGTCACCGGTGTGAAATAAAGAGGGAACTTATAAGTCCATGGAGTTTGTATTTTGTGTTAGAGAAACGCCTGGGCAGCTAGCCTAAGCCATGCCTAATCATGGTGGAAACTTGCAGCATCACCATAGTGAGCTATCTATGAAGCATCCTCAATAAAAATCTATGCATATGGTAAATAAAAAGATCGCTGAGATGCTCATTGTCTGCTTGCCTTGTCATTTTGGTTATGGGAAAGCTCCTGTACCATGTGCAAGGAGTACCCCGTTGGCGATTCTCAATGATATGCAAATACTTACAATGATAAGAACTTACAGGTGACTGAAGTTGAGTAGCATGAGGTGTGGCCCTCGTATTCAAGGGACTTGAGATTGCCAACTTATACTTCGTCAAGCATATACTCCATCTTTATTCACTTTAACCTTAACCACTTCAAGATGCTTATGATAGGGGCAATGAGGGCTGAAAGCTAACAAGTACCATAATTTTTGGAAGCTCTTTTTGAAACTTGAAATCCCTGCTTCCTTTATAAAAGGCTTTTCTTTCACCACTATTGAGTCTCCACCTTCTACCTTTGGGCACCATTAAGAGAGCATAGTTGTCATTCTGTGTGCAGTGTTCCAAAGCTTATTGATTGATGCATATTGTGGTATTACTTGTTCTTGTGCTATTTGTTTCTAGTCACCCTTGTGAACTTTGAAGGTGTCCTATGCATCTATTTGCTACTCTATGAGGGACAAGCTGAATGCCACTATGCTATATTTTCTGTATGTGAAACAAACAAACGTTTTTCAATGCATGCTATTCATGATCTTTGTTTGTAGCCTTTCATGTTGCATGCATAGTTACTATGTCCTATTGTTAGAAATCCATCTTTCATGCACATGTTTAGAGTTCTTTGATCCCATCTTTCACTGCTTTCAAATGGTTGGATCTTTATTGTGAGGGTGCATGTCACCTCAAAAAATTATTCTTTTTATCACTTACCTACTCGAGGACGAGCAGGAGTTAAGCTTGGGGATGCTTGATACGTCGGAAACGTATCTATAATTTTTGATGCTCCATGCTTGTTTAGTATCTACTTTGCTTTGATTTGTCTACACTTTGAGGTGATTTTTACATGTTTTCTGGTACTAACATATTAACAAGTTGCCAAAGTTCTAGTTGCCTATTTTCTTCTGTTTTTGGTTCCAGAAAAGCTAGTAAGAAAATATTTTCGGAATTGGACGGGACAAAAGCCAAAGTCAATAACTTTTCGTGGGGAACAAGAAGTCCAGAGGGGAGCTGGAGAGGCGTGCCAGGGAGGCCGCACCCCCTAGGCGTGGGTGGGCCCTGCCTCGCGTCTAGGTAGGGTGTGGGGCCCCTGGCCACCGCTTCGGTCTCCCCCTTCGCCTATAAGAATCCCCCGATGCAGAAACCCTAAGTACCCGATCAATATTCCACGAAACCTTCTATAGCCGCCGCCACCGTCGTCCCTAGATGGGGTGCAAGTTCTTCCGGCACCTAGAGGGAGATCATCCCGGAGGCCTTCTCTCCGGTATGATGCGTGAGTAGTTCCACCTTGGACTATGGGTCGATGTAGTAGCTAGATGGTTGTATCTCCTCCTTTGTGCTTTCATATATAGATCTTGTGAGCTCTGTTCATGATCAAGATCTAATCTATTTGTAATCATGCATGTTGTGTTTGCGAGGATCCGATGGATATTGAGATTATTATGTTGGTTTGATTAATGGTTTTTTCTTTATGATTCTATCATGTCTGTGTTGTTTGTGATCTTGCATGCTCTCCGTTGTTAGTAGATATCTTGGCCAAGTAGTTGCTAGTGATTCCAAGAGGGGGTATTTATGCTCGATAGTGGGTTCATGCCTCTAGTTTCTAAGGGAATTGACAATAATCTCTTCGGTTGTAGATGTTCTATTGCTACTAGGGAGAAAACAATGCTCTATTGTTCATGGAACATGTCAACTGTTTACCTCACACACTTTGCTTAAAGCAGTTGTCTGTTGCTTGCAACTTAATACTAGAGGGGGTTCAGATGATAACCTGAAGGTGGACTTCTAGTCATAGATGCAGTTGGATGGCGGTCTATGTTTCTTGTTGTATTGCCCAATCGAATCTCATAGGATCTTTCTGACTAGTGATTGCATTGTTATGCCTTGCTCAGTTCCTGTCAATTGCCCTGCTGTAATTTGTTTACCCT
Organism: Avena longiglumis; assembly: GCA_030063025.1. NCBI lineage: Eukaryota > Viridiplantae > Streptophyta > Magnoliopsida > Poales > Poaceae > Avena > Avena longiglumis. The sequence goes on from CP125978.1 coordinate 195,131,746, forward strand.
TCATGCCATGTTGTTTATATACGGAGAGCACCTCTAGTGAACTATGGACCCCGGTCCAATCTTTACCATTGATCCATCTTCCACTGTTACTTGTTTACTCGCTACAAACCACCATACGTTTAATCCTTTGTTACAGCAAACCGGTGAGCTTGACAACCTCACTAATTCGTTGGGGCAAACTCTTGAGTTTGTGTTGTGCAGGTCTCCGCGTTGCTTGCAACACCTGTGTGACGTTTCCTTCCTCCTACTGGTTCGATAACCTTGGTCTCTACTGAGGGAAAACTTGATGATGTGCTGCGTCACACCTTGCTATTGGGGTTCCCAAAAAGACTCCACATCAAGCACCAAGTTCATTGGTGCCACCAAGGAGTCATCAACAAGTTTTCTGGCGTCGTTGCCGGGGAATAAAGAATAAGAAGCTCCCTCATCAACAAAGCGCCATCATCGGCCTGCTCTAGGAAGACAGAGGAAATCGGCCAGGCCCAAGCCGATTAGGCCAATCGGTCAGACCCTGGCTGATTGCCTAATCATCATGCGTGTAACCAATTCCTGCATGATCAATGGTACCTTCGAATCAGCTCAAAGTGTCGAACCCTAGCTGATCGGCTAATTATTTCCCGCCGTTTGCCCGTCAGTGCTTCTCGCCGATTTTTCCCGCCACTCCTTCCCGCCCTTTTTTACCCGCCGATTTTTCCCGCCACTCCTTCCCATCCTTTTTTACCCGCCCTTTTTTCCTGCCTATTCTTCTCGGTGCCTCTATAAATCCGGGCAACTAGATGTTATATCTTCACCTAGTTCATCTCTTCCTCTCTTACTCTCGCATTTCCCTCTCCTCTCCATCATGAGTGCGCCCCGTTCTAACACAAAGTATAAGGCTAGCAAGCTTTCCACTATGACCAATGTGTTTCCCTGTCCATGGATGTCCATTGACTTTTACCACTTAGCCAGAAATGTTGCGATAGACAATAAACTAGCCCAATGGAAGGACCTCTTCGTTTGTGATGATGCTCTCGTTCAGCTTGGTAAGGCAGTTCATCGGAAAGGGTGGGAACTGAGGACCCCAAATCAGGTGCGAGAGGAGCTTATCAGGATCCAAGCTAGGTGGGACACACTAGAATTCAAGAGTGAAGCTAACATGATGGAGAAGACTGAGGCACCTTTGGCCTGGATAGAAGAGAGCGAAGATGAGGATGATATCTTCATGTCGCCATCCTTTGGAAGCAAGGCGAGAGCTGAGTGGGACAAGAGGCAGGAGAAGAAGAAAGTGCAGGCCAAGAAGAGCAATGACCAGAAGATCAAGGGAGAGGCATCATCGAAGGGCAAGGGCAAGGCATCGTCGAAGGGCAAGGGGAAGGCATCGTGCTAGGGATAGAGAGCACTCTTATGTATGTAGTGCAAGTTATGTTGAACTGTGTCGCAAGCTATGTTGAAGTGTTTGTCGAATAAAATCATGAAATAATAGAAAGATGTCTCATACATAGATAGATAGATGTCTCATACATAAGTAGATATAACGTCTCATACACGCATAGATAGACATGTCTCATACATAGAAAAATATATGTCTCATATACCGATAGATAGATAGATACGTCTGCCGTATCAGCGATGTCGTGTGCCGCGACGCTTGGGTGGTGGGTTAGGAGGCGTCGTCCAACCAAACCTGTTGGGGAGGAATCACCGACCTGTACTCATCGTACTGAGTCTCCTGTGTGGGGTCGGGGGAGGAGTCTAAAAAATGTTCAGCCAACTTCTCTACGTCATGAAATCCTGAGTGTTATGATCAACGTCCTGATCAGTTCATGTGGATCCGGACATAGATGACTGATAGGCAGGCATAAACCTCTGCATTCCGAATGCTCCTGCACATGAAAACAAAGTATGTAAGAACTTGATATGAACTGAGCCTCGACACTTATCTTGTAAGACGCGTACCCCTATGGCTATGGATGTGGGCGAAACTCGTAGTTTGGCATGGGAGGGTGACCCCAAGGCTCCTGCTGCTGGTGCTGCCACGAAAAACCTCCATCGTGCAAAGGTGGATGCTGCTGCCAACAATCGAAAGAAGAATGTTGATGCCACGTTGAACCTTCAGCCTGGTCTGGGGGAGGAGGTCTCAGCGTCGTCTGTGGTGTAAGCCGTGGACGGGGAGACTGTCGTAGGGGCGAGGGTGGCTGCTGCTGCTGGTGCATCGAGTGCCGTGGAGGACGCTGTGGTGATGGGTGGTGAGCAATGTCCGAAGAGCGGGTGCACGTGATAACCCCGTAGATACACCGTAGCTTCTCCTCCAGACGACTCAGCCAGGTCTTCTGGACCTGTCGGTGAAGAAGTAGGGGTCCGGAGGAAAGAGAGTGTCTATAATCAACACTCTCTGCCTCAAGATTGGCTATCATCTGTGCCTGCAAGTGACACCACAAGGTTCGTCATAGATAGATGGGAAATTATGTAATAAATAGGTGCATTAGATGAAGAACATACCGAGTGTTGTTTGCTTCCCACAGTAGACTGGCTCGGATAACTATCCCAAGTAGCCACGCCCGACATCTCCTATGGGTGAGATTACTGCGCGATGCGTACTCGTGTGGTGCTCATGTAGCTATCCAAATACCTGTTGAACTCTTCCATGTGAAACTCGGCATTCGAGTCCCAGACTCAGGCTGTAGCGGTGTCCCACTCTTAAAAATACACCCCAACCCTATGTAGCCAACCTGTGGCGGTCTTGCTACTTCCCTTCCTCGACAACCTAACATTTAACATGGTCAGTGTCATGTAAATAAATTATGTTAAGATAGAAGTAATGTGTAAAGGAAATATACGTGTGTACGACTGAAGGTATGGAACTCTCCGTAGGACGAGGATCAACCAACTAGCAAAGACCAAACTGCCTCATTACTCTATGTAGGCTCATCTCCTCTGCCTGCATGTCGAAGATGATCTTCGATTTTGTGAGCCAGTACGCGTCGTTTTTTCCACATAGAATAGAAAATTTTGTATGTTGTCCCCATCCTCTATAATCAAGCAGCGAAAGCTTCATTCGTTTAGGGCTCCCACATCGCCTAACTCGCGAGCAGTACGTCAAACTGCTCGGACAGCGCGGGATAGCAACCCCTCACCTAACCGTGAGAAAAGCGTCTTTGCGAAAAATAATTTGTCAGCTACATGCATAGTTTATGTAAACTAAATAATGAATGTACCAAGTAACTTTGCACATACCTGGTGGTGTGTCCAAACTGAACCGAAAGTAGGTAAGTCGATGAGGACTGGATCGAACAGTCCAGTCAGAGGGTCGACCAAAGTAGCCGTAGGGTAAGGCGGCTCAACCAAAACGTCTGGTCAGCCGATAGGAAACCACTCCGAGGACCAAAGCTGCAATAGTAGTGGGCATCCAAGCAGGCCTGACTTCGGCGCCCTACTTCGGCAACCGCAGCACATACCTTGGTATGTGGCCTTTAAGACCGCAGAACCCCAACTCCTCTGTATAAACATGTCAGCGCTAGTTGCATTGGCGATCTCCAATACGATAGGGATGTAGCAAGCGGTGATAGTAGTGACATGGTTCTCGGTGAACACCACCTTCCCGAAAGCCAAATTATGTATGCCTCCAGGGACCGAGTGATTTGTGCCTCTGTCAACTGGGTCTCTGGATAGCCTAGCTGTTGGGTCTGCATTAATCAAATATGGTTCGATAAGTAAAACATATGATGGTAATGTATACTGTCTTACAGATTAAAGAGAAGTTAGCAAACACACCTAACATCCTAGTAACCAGTCGAACTTGGGCCCGTGTTCTTCATACTACAATGGACCAGTAATACCCTGAAATCGTTGTGCCTTATCCTGTTGCCAACCCGCCGGTGCCTGCAGCGGTCCAATGGGCTGTCTAGCCAAAGGAAGTCCCAACAAGCATACCATGTCCTGGAGAGTAGGAGCCATCTCTCCCCAGCGAAATTGAAAAGTTTGGGTCCCGGGCCTCCAGCGGTTGACCAAACATGTGAGCAACGAGTGTTCATATAGTAGACGTGTAGATTCTGTAGTGCCCTCAACCAGACGAACAAAAGGTAGAAGCCCAGCCCACTTCAACCTGCATAATCAAAAAACATGAGCAATCATTTACCACGTACCAAAAATACTCATATAATTCATGATTAAATCGTACATAGGAACTCAAGAGGGGTGTATCCTCCAGTTAACATTTGGTGTGTGAGTGACCAAAGGCTCAAGGGAGTTGGGCTCATCCTCCAAAATTCTAGCCCGATGCTTCTTTTCAATGTCTGAATCGAGCAACCTGTATATTCTCACCATTTCTAAACAATTTACAAATTAACATAAGAATTTGCATATTATAATTTATATCATAATCATTTGCATATTACAAGCTAAAACATGGTACTTCATACATTACAACTTAAAACATAGTTCGCCACATATTACAAGTTAAAACATAGTTCGCCACATATTACAATTTAAAGCATAGTTCACCACGTATTACAACTTAAAGCATAGTTCGTCATATATTACAACTTAAAACATAGTTCGCAACATATTACAACTTAAAGCATAGTTCGTCACATATTAAAACATACTTCTTCTAGTTTCGCCTGCGTCCTCTACCTCTTCGACCTCGTGCACCTCGTCCTCACGTAGGTGTTACGCCTGTACCGAAAGTGGGAGAATGAGTATCCCTGTGACCAAATGCATTACATAGAAAACACTGTCGAGTTGGGCCTCCAGCTTCTGATTCCTCCATATCATTCCGGATGCGCCTATACTGGCGTCCGCCTCTGCTTGTTCGCATTAGAGCAGGGTGGGGATGTACTTCCTTTCACCAGGGTTCACGGTGTTGAAATTACCCATGAATCAAAATCCTGACATCTCACCCGTCTAGGTATTGACCACAGATTCTTTTAGGTAGTAGGAAGACACGAACGATATGGCGTCCAACCCTAGCTGCCCACAAGCAGCAAGCACATGCGAGCAAGGCAGGTGAAGCAACTTTGGTTTGTTGTAGGTACACTCACAGGTTGGCCATTGCTCATTTCCAATCTTCACCTCATGTGTCCTTAGTTCATTACCGCACCCGAACTTATCGGTGGTTAGCCGCACCTCAAACCTTCTTTCCTCATTACCTATGCACACGACAGTGTGTGACATAGATTTCGTCATCTTCTTATCCATGTACCTCATAATCTTTTCACAGAAGCGTGTGTTTGAATTGTTCATGATATGCATTTGAGCATACTGTCTTCTATGAATTCGTGCCATACAAAATACCCTTGACTATGGTTGTAAGTGGAAGTGCCCTGTTAGCTCTGAGGACAAAGTTATATGACTCAGCTAGGTTTGTAGTCATGACACCGTATCTAGCTCCATGTGTGTCGTGTAGAAAAGACAACCTCTCCAAAGGCTCATGATCTATCCACTATTGGAAGTTCTTGATCGATTTGTCGATCCTTCTCCTCGTACCAGGTGGATCAAATCCAGGAGTCACAAAGCCCTACAGGATCTTCCTCCACAGGCGCATCTCCAGTGGCTACCTGTGTAGCTACTGCTGCTTGATGTGCTTCTACGGCTGCGTTTTGCGCAACTTTCCTTGCCCTTACATGTTTCTGAGTGAATTCATCGAGTTTTGCGCGTATGAAATCGTACTTCCATTCTTGGTTCTGCTTGCACAGTTTTTTGAATAGATTCGTGAGGTTTTTATTTTTGAACTGTGAGAAGAAATTAGCTCTCAAATGGCGCATGCACCAATTGGCTCTGCATGTAAAGCCAAGGTGTTTTCAAAACCCTGTGTGTTGACATTGCCCAAGCAATGACTGCATCTTGCAAATGTTGCTTGTCTTGATATCTAGCACCCCGGGCAATTTTTTTGATGTGATATTCCCACGTAGAATCATGAACATCGTAAACGGTCATTCCGATTGACATGTGTTGATTCCATGAAGCAGGAATCGGCACGTCCTCTCCATTGCCTTCTCCATCAGAATCCTCTGAGTCATCAGAATCACCACTCTTGCCATCCATGTAATCCTCCTCTTCCATCATGTCCTGCATGCCTCCACCTTCCTCGCCCGCATCTGTCCCTCCACTATAATCTTCTCCACCTTCAACCTGACTGCTCTGCCCTAGTTCGTAACCATCACCTCCTCCTCCTATCTGACTGCTCTGCCTCGATTTATAACCACCGCCTCCAGCACTGGACATTGAGTACATCTCGTAACTTGAATCAACACTATGTTCAGAAACTTGTCCACCATCGCCTCCAGGCGGATCGAGCTCCTTCAAGACAGTAAGCACTAATGCGACAGGGTTTACATGCCTATCTTCATAGCCTTTTAACCACTTAAACCAGTCTTTGTCAGTATCTACATGCCTCAAAGTCTAGAAAATATTTTTTCTTGACTTTGTCCACAATGCTTGCACGCTGATGGTGTACGTCTCGATGTTATAGCCTAAACATCCTGTCAACCATTCCTTCAACTGACTAATACTCCAGGTTTAAGAGGCAGTCAAATCTAACTGTGTACACATGAACTCTCCCAGATCTACTCCAAAGTCATTTGTTTGGATATTACCAGGACCATAATAAAACACGAACTTCACTAAATTGGTCATCTTTACTGACATAAAATAAATAACCTAATCAATTAATTATTGACAATGCATATAACTTTGGACAATGCTTGCAAATATTCTAAAAAATGTGATAATATTCTACCTAATATTTAGGCCTAATCCACCGGTCAAATATTGCTAGTAATCCACCAGCCAAATATACTAATAGACTAACCATACCAGCGTACATAACCATATACAATAACTGTGATTATCGAGGGATTGGAGTTTACCCTTGAAGCGAGAGAAGCCGCTCGGTCCAGCAGGTTGAGTTCACCGGACAAGCAGCACAACACCCCTCAGACAGCCTCGGCTCCACCACCATTGTCATTGCTCCACCACAGCTCCACCACCGTTCCTCCAATAAACCAACACCAAATCGATCCCCGAGCTAACCCATCAGTAGATCGGACTTCCACTACCTCTCTAATGGTTTTAGAATGAAGATTTTGTGGCTAAATCGAACAAAAATAGGTAAAAATAATGGTTGGAAACGAAGAACTTCGAATAGGAGAGAGAGGCAGCATCACGTGGAGAAGAAAGAGTCGCGCCACGTCACCCTTATCAGCCCCCACTCGGCGTGGGTCTGGCCGAGTGGGTAATTGGCCTCGGGCTGGACGATTAAACCTATCGACCTGGCGGGCCCAGCGGCCCCACTGGCTGACCTACTGTCGGCTTGCTCTTGGACGAGTGGGACGTTGTTGGCCTGGGTCTGGCCGATTGGCCCAGTCGGCTTCCTCCAGGCCGACAAAGTGCTAGATCTATAAGTACCTAAAAACGTATAATAGATCTGAAATAAATTAAATAAAATATATTATGTTTAAAAAAATCGCCACACAGCCGGTCATGCAATCGCCTCTCTCCCTTTTTCTTTTCTATCTTTTCTTTAACCGGTCAGCCCACCTACTACCTCTATCAGCCGGCCCTACCTCCTCTCTCCCGGCCGCGCTATTCCTCACGACAACTGACAGGGAGCCGGATGAGATGGACGCCAGTGCGGGCCGCAGCGCGGGTGAGGAACTGGTGCGGCGAGCGAGGCGGCGGGGCGAGGCGGAGCTGCCCAGCATGGATGCCGGTGGGCGGAGGGGCAGCGACGCAGGCGACCTGCTGGGCGCGGCAGCGGCGAGCGGCGACGCAGGCAGCGTGGGCGCGGGGACGGGCGCAGCCGGGCGCGGGTGAGTCGCAAGCGGCCGAAGCTGCGCGGGCGACGTGTGTGACACGGACGACGGATCCGGGCGCGGACCACGCGCGAAGGCACACGACAGCGGTCGGAGATGGTAGGGGCGAGCATGGTCGCACATGAGGCAGCGCATGCATGCCATGCGCATGGATTTCGTGGCCGGAACACGCACGTACATACGCGCATACGTATTGAAGTATGTATACGAGGGCTTCTTAGCTCGCGGAATGGATTTGAGCTAGCTCTAGCTAGCTGAAGGAGCTGTCTTTGCGTGTGCTTGGCTTGTGCGCGAGCACGGCAGCAGCCCGGAAAAGCACGGCATGGCGCGGGTGCTTGGCGCAGGCGGTCCGGAAACGCGCCCGCAGACGGGGCGAAACCGCCGCCTCGAGCACGGACGGGCGCGCAGGCGGACGCATGCCGGGATGGTGCGGGCGAAGGCGCGGACGACGCTGTGGACGGCCGCGCGCGGGGGAGCTCGACGGAGAAGCGGCCGAAGCGTGGGTGTGGAGGCTGCAGCGGACGGTGCCGCAACCGGCGCTGGCGAATGTGACACGCAGACAGAGGTGCGGACGGACGCGAGCTTGCGAGGCTCGCCAAAGAGGTTGAAGACGGACCTGCTGCCTCGGCGCTATTGCGGACGGCACAGGCGACGGCGATGCCGCCGAGGACGGCGCGGCCGGATGAGGCGAATGACGGCAAGCCCCCGAGCTCTTTGGCGCGGCAAGGGCACGCGGAGGTGACGGCGAGCCGCCGGGCGACTTGGCGAGCCCCCGAGAAACTTGACGAAACAGAGCCGGAGTTGGTGACCATGGCCCGACGGAGGCAGCGAGCCCCTGGGCAACTCGAAACGGCGTCGGTAAAGACGGTGATGAAGAGGTCCCGTGCGGCACGAGCTCTGGTCACATTCATACTCGCCCCACGGTGGGCGCCAAATGCTGTCGGTATGGAAACGACATTGCCTAAGGAGGCTAGATAGAGGTGTGAGAGCAAGAAGACGACTACGATGGTGTCTGCATGCGGGATTGGGTACAAACAAGTGCGATGAGACATAGCAAGTACCCAGGTTCGGAGCCCTCGTGGTGAGGTAAAACTTCTACTCCTATGTGTCTGACAGTATACATGGATATAATCGGGCTACAAATGTGCTCTTTGAGCTAGCAGTGTATGTGTGTATGCACCTGAGAGTAAGAGAGCTAGCTCCTCTAGTGGTGCGCGTGCGTGCATGCCTCTGAGCCTCAAGGAGTGAGTGAGAGAGCTAGCTCCAAGTGAGAATGAATCCATCGGGTGCCTTTCTTGGTGCACTTATAAGCTGGTGCACAAGGGACAAGGGGCCCCACATATCTAACTAAATTATGCATGCATCATCTGATTGAAAGGTACACTGTATCATGCATAATACATAGTGCCACACATAGTGTTTACTATTTGCTACATCATGTGTCTAGTGTATAGTGTCCTGACTAGTGGCAGCATGGCCCGTGTCTTCTCAATCTTGTCGATGCTTTTTCCTTGTCTGGTGGCTTTATCTGGTACTGATCGAAGGGTAGCAGCTGCCTCGGTTGCAGTGGTCGATCCGGCTGCACCCGGCCTGATGACCGACTGGGACGGTCGAGCTGGCCGAGAGGCGCGCACAGCGGGCGACGCGGGAGAGGCAGCCGATGGGCCAAATGGGCGCGGGCAGGCCGGCTCGAAGCCTCCAGCCGGACCAGGTCAAATCTGTTGTACTACCTTTTTGACTGTCTTGGGGCGTCTTTGGGATACCCGGGGGTCATCCCCCGACACACAGTGGGGGCCATAAGGGGGTCCTGAAGGCGCTAAGAAGATGGGGTGTGAGCCATACAGTGTTCTGGGAACGGTTAGCACAAGTTTACCCAGGTTCAGATCCAATTGCGGTGATCGGATCCTACTCCTGCTAGCAACCCAAGTAATATATCAGTGAGAGCTGGATGTTATAGTTGATTACAAGAGAGGTTCTCCTATGCGAGTTGGTTGTAGAGTGATATCTGCGCCGTAGAAGTAGCTTCGCTGCCAGTTCTTGCAGGACTCATGTCCTACGATGTTGGGGAACCGCCAACCAGGCCAGATCTTAAAACTAATCATTCCATAGTTTCTAAATTTGTCTTTTCTATCTTTGGCTTCCCTCTTGACGATGAAGAAGTAAATAAATAGATCTAACCTTGGACTAATCCCTAGGTATCCTTCGCACAAATCTACAAAATTGCTAAGTGCTAGAATGCCGTTGGGAGAGAGGTTATGAGGAAGAACCTGGAAGTGTCGAAGAACTTGGAAGCAAAAGTAAGAGACCGGGAGGGCGTTGCCACGCACCAAATGTGCCTTGAGGTATACTTTCTCCCCGGAATGGGGAGACGGGACCACCTTGTCGGCCAGGGTTGGCCGCCAGGAGAGGTCCTCCGCCAAGGGAAGGTACCCTTCGGTGACCATCTCCTTGATGTCAGGGGGTGATGTCTGAGCCCCTCCAGACCCCCTTATGGGAATCTGTTTCCTCCTCTACCGGCTCGAAAGCCGCCGAAACTTGGTCGCCGCCGGTGGATTCCACCACCAAGGAAATATGCACCACCATCCCTTCCGACGGGATGTCCACCTCAGCCGAGGGCTTCTATGGAGCCTCGTTGGTTGCCGCCATGGGAGAGGGTGTGTTGCTGCTAGCCATTTGTGGAGGAGAAGGAACTGGGATATAGAAAAGTGGCTAGGGATTTTCCCGTGCGAGGATCTCGAGGAGTTCTTGGCAAGAGGAAGAAGAAGATGCAGGGGAGCAAATGCAGGTAAAAGGAAAATAACCTATGCAGCGAAAATATATAACCCTGGCATCAATATTCGTGCGGGATCCATCGGTCGACGCGTGGACGACGTGTGTGCGAGCGTGCGTGGAAATTATTCCATGTTACCCCCGTCGCCTCTTGAACTTTCGGATTTCGCGCACGGGAAAATCGCTATGCTTATACCTATTACAATATGTGAGTTTCGAGGTGACATAGGCTACATTATATGTCATCTTACTAACATCAACAAATAAACAGTCCCATCTAAAGATTTCGACATGGATGGATTATGTCTGGCTACGAGAAGAGTAAGGTGGAAGACTCGGTGATTCTCCGACTTACGTATCAAAGATGGAGAATATTGCAGGGTTATTTGGAGGACTACAAGATATTGCTTGATGAATTGCCAACATCACCTAGACAGACCATTCAAACTAAGAGGCTAGACGACGCAATCCAAGGGCTACTTTGGAGATATGCTAAATGGGTATCACCATTGCATGTCTCTAATTTGGCTAACCCGGGTGGCACATAGTTGGTAGAAAGGCCCATGGCCTGCTGGGCGGCCTAGTTAGACGGATCCAAAAGGGAGATTGATACCTTCGATCCAGATTCACGGATGTAGTATAATAGCGTTTCACTAAAAGACCTAGGTTTAATCAAACCTTGGAAAGCAATGCTAAAAGGAAATAAATAAGGACATGTCTACAAGACTTTGTTTCTTCATTTTATCTTAGTTTACCAGACCAATCTAGTTTACTTTTTGTGGTGGGTTGAATCAATGGATGGAGATAGGCCAAGGTTGAAGATCCACCTGCAGCTTCACATCATATGGGATAAAAGATAATAATAAGCATAGTCATGTGTAATATTTGAATGGAGATAATCTCTTGTGGGTAACACATCCTAGTATACTAAAGGCCCCGTGATGCAGCGGTCATAGCAATAGCCTTTTAATCCAACCGAGTGCACACCGAAGCCACGGGCTACAAATGATTATTAAGTGAAGAACAAAGATTAAAGCATTAAGTGGTGATGTTGTTGTGATCTAGAATGGGTTGCTAAGCAAAGACCGTACTACCCTTTATGTCACTAGGGTTCCTATGAGATCGCCGCTAGCCAAGTATCTCACCTCAAGCCTTTATCAATCTATGGGATATTGGGTACCTACAAGTCCATAGATCGAAGAGACAAAGAAACAAAAGATACAAATCTCAATTGCAAACAAAATACAATACTCCCATGATTAGATGCACATAATTGCTGCGAGGTTTCTCCCCAACCCGCAGCCCGTGAGGACTACTCACTCAAAACAAATAGATCAAGGATAGAAAACATTGTGCAAAATACTTAGATTGAAAGCGAATATTCTTACAATGGTCACCAAATCACAAGGAGATCTAAAGTACAAAGCTAAGCCTATGGCTAGTGGAGGGATGGATGGTGGAATGGATGAACAAGGGATGAAAATGGTGTGGATCTCCTTTGGTGGTGTTGTGATGAAATGTGATAATGGCGGCTCTCTAGACGGCGGCTGGAGCCACAAAATATATAGGCGTCTTCACAAAAGTTTTTGGGTTTGACGAGACGAAGCGGTCGGCACCCCGTACGGGCGAGCCCCACCTGTACCGATGGTCGTTGCGCGCACTGGCGCCTGGAATTTTCTTCCCAATTACATGGGCGTGTGGATTTCCTCTAATTCCTTCATTATGACTCCTGATTTCGCATTAAAACCCGTGATTTTCTGCACAACATAATACAAATAAAAGTTTGCATATCTTTGCAATTATTAGTCATTAGTGGCATGGATTGAGAGTTTCTTGTAAATTTCTTGACTAAAAACAATGTTTAAACGCAGAGAAGTATGGCAAATTTCAGATCCATCAACTTCCCCAAAGCAAGAAGAAACAAAAGAACTATAAGAAATTCAGCGTTTAAACTTGAAACAACGAGAATAAGAATTCACTTACGGTTGGTAGTCATATGTGCATAACACTTCATTCATTTGTGAGGCTTATCAAAGTTAGAGAGATTACAATAGTACTATACAAGCTTTGGAAATTTAAGATAATCAAAGTATAGTTTAATATCAATATGAATAACTAGCAGTGTAGCAAACAATCCAATTCTTCTAGTTAACTCTCAGCTTCCCAAGGAATACTAGGATGTTTAAATAGCATAATTGAGTAAGAGAGTTTCATGTCCTAAGTAATATAACAATGAAGTATCTTATTTACACCCACATCAATGAATCAAGTCTATGAAAAACACTTCTAATCCAATCATTGTTTTTCAAGAAAAAATCGTAGAGTAGTAGTGAGACCATGCCAAGGACTTGTTACGTAGATCTTCAAAGATATCTTTTTATTTTCATACTTTTTTCAAGGATTGTTGGCTGTTTATTTTTACAAGTGTTTACACAACCTTTGAGAATACCAATACTTTTTCCCATACATTGACACTGATGCCAATCATGTCATCAACTCATAGACAAAATCCGGGGTTATACCATAGATCGTTCAAAAGCTAGCGGAGTTGTTGGCATCCCGAAGGTGTGCACTTTGATCATAAATAGAAGAATTTTTCTTTCTTTCCTTTTCATGAGCTGGTACCATGGTTTGATCCACAAGGTTACATTTGGCATGCATCACAATTACAACTAGACTTTATTTCAATCAAGCAACTCCTTCCATGAGTGTCGTCAATACTATCAAAATATCTATGGGGTTAAGTATCTTCAAGGGTATATTCTCAAGACAATCATTCATCAAAGAAGTCGTAAATTTTAGACTTTTTTATTATTGTACTTGTTTGGCTTTATTATTTCCAAGGCAAGACTCGGTTAGTTAAAAGAACTAGAGCAAGAGCTTCAGAAACTAAACATCATACTAATAAAAACTTTACTTTAACTAAATTAAATTACTCCCACATGCATGTCATCTTATCAAATCGACCAACTAAGATAAAAAACTCAAACTTCAAAAGTGGGAGACATAGGACATACCTCTCATAAGCCACTTCATGATTCTCTTCCTTATAGTGACGTGTTACTTCAAAAACTCAAACTTGATTACTCTCATAATAATATAAAATCAAAGAGGCAAAGTGTGAATCCACATTTACGAAAAAAGGAAAAATGGAAAAAAAATTGTATTTTTGAGGAGAGGGATTAAAGAATAGAAAGGATCTTTCGACCAACCAAGGGTTCTAACAAACTAAAATCAAACAAATAAAACAAAATCAAAGTAAAAGCAAAGTAAAAAAGGCAAAGTGTTGGAACAAGCCAACACGAATGTTTCAAAGCTCCCAAGGAGCTGAAGTACAACCTCATAATTACACAAATAAATTTGCAAGGGGACACATCCATAAGCTTAGGATTTTGCAATCCCCTTTGTTTCTCATTGTGGTGGTGGTGGATAATATCCCATGTTCCATTGGCCATGCCAATTTTGGAACTGGGTGTTGAGGCTTGCGGTAGCATCTCGAAGGTTGATGGAGAGGTTGTTCATGTTTTGGATATTTCCTTCGAGTGCGTAGATGTCTTCATAGGTGGTGTAGTAGTTTGGTGGATGCTCATCTTGTTCGGGCTCTTCTTGTTCTAATTCATCATCTTATCCTCCTCCCATGGGTATCTATTGTTGGGGTTGATTAGCCTTAACCTGCGCGTCATAACGCAAACGTCCCTCCTTGATGGAGAAAAGACCAGTAGGCAAAGGAGTTGGGATCAAGTGATCTTCTCCAGGTATATCGAGAAAATATATACCATGAGTTTTAGAGACCATACCACATGCTCATAGAGTAGAGAGACTGGGACGATTACTTCCTACCAACGTTTGGATATTACCTAGGTTGACGTGAAGTGCGCGTGCAAGAACGATCACAACTCCCCCTCCACACATGGGTCCACGAGTTTGAAGAGGCTGTCGCTTAAGGTAAAACACAAGCAAAGCGCCCAAATTTGGCATTAAGTTATAATTAACAATAGCAGCCTTAGCGAGGATCAAGATGTCCTCCTCATTAACCCTAGTATACTCACCACGCGCCTGCAAGGTGTTAGCAATCACATAAAATAAATAGAGGATAGCAGGGTGATCAATTTGGTCTCCCTTATGTGTGTTTTCATGGATTCTCATCAAGTTAAAATATTGCCAAGGTGCAGGGTCTAAGACAAAAGTAGTTGTGTGTACATCAGTTGTGTTGTTGGCAAACCCAAAACATTGAGCCCATTGGTCGAGAGTTAGGATGTACTCATGGTTCATGAGGCGGAATTTGATGCGATCAACTCCAGGCCTTTGTTCCTCGGTACAATAGTAATAATCCACCATATGCGTCAAGGTGCTAAATAACTCAAGTGTCAAGCGGCGATACGTGGCGACATCCTGAAAAACAAAGTCATACAAACCAACATTGTTGCAGAGTAAATCAAAATCAGCACGAATGCCAAGTTGGTTCAGGATATACGAACACACCTACTTGGTGGACTTAATTTCCCAAAGCTTAAGACGGTTGAATCGGTTCAAGTGGAACTCCTCGGTGAACTCAATACCAACTGACTCAGGGGTCAACGTATCAACGGGTGGTGCGGAAGATGTTGAATAAAAGAGCAATATACCAAGAGATTTACCCATAATAAACGCTAGATAAAACATGAATAGAATAATAGAAATTAGACTAATCATGGTAAATAGCGAATACAAATTAAGACAGATAACCAAACGGACTGCATGACATAGAACTTGAGATACGATCAGAACAAGGTTGACAAAGAGGATGTACATCACATCATCAGCAGAG
The DNA here is from genome assembly GCA_030063025.1 of Avena longiglumis. Lineage (NCBI taxonomy): Eukaryota > Viridiplantae > Streptophyta > Magnoliopsida > Poales > Poaceae > Avena > Avena longiglumis. The sequence goes on from CP125978.1 coordinate 195,147,112, forward strand.
GAACCGCCGGCGTTCGCGTTGGTACCATTGTTAGCCATGTCGTCGAGGAAGAGGTTGTTGATGACGGGGAAGAAGTCCTCATTGGAGAAGACGTCGACACTATCACTATCCGTGAAGGAGTCTATGATGAAGCCAGTAGTCGCACCAATAGCGCTCCCCAAAAACCTTATCGCCTTCTCCCATACAGGAGTCGAAGCAGCAGGGTCTCGGAGGCCTACTATCCTGGCTCACGGTGTACGCCGCCAGATGGGATGGGAAAGACTAGGTAGCGCAATGCTCTGGAACTGGAGGCGCAAAGGGATGTGTGATGGTCTATCTGAGAGGAGGAGCGACCTCTCTCTTATAGGCACAGAGGGAAGGCGGACAGGCTGCAGAGGAGATGAAACAAAGAGGTAGAAGTTGAAGCGAACAGGCGGCAGCCAACCGGACAGCCTGCACTCAGTTTGTATTCATTTCCTCTTAGCTCATATTAAAAAACTACTAGAGCAAAATGTTTCAGCTTCTATACAAATTTTCATATAGTTTCCCGCAACCGTGGCATGCGTGTGTCGAGGCGAGGTGGGGCGAGCGAGGAGGAGAAGGAGCGCGCGTGTATACGACTTCTCTTCTCAAGCTCGTACAAGTGGTGGAAGAGCTCTCCTTATAAGATGGTCCAACTTCCACTCAACTAGCAATGTAGGAGTAGGCTTTTGTCCCAGCTCTTGCCTTGCATGAATGGGCCAAATGAGCCTCTAGGATTTCAGGAATTTATTGGCATATAACAAATGGGCTGGTCCTATTTAGGAAAAAATTCCAACAGAAGATGTCGCGGCCACCGCACGTGTACGGATCCTCGTGTTCATCGAAAAATAATAAGACAAAATAAATAAGAAATAATAAAAACCGCTAATAATAAATTTTTATCCAATAGAAACATAGAATATGTGATCCTCTACACTATTTACAAAAGAATCCTCCTCTAAAACAATGCTAAGCATGCTCAATATCAAGATTGAATAAAAAACAAGACCTAAGTCTAGATTGACAATGGTGAATGGCTGAGTAAAGCTTTTGCAAAAATTACTTGAGGATCGGAGGATAATCATACCTTATATCGATTGAGTGCGAGGAATCTAAGACAGATTGAGTAAATTTGAAGATCCAATGGAGGTAGTGTGGAGTTTGGAGGACGAAGAAAGAGAGATTGATATTTGGGGATTTTTAGTTACCTTCCTCAGGGTGGTTATGCTAGACGAGCTCGTGGTACAGGCGAGCGGTACGGTCGGACCCCGCCCGTACCGGGTGACTTACCTTGGGGGCGACGGCTGCTCCCTGGTGGTGCACTCGGTACGAGCATGCGGTACGGTCTCACACGCCCGTATTGCTGGTTGTTATCGACATGGTATGGTTCCTTGAAATCTGATGTTTGCTCGAGGATATGGTACGGGTGCACCGTACGGGCGTGTCCAACCGTACCATAGGTCGTCATCTACACTGTTCACTTCGGCAAAAATCAAAGTTTCTATTTTTCTTAGACTTGATGTGGTACTGCGTACGGTACGGTCCCTTCCGACCATACCAGAGGTCTGCAGGGTTCGCAGCATAGAAAACAAAAAATTTCCTACGATGGGAACAACTATGGACCAAGATCTATCTACTAGATACAAACAATGGGCGGATGTATATCCGTAGAGAACATACCCTTGAAGACCGCCAAAGCTTAACGAGTTAAACTTGTGGTTGATGTAGACGATCTCTTGCCGATCTCAAGATCGAGAGGAAGTCCTAGCGCCGTAAATCAGCGGCGCATCCGTGCTCGCACACACGTCCGAGGCCCCGAGCAACCTCCGCCTCCTCGCTCTAGCGATGCAGCGGAAGCACAACTCTTTCTTTCCGAATAGCCACCGGAAATATGTATCTCGCTAGTCCGAGACCATGGGGATAAATTCTTGAGGGGGAGAGAGATCCTTCACGAGGAGGTGTAAGTGAGAGAGAGGGAGAGGGGTGCCTTTTATAGGAGAGGGGGGACCCCAAGGGGGTGGCCGGCGCATGGGGCTTCCCCCTTTCCCTCCCCTCTTCATGTGGGTGGACATTCCACTCATAAAAACCTCTTCATTTCCCTCCACTCAAAATCCCACTCAAACTTGCAATTAAATTTCTACCAAATTTAATGCAAACTCTCATTAAATAAAACTCTTTTATTTATTCAGAATTTTGTCAATTACTTTAATGACAAACATTCACATATAACCCCTTTCTAGAATTCTATTTCACATGCATAACCACTTTATGCAATTTCACCCGAAAAGCTGTTTCGGTATCTAGTGAAATAAATTCCTGCGCTTGTTATTCTTTCCGGCATGAAACTTTTGCTCCAATTGGATGTCGGTGTCTCTCAAGTGTGTCACCCTACGGTTCGTGAATAATGCGGACATGATCGAGACCCCTCTCAGATCAATTATCAGAAGCGGGATCTGGAGACCCATACTGACTCCCACACATTCAACGATGACTTTCTTGTGATCGTCGGAACCTTTTACGCTAGTATCTTAATCCCTTTGTTTCGCGATATATTACATGTCCGAGATTTGATCATCGGTATCTCCATACCTAGTTTGATCTTGTTACTGTCATGCACTCTTTTCTCGTTCCCGTGATATAACATTCTAGTGATCAAATCACTTGCTTGCAAGCTAGCCAATGTGATATCACCGAGAGGGCCTAGAGTATATCTATCCGTCATCGGGATGAACAAATTCCACTCTCGATCCATGGGACTCAACATAACACTTTATTAGTTCTAAACCCATCTTTATAATCACCCTGTTACGGTGTGATGTTTGATGTTATCAAGAAACTCTTCCGGTGTTAGTGATTGACATGATATCATGGTCTAAGGATTAGGATCACTTCGTAAGTTGTTATAGCAATATAAACTCAATGACTTTGATCGTAATGCTATACTTCAGATGAATGTTCATCACACCATTACACTAATGTTGTGATCCCGTTATTAACAACATCCAATGTCCATGATCAGGAAACTTTGATCATCTTGGTAAACAACGAGTTAGTTTATGAGAGAGGCATAACTAGGAACTTTCTGTTTGTTTATTAAACACACATGTATTAATGTTTCCGTATTAATACAATTATAGCATGCAAAATAAACATCTATCATATACTTGGAATACACATAATAAACACTTTATTATTGCCTCTCAGGGCATATTCCCTTCAGTCTCCCTCTTGCACTAGAGACAAAAATCTAGTTACATAGTGATGAATCTAACACCCATGGAGTTCTGGTGTTGATCATGTTTTTCTCTAGGGAGAGTTTTAGTCAACGGATCTGCTACATTGAGATCCGTGTGTACTTTACAAATATTTATATCTCCATCTTTGACATGCTTGTGGATGGAGTGAAAACGGCACTTAATATGCTTGGAATTCTTGTGAGTCCTTGGTTCTTTGGCATTGGCAATGGCACCATTTGTTTCACAATAGATCACCATTGGGTCCCACGCGCTTGCAACCTCACCTAGTTCCGATATGAACTCCTTCATCCAAACCGCTTCCTGAGCCGCTTCCGAAGCAGCAACATATTCGGCCTCCGTTGTTGATCCCGCCACCACAGGTTGTTTGGAACTCCTCAAACTAAACGCTCCGCCATTCATGAGAAATACGTATCCAGATTGAGACTTAGAGTCATCCGGGTCGGTGTCAAAGCTTGCGTCGACATAACACTTAGCGACGAGCTCTTCTTCACCTCCGTATACAAGAAACATATCCTTAGTTTTTCGTAAGTATTTAAGGATATTCTTGACTGCTATCCAGTGTTTCGAACCTGGATCAGATTGGTACCTACTAGTCAAACTAATAACATGTGCTACATCCGGTCTTGTACATAGCATGGCGTACATTATAGAGCCTATGGCTGAAGCGTAGGGGACCTTGTCCATTATCTCTCTTTCTTCCGCCGTAGCCGGACTTTGAGTCTTACTCAATTTCTTGCCTTGCAACATAGGTAAGAACCCCTTCTTAGTTCCGTCCATTTTAAACTTCTTTAAAATCTTATCAAGGTATGTACTTTGCGATAGCCCTATTAGGCGCCTAGATCTATCTCTATAGATATTTATGCCTAATATGTATGACTCTTCACCTAGGTCCTTCATTGAAAATTTGTTGTTTAGATATCTTTTAACATTGTTTAAAAGATCTATATCATTTCCGATCAATAATATGTCATCCACATATAATATCAGAAATGCCACATTGCTCCCACTCACTTTCTTGTAAATACAAGCTTCTCCATAAGTTTGGACAAATCCAAACTCTTTGATCACCTCATCAAAGCGGAGATTACAACTTCGTGATGCTTGCTTCAATCCTAGATGTATCGCTGAAGATTGCACACCTTGTTAGCATCCTTTGGATCGACAAAACCCTTTGGTTGTATCATATACAACTCTTCTTCAATATTACAATTGAGAAACACGGTTTTGACATCCATCTGCCATATCTCATAATCGAAATATGAAGCAATTGCTAACATAATCCTAACTAACTTTAGCATCGCTACGTGAGAGAATGTCTCATCGTAGTCAACTCCTTGAATTTGTCGAAACCCCTTTGCGACAATCGAGCTTTATAGACGGTCACATTACCATCAGCATCAGTTTTCCTTTTGAAAATCCATTTGTTCTCCACGGTCGTGAGGTAATTCCACCAAGTTCCAAACTTGATTTTCATACATGGATTCCATCTCGGATTTCATGGCTTCTAACCATTTGTTGGAATCCGGGCTCATCATCGCTTCTTCATAGGTCGCAGGGGCATCAATTTCATCAACCATGAATTCATAACAGGGTTTCCGTACAGCTCGGGAGCTGTACGCACCCTGCTAGACCTGCGAGGTTCGGTAGTACTCTCTTTTGGATTTTCATGATCATTATCATTAGTTCCCTCTTCAACAGATGAAGCCAACTGCGGAACAACTTCTGGCGCTGCGCTACTCTCCATACTTTGAAGAGAAGGTTCAATAACCTCTTCGAGTTCTACCTTCCGACTACTCACACCTTTCAGGAGAAACTCTTTCTCTAGAAAGGATCCATTCTTGGCAACAAAAACCTTGCCCTCGGATCTGTGATAGAAGGAAAACCCAATAGTTTCCTTAGGGTATCCTATGAAGATGAATTTTTCCGCTTTGGGTTCGAGTTTATCCGGTTGAAGTTTCTTCACATAAACATCGCATCCCCAAACTTTAAGAAATGACAGCTTAGGTTTGTTTCCAAACCACAATTCATATGGTGTCTTTTCAACAGATTTAGATGGTGCCCAATTTAAAGTGAATGCAGTAGTTTCTAGTGCATAACCCCAAAATGACAATGGCAAGTCCGTCAGAGACATCATAGATCGAACCATATCCAATAAAGTATGATTAAAACATTCCGACACACCATTTCGCTGTGGTGTTCCAGCAGGTGTGAGTTGTGAAACAATTCCACACACTTTCATGTGAGTGCTAAACTCGTAACTTAGATACTCACCTCCACGGTCGGACCGTAGAAATTTGATCTTTCTATTACGATGATTTTCCACTTCATTCTGAAATTCCTTGAAATTTTCAAAGGTTTCAGACTTGTGTTTCATCAAGTAGATATAACCATATCTACTCAAATCATCCGTGAAAGTAACAAAATAACGATATCCACCTCTCGCTGACACACTCATTGGACCACATACATCAGAATGTATGATTTTCAATAAATCTGTCGCCTGTTCCATTGAACCGGAAAACGGCGTTCTAGTCATCTTGCCCATAAGGCATGGCTAACATGTATCAAATGATTCAAAATCAAGTGATTCCAAAAGTCCATCCGAATGGAGCTTGTTCATGCATTTAACGCCAATATGACCTAGATGGCAGTGCCACATATATGTGGATATATCATCATTAAGTTTAATCATTTTAGCATCAACATTATAAATATGTGTAACATTATTATCGAGATCCAATAGAAATAAACCATTCATCATCGGTGCATGACCATAAAATATTTCATTCATATAAATGGAACAACCATTGTTCTCGGATTTAAATGAATAACCACTTCGCATCAAACACGATCCAGATACAATGTTCATGCTTAGTGCAGGCACCAGATAACAATTATTCAAGTTTATAACTAATCCTGACGGCAAGTGGAGAGGTAGCGTTCCAACGACGATCACATGAACGCTTGCTAGCGGTCACTTGTTCCGCAGCCCCTGATTTGAGTTACAAATATTAGTAACTGAACCGGTATCAAATACCCAGGTGCTACTACGAGCACTAGTCAAGTACACATAAATAACATGTATATCATATATACCTTTGTTTGCCTTGCCGGCCTTCTTGTCTGCCAAATACTTGGGGCAGTTGCGCTTCCAGTGGCCAGTCCCCTTACAATAGTAGCACTCGGTATCAGACTTAGGTCCAACTCGGGGTTTCTTTTCAGGCACGGCAACCGGCTTGCCGCCCTTACTTCCCTTCTTGTCTTTCTTGAAACCAGTGTTCCTATTGATCATCAACACTTGATGTTCCTTTTTGATCTCCACTTCTGCAGTTTTAAGCATTGACAGAAGCTCGGGGAGAGACTTCTTCATGCCTTGCATATTATAGTTCATCACAAAGCTCTTATATCTAGGTGGTAGAGACTGCAGAACACGATGGATGCCTAAGTCAATGGGAATCGATATTCCCAAGGACACAAGCTTATCGACGTAACCCGAAATCTTGAGTACATGCTCACTAACGGAGTTGTGCTCTTCCATCATGCAGCTAAAGAACTTTTCTTAAGCATTGTAGCTCTCTACGGCAGCATGTGTGTCGAAAATCATTTTTGACTCACCCATTGTATCAAATGCATTGCCATTTTCGAAACGCTTTCGAAGTTCTGGCTCTAGCCCATACAATATGCCGCAATGAACTAGGTTGTGGTCCTCCTGACGAGTCTGATAGACATTCTTCTCCTCGTCAGGGGCATCCACAAAAGGTGGGGGCCTAGCGGCGCTTCTAGCACATATTGCTTTTGTGCAGCAGAGAGGAGAATCCTCAAATTCATGGCCCATTCGGTAAAGTTGCTACCATTCGTTTCAAGTTTCTCTTTCTCCATGAACACACTGAAATTAAAAGCAGGTGGTGCCATCTACAACAGAATTTGTAAAGTTTAGACTAAGTTTATGATAGATTGAGTTTGACTAATCCACATTACGAATGAACTCCCACTCAAAAACGACATCCCTCGTGTCTTTTTGGTGATTACATGAACCAAATCCACTACACCAAGTTTGATCATCACGTGAGTCGGTGTAGCTTCAAAGGTGAGCATCAAATGGGCATCATATCTAGTATATGACTCATGCTTAACCTTTCGGTCCGTGTTCTGAGGCCATGTCTGTACATGCTAGGCTCGCCAAGTAAGAACCTTAGTATTCGCGCGTGTAACTGTCTTACACCAGAAATATTGTCGTGGATCCAAGAACACCCGATCATCACGTGATGCCTTGGAGCGACGAAAACATAATCGGTGCATACTAAAGGAAGAACACTGAAAGGGTATTTTACCCTATGCTATTTTTGGTTTACAATGACACCGTGGTTAGAGTGGACTAATGCTATTTCTAGTGTCTTACACAGGTTCTAGTCCGATGCTGTGATGAAAGGTTATCGGAGACCCCCCATTTTGATAACGAAGCTTCGCACCGGAGTTTTACCTTTTTATGTAATTTGAGTCGGGTTAGGAGCTCCGCACTATTAAGAGGGGTTCTCTCGATGAGATTGTTGGGGATGATCACCTATTCCATATACACATCCCTTTCTCCTACCTAATCCATCACCAAAGAGAGAAGAGAAGAAATGCTATCCATCAAAGCCTTTTCTGCAGATCCGATTTTCAGACCGGTTGGACCGGCTCCCAGACCGTACCGTCCGGTGACAGGATCGGAAATCCGAACTCAAACCGGGTTTTCCGGTTTACTCACTCCGAATCAATCCGAGTCTGGGTACCGAGAGAAGATTCGGTTTCAGTCCGGTTTTCCGGGCTGAGGACCGGACTGTCCGGTGTGTGAACCGGTCCAACCGAACTTAAAACCGGACCTTGCGTTTTTGCTCAAAACGGCTAGTTTTTCTCCTTGAGTATAAATATCCCTTCTTCTAGCTTGAGTAGGTTAGGCATTCATTTTATATCATTTCTTGAAGCTCTCTCTCTCTCTCCCCCATTGTTGAAACACAAAATCTTGAGGATCTCCCATTCTACCCAACCAAATCCAAATCCCTTTGGTAGAAAGGAAGAGGAGGTCCCGATCTACGTTTCCACCGAGCCAAAGTTCATTCCCCCTTGAGTTCATCGAGTTATATTGTTACTCTTGGGTTTGTGGGAAACCCTAGGCGGCTAGGGTCGCTCGGAGGCATTCGTCTTGTGATTTGCTCCGTGGAAAGTTTGTGAGGGTTTGGAGACTACCTTAAAGTCTACCACGAGTAAGTGAGCTATTCCTTCGTGGGATAGGCTCGGAGAAGAAGGTGAGCCTTCATGGCGCATGAGGAATCCTTCGTGGAACCTCACACCTCTCCAACGTGATGTAGCCCCCTTCCCAAAGGTGGTGAACACGGGAATACATCTTCTTCTCCGCGTGCTTCAGTTATTCCTTAACCGATCTCTTACTTGTGTTGCTTATCTTGTGATAGCCATCGAGCTTGAAGTATCTTGTACATCATATAGGTTGCCTCACCTAGTTTTCATTTAGGCTCACTTATATTCCGCAAAGCCTAAAACTTGCAAAATATTATAAAGAATTTTGTAGAAACCTATTCACCCCCTCTAGGTTAACCATCTTACATTTTCAATTGGTATCAAAGCCAAGTGCTCTTTTAAGGGCTTTACCGCCTAAGAGAAAAGATGGTTTTCTCCGATGATGAGGAGGAAAAAACTTATTCGGTCAAGGAGCTTCGTGAAATCTTAGCCAAGGGTGCCCTTGAAAAGGCCAAGGCGGATTACGATCTCCTTGTTCGAATGAGTTACCTAGAAGGACAACTTAAGGCCATTGGCGATGGGGATTTTCTTGGTAATCCATTGGTAGTACCTCAAGGGAGACCAATGGACATCGAGAAGGATAAGGATGCCGAGTTCGCTCATGAGGGCGGGTCATCAAAAACTTCCACGCACCCTAATCAATTCCCTTATGTTTATCCTAAGCAAAAGAACATCATGCCTCATATTAATGGTTCGGGCCCTGCACCTTATTATGATGGAACTCATTTATCTCATTGGAAAGCTTCTATGGAATCTCATCTTCGCAGCTGCAGCGTTGAGCTTTGGGAGATTGTATGCACCGGCTTCCACCCTCATGATCCCAACAACCTCACCCTGGGAGAGTACTACAACCGTCAACTAAATGCAACGGCTTGTGACAATATAAGGAGCTCCATTCATCGCACTCTCCAAGTCAGCGACATCCCCACCGCAAAGGATCTTTGGGATAGGATTGTCATTCTCCAAGAGGGAACCTCTCTTATCCAAAATTCCAAGTATGAAGCTGCCAAGTCTGAGATGAACATGTTCATGAACCATGATGGTGAGACTATCGCTGAAGCATACAAGAGACTCGTGCCCTCCGCGTGAATATTGGTGGACTAGGGTGTGATAAGTATGATGATGGATTCAATTTGAATGATGAACTTATCAATTCCAAGATTGTCTCCATGATCGCGGTCACCGAAAAGAAGCTTGCCTTGAACTTGCAACTACTTGATAGAGCTAATCAATTCACTCCTGATGATCTAGTCTCTTATCTAGTTCCCACGGATAACTTGGCGAATGAAGGGCAAAAGATCAAGGAGATCAACCGTGCTATCAGGTCTTCCCACTCTCTAGCTTAAAGGCCAAGCAAGTGCAAGAACACGTTGCTAGTGATGAAGATAGCAATGTTGATGGAGTTGATGATATGCTCTCTCAACTTGCTCTCTTCACCAAGAACATGAAGTTCCGAAGAAGGAGAAGCTCAATGGGATCAAGTGAGAAGAAGAGGACGTGCTACAATTGTGATGAGGCAACCCATTTTGCCGACAAGTGTCCTTATGAGAAGAGGCTTGACAAGCCTAAGTATGAAGAAGGTGCCAAACCAAGATTGAAGCCCAACCCCATCAATGAAAGATACAAGAGGAACAATAGGCGTGATGGTAAGGGCTTCCTAGGCCAAGAATACATATCCGACAATGAGGAAGAGGATGAAGAGAAGGTGGTTGAGTGGCGGTTTGGCCTTTGCCAAACCAGTCTCTCTTCACCTATGACTACACCAAGGACTACAAGCGACTCTCCTAACCCCAAGGTCACTGCCACTTGCCTCATGGCAAGGAGCTCCAGGACGAGTCGGCGTGGAGTGTGGGGATAAGGAGAAAGTGGTGGGTGTGACCGGTTTGGCATATGTCGAACCCGGTTCACCTCTCACCTACGACTACTCCAAGGACTACATCGAGAGTTCTCATATTCCCAAGATCACCGGTTCTTGTCTTATGGCAAGAAGCTCCAAGGTAATTGTCTCTCCTCCATCCCTATCTAGTGTCTTGTATGATCTTGAGAGTGACCATGATAGTGATAGTGATAATGATGAATTTGGTAAAGAATATATAAAAGAAATGTATGCTATCATGAAGTCTCTTCCTCCCATTGCTCGTGCTAGAGTCAAGCAATTAATGGAACTTGTTAGCTCACGCGATGAGACCATTGATAGCTTGGAATCTCATATTGATGATGAGAAACAAAGATTCAATCTTCTTGAGCAAGAGCTTTGTGAGGAAAAGAATACCAACTCTTTTCTTAAACTACAAATTGAAATCTTTGAAATTGATAAAGAAAAATACATGGACACTATTGATAGGGCTAACTCATTGTCTCAAGAGCTTGATGTCTCAAAGAAAGAGCTTGAAGTTGCTCATGCTTCTCTTACCAAGGACCTTGAGCACCTTGAGAAGGCTAGTTTGCTTGTCAAGCGTGAGCTCATAAAACTTGGAGAGAACCATGATCAACTTCGGTGTCCTATGAGAAAGCTCTTGGTACATTGAAGGATCCAATTATAGTTGAAAACGATTCTTGTACCTCTAAATCTACCTTTGATCAAGCTCACCTCATTTAAGAAAATAAGAAGTTGAAAGAGCAACTTGAGAAAGAGCGTCGTGCACCTACCTCCAAGGGAAAGACCCTAGATGAGATTTTATCCCGTCAAAAGACGAGAGTTTCCAAGGAAGGTGTTGGTTTTGATCCAAAGAACAACACGAGCTATGCCATTCCACCGAAGAAGATAACCTTTGTGAAGGAAGGTGACAAGGTGGTTGACCGGGTCAAAAAGAATGTGGTGAATGGGGGATCCATGAGGGCCAATCCCAATCACAAGTATGCGGGAAAGTCTAATCCTTCCTATGTGCTATGTAAGGGCACTCAAGGAAATGTATATGCCAAATATGTTGGCCCTCGAAATGGTTATGCTTATAGGTGGTACTCAATTTGGGTACCTAAGGATCTTGTTGCTAATGCTAGGGGACCCATTACTCAATGGGTTCCTAAATCAAAGAATTGATTTTGTAGGGTTATGCCTCTGGTGGATCAAAATGGGTGTTTGATAGTGGATGCACCAATCACATGACCGGAGGTAGGAGTGGGCTTGACCAATTAATTCACGATGTCAACTGAACGTCAAGCATCACTTTTGGAGATAACTCAAAAGGAAAGGTTCTTGGTTATGGTAAGTTGGTAATTTCCAAGGTTTTGACTCTTGAGACCGTCATACATGTTGAAAACCTTGGTTACAACTTGCTTTCTATTAAACATCTCGCAGATGCCGGCTATGACTCCTATTTCTCTAGAACTTTTGTGAAGGTCCTTAGGGGTGATGATCTCAGCTTGGTTCTCATTGGACACGTGGAAGACGACCTTTATGTGGTGGACCTCTCGAAAGAGAGTCAATCTCTTCCTACATGTATAATGGCCAAGGCTGACAAGGGATGGCTTTGGCATCGTCGCCTAGGCCATGTCAACATGAGAAATCTCAATCTCCTCCTAAAGGGTGAACATATTCTTGGACTAACCGGTATCTCCTTTGAGAAAGATCGTGTGTGTAGTGCTTGAATTTCAGGGAAGCAAATTGGAAAGCATCATCCTTCCGTTACCAAGGTGGCCACGTCAAGACCCTTGGAATTGCTCCATCTGGATCTCTTCGGTCCTTCGACATATGACTCTCTTGGTGGAAGAAGATATGGTCTTGTCATTGTTGATGATTACTCAAGGTATACTTGGGTCTTTCTTCTCAAGACGAAGGATGAGACTTTCAAGGAATTCATGATCTTCGCCAAGCAAGATCAACGCACTCATGGAGTGGAGATCAAGACTATTAGAACCGACAATGGCACCGAGTTCAAGAATTACACCATGCAAGAATTTGTTGAAGATGAGGGGATCAAGCATGAATTCTCAGCTCCTTATACCCCTCAACAAAATGGTGTTTTTGAAAGGAAGAACCAGACAATCATTGAGATGGCAAGAACAATGTTGAGTGAATTAAAGTCCCTCACAATTTTGGGAGAAGCTATTGCTCATGGTCCACTACACGAACCGGCTCTTCCTCCGTGCTCCCTTTGACATGACTCCATATGAGATTCTCACAAGTAAGAAGCCCAATGTCAACTACTTCCGTGTCTTTGGGTGCAAGTGTCTCGTCAAGAACAAAAAGGAAAATCTCGGTAAATTCAAATCTAGAACTATAGAGGGTATTTTTGTTGGTTATGCGGAAACCTCTCATGCATATAGATACTACAACCACTAATGGTTGTGTTGAAGTATCTTGTGACGTGGATTTTTTGGAGAATAATGGTCCCCATGAGGGGCAAGTTTCTTCTCGTGATGTAGGAGATGGTGATTCTTCTCAAGTCATCAAGTTGATGGGTATTGGGCACATCTTGCATACCGAGTCTCACATTCATGTTCAACAAGATTATGGGGGAGAATCAAGCTCAACTCAAGAAGAGCCGAGCTCTACCCAAGTTGAGCCATCAAATGCATCACAAGATCAACATCTCTCTCATGATGCCTTGCAAACCGAAGAACAAGAACCAAGCCCTCAAACCCTTGAGCAAGACCAAGTAGAAGATCAACCTCCATCTCAAGGACAAGCTGTAGGGGTTCGTAGCATGGAAAACAAAAAATTTCTATCGCATACCAACAAACAAGCCAAGATCTATCTACTAGATTGTAGCAACGAGTCGATGGAATAACTTACCCTCGAAGATTCCAAAGCGGTTAACGAGAGCAGATTCTCGTGGGTGATGTAGTCGTACTCTTTCCGATCTCAAGATCGTAGAGCGATCCTTCGGCGCCACGTTAGGAGCGCTCCCTTGATCGGTCACACGTTCGGTACTCGACGAAGACCTTCCTCTCCTTGTTCCAAAGAAAATGGAGGTTGTAGCACTCTCCTCGCGATTCCGTGACAACGGCGTGGTACCTAAGTAGAGGGAGATCCCGAGGCTTCGCCTTAAGCCGAGCGAGTATGGTGGAGTATGAGAGAGAGCTATTAGTGGTCTAGGGTTTAGACACACCAATTAGAAGGCTCTAATCCAAGGCTAGTGCAATTAGAAGCTCTAAACCAAAGCGGCTCTAAACCGAGTCTAGGGCTAGGATTTAGATTAGAGGATAGGAACTTGTGTGTCTAGAGGAGGAGGCCCTGCCTCCTTTTATAGGTGGGAGGGCGGCAAGGGGGGAGTCCCTCCCAAGTCGGCCTTGTTTGGCTACCGGCTTGAGGGACTCCTCCCCAAGTCGGTTCCAACCACCTCTTGCTTGTTTCCCACAGTTTCTGTTCCCACGCTCTGTTTCCACGTTTCCTGTTTAGCCGTTTGACTTTCAAACTGGAAGTTTCACTTTTCAGTTTTGGAACAGCAAGAACACTTAGTACATGATGCAATCATTCAATATGTAATGAAACATTCATGTACCCTCCCCGGAGTGCTAGGACAATCCGAACCTTCTAGAGCATTCCGATGAAAACACGGAATCATTCCCGAACTCAAACGAGACTTTCCTTATATGAATCTTATTCTCCGGACCATTCCGGATCACCTCGTGATATCCCGGATCCCATCCGAGACTCCGAACAACATTCGGTCTCTTTCTCATAATACCATAACTACTCAAACAACGTCGAATCCTTAAGTGTGTCTCCCTACGGTTCGTGAATTATGCGGACATGATCGAGACACTTCTCCGAACAATAACCAATAGAGGAATCTGGAAATTCATATGACTCCCACATATTTCTACGATTACTTTGCGATCGAATGAACCACTTACATACGATACCAATTTCCCTTTGTCTCACGATAGTTTACTTATCCGAGGTTATGATCATCGGTATCTCTGCATACCTAGTTCAACCTCGTTAATGATAAGTACTCTTTTCTCGTTCCCGTGATATGTGATCCCTTGTGAGCCAGTCACATGCTTGCAAGCTAATTGGATGACATTCCACCGAGAGGGCCCAGAGTATATCTATCCGTCATATGGATGGACAAATCCCACTCTTGATCTATGTGTTTCAACCAATACTTTTAGAACACTCAATGCCACCTTTATAGCCACCAAGTTACGGTGTGGTGTTTGATGTCATCAAAGCATCCATCCGGTAAAGGTGATATGCATGATCTCATGGTCGAAGGAATTAGGTTACTATGTATCAGAAAGCATATAGCAATTGAACTATTGAAATGACTTGATCTTTATGCTACGCTTATCTATAGGAGTATGTCCATCACATCATTCTCCTAATGATATGATCATGTTGTTAATAACATCTCTATGTTCATGATCAGGAAACCATGATCATATATTAACCAACAAGCTAGTTTAACAAGAGGCTTTACTAGGGACTCTTATTTTAGTTTACAAATCACACAAGTATTAATGTTTCCGGTTAATACAATTATAGCATGGTATGTAAACATTTATCATAAGTGTGAAGATATGATAATAACCACTTTATTATTGCCTCTTGGGCATATCTCCAACAGTCTCCCACTTGCACTAGAGTCCATAATCTAGTTTCAAACCTTTGTGTATATAACACCTATGGATTTCCGGTGTTGTATGTACACGATTGCTAGTGGTAAACTTATCTCCGGATCTGACACTTCCAGGTCCGTGTGTAATTGCATGTCTTTGCATCTCTACGCATCACTCATTCTCTAATGAGATGGCTTTGTATAAATTTGGTCTTTCGGTGTGACATTTAGTTCTTTGGGGTTAAAACATGTTGATAATATTGTCGCACAATATATCTTCATAGTATTATCCCACTGTGAACTACACTTAGTTTGATAACAAACTACTTGACACAAATGCCCTCTTTTGCTGCTAAAATAGCAGTCATATACTTAGCCTTTTGTTGTATTATCTGTCACAATGTCTTAACTTTGGAACTCATCCAAATCCATTATGGAACTCACTTTCCATTATATTGTGCCACCCTTAGTTTAGATTGAGATAAACTTAATTTGTACTTTGTGATAAAGCTAGTATCAATGTAGTACTTTTACAATGAACTAACCATCTATTTCTCACTTCTACAAATATTATACTCTTAGTTCTTCCAAAAGATCATAAGAATATCCTTACTATTGTCCAATGATCATCTTACGAATCATTACGTATATGCTCACAACATTTAGAGCATAGGACATATCTGGATTTGTACATATCACAATATGATTGATATAAATACTCTTTGTGATTTCATACATCAAGTATCAATCTATACTTGATTATTTGTTTCACTTTACCAAATGTCAATACACTTGAATATATCATCAACATTGAACTCTTTCAATCCTTTACTCGTGCGACAAGAACCTTTTCTTGTAGTTTCTATATTGAACTCATTCAATATCTCGTCTATGTACTTCTGGCACAACCATATTAGCGTCTATTGATGCCAAATATTTGGGTTTTGCCTAAGTCTTTCATCGGGATGAAATTCTTAATATGTGTTAATAAAAGTTACATTATTTCCAATCAACAATATGTCTTCCACATAATGTATTAGAAACATGTCTTAGCGCTCCCACTTAATTTCTTCCAAATGCAAGCATCTTCATTGTCTCTAATGAACTTTTAAACTCCTTTAACAGTTTCATCATAGTGAAGATTCCAACTCCGCGATGCTCACTTCAACCATTGAAGTTTGCATATGCTTTTAGCATCCTATGAATTAACAAAACCCTATGGACCGTGTTATGCACATGTCCTAGCTAACGATTCTATCAAAAGAACTTGTTTTATTTATTCAACTATCATATAACAAAATTATATGTAGTGGTTGCTACATTAATCCGTCTAGACTAAATATCACTATGAAAGATCAAATCTTGTCATAGTCAACCTTTGAACATTGTTGTGAACTCTTTCCCAACATGTCGACTATTTCATAGATGTGCAACATCCATGTCTATTTCTTTTATAGATCCAAACACAACTGTAAGGTCTTACACCTTTCTCGAGGGTCCTTCAAGTTCAAAACTTGATTTCTTGTGTATGGAACTATCACGGATTTTATGGCTTCATGCCATTTTACGGAGTCAGGGTCCATCATCGCTTCTTTGCATGTACTCGGTTCATTATTCTCAAATAATGATTCAACCCTCAAATCTTGGTATTTGATTGTTTACCCGACCTACTTGTTTCAATAGGAACTTGGATCTCCGTGACCACAACCTTTGAGGTACGTGAGCCATGAGCATTGTCGCTGCCTCCGGAACACTTTTCGGTGCTACGCAACTCTGCACATATAGCTAAGTTTCTTTTAACCTTATCAAAGTTCTATTGTCCTCCCACTTAACTTTTCATGAAAAATTCCTTCTCAAAGAAACTTGACGTTTTAAGTGACAAACACTTTTGTCTCCGATGTTATGGAGGATTACTTAAGTTTATTGAAATAACATACAAAGACAGAGTTCATCCGACTTTGGTTGCAAACATCTTTCTTATGCAAAGCATACCAATGTTTTAAGAAAGGACAACTTGGTTTTATCCCAAACCATAACATATGGTGTCATTTCAGCGGATTATGATGGAGCTCTTTTCAGTGGAAAACGGTAATCTCTAAAGCTTTTAATCTTTAAAATATAATGGCAGTTTTATGAATTATACCTTTGATCTTACCATGTCAAACAAGGTTTAATTACATATCTCGAACGCTCCATACTCTTATGGTGTTTCGGAAATGCAAATCCACGGAACGATTCCTTAAATCTTAGGTATTATGCTAAACTTGTAACTTAAATATTTTCCTTTATGATCTTATCATAAACTATTCATATTCTTGTTACAATGATTTTGCACTTCATCTTGAAAGTCTTTGAACTTTTCAAGTGTTTCATACTTTATCCTTATTAAGTAAATATTCATATATTCACTCAAATTTTTGGAGAAAGCATATGAAGTTGAAATCCATCGCTCTTGACTACACATAATGGAATTCGTACAACAATATGTACAAGTTCCAATAAGCTAGTCATTCGTTCCCTTTTGGCCTATGAACGAAGTTTCAATTATCTCTAGGAAAGTTTCACAAGTCATGTGATCAAAAATCAAAAGACTCCAAAATTCCATCCACATGGAGTTTCTTCATGTTTTCTTTCCAATATAATTTAAGCGCGATGTCACTTCCTAAGTGATCTTTCAATCAATTTGTCTTCGACATTTTTAGCACTAGTTTTATGGATGTGATTTCTCCAACGAGATTTGTGAATCATCCATCTTTTATGGATTACGGCAATTATTTGAACAACCCTTTTGTTCTCATAATACCTGATAAAACAAATCTTGAAGGCAAGCTTTGATGTTTAACGAGCAACACAATAACCCTTTATTTGTTCTCGATGAACATCATCACATATTCTTTTGCTAATTACTTAGGCCACTGTAGTTCATGAATTCTGTTGTTTCGTATGACGATTCATACCAACAAATTCAGTATCAAATACTTAGAAACCACATTGTTTAATAAGCAAAGAATATAGCCATAACCCGTATATCATCTATATACTCAAGCTGAACAATTCTAGTCTTTTCTTTTCTGCCATATATTTATGAGATTCTCTTTCAGTATTTCCTTTTCTATTTGAACGAATCTATCAACATCAATAGTGGAGTCATATATATGACATATAGTCCAAAGCGTGTATAGTTAAATACCAATGTCTTTGGACTTGCACTTTGAAGTAGATCACCATCATCAAATGTTTGGTGCTCTTTCAAATTCCTTTCTTTAGTAATCTGTTGGTGTAGTAAACATTTTACCTACATCAAATATTCACCCTTATCATGGAATTATCCATGACCAAGCTACTTTTAGCTTATAACGGTGAACCATGAGTATAATGTTGCTCTCCAAATCCTTTTGGACGATTAGGACAACTAGTGTCTCCAACCTTTTGCAATTTCTCATCAAATATGAGAACATGACTTTTGCCATATTATACTCTATCATGTTGTAACCAAGACTTTGTTTCAGATATCACAATATCTTCCACACATCATGGTTTCTGAAACAACTCTTTCAGATCCTAGATAACCTTGATATTAAGAGAATCCTTTGAATATCAAGAATCATGGAGACAAACATGATACTTATATACTAACACTTGGAATTGTTACTCTTGATTTAATACTAATCATTAAACTTCATGGAGTAACGAATTTCTTGAAAGTTTGCAATAGGACTTTTAAACTTTAGATTAACACTTCAAAACAATACGATACCAGTTAAGAAAGAACTAACCAGAATTCTATAGTTCTATCATCTCAATTATAACTAAGCGCCAAGGTGGTAAGCGGATGCCAATGACTACAACAACTATGCAAATTCACTTTGATTTAGTTTATGATAAATTGAGTTCTAATTAATAATTAAATTAATCTAGGTGAACTCCCACTCAAAACAATATGCCTCACATTGTTTTAGTGATCACACGAACCAAATCCACCACATCAAAACCGATCATCACGAGAGTTGATATAGCTTCAATGGCGAACAATCAACATGTTCATCATATCTACTATATGACTCATGCTCTACCTTTCGGTAATCCGTGTTCCTGAGTCCATGTCTGTACATGCTAGGCTCGTCAAGATCAAACCTTAGTTTCCGCATGAGCAAATCTGGCTTGCTCACGTTGTATACACTTGTAGAATCTAACACACCCGATCATCACGTGGTGCTTCGAAACAACAAGCTTTAGCAACGGTGCTAACTAAGGGTGAACACTTTATGACTTGAAATTCATGTGCATGAGGGATCATATTATAATGCTACCGTCATCTACTAAGCAATACAAGATGCATAAAGGATTAACATCACATGCAATTCATAATATGTGATATGATATGGCCTTTCTTCTCTGTGCTTCCGATCTCCATCTTCTAGCACGAACATGATCTCCATCATCACCGACATTGCATCAAGGTCAATGATGCTTATCCATGGTTGTCGTCCACCGGCTTCAACTATTACAACTACTTTGAATAGACACGCGGGTCTTAACAGAATTTAAAGACAACCATATGGATCCTGCCGGTTGCCAACTTACAATAAGGAACATTGCATACATCATATATAATCACAATCATGGCCATATCACATCACAGCACACCCCTGCAAAACAAAGTTAGACGCCTCTAATTTTCTTTGCATGTTTTACGTGGTTTGGGGATTTCAATAAGTGTCGTTCTAACTTACGAACAAGAACCACAACATTGATACTAGTATTGTCAATCACCCGTTGTAAATTGAATCTTAACTATGCTAGGAGAAACAGGCACCATAATGCCACTTATGCAATACAAGTTGCATGTCAAGCATGGAGCAAGTCTCATGAGCGATGTCATGTAAGGTTAGCCGGGCGCTTCATCCCAACATACCGCAAGATGCAAGTACACAAGAAGCAATCGACAATAAAGCATCAACGCCCACAATGACCATTGTGTTCTACTCGTGCAGTGAGCTACATATAGACACGGCTCGATACCCTTTGAGGGGTTCGTAGCATGGAAAACAAAATTTTCTATCGCATACAAACAAACAAGCCAAGATCTATCTACTAGATTGTAGCAACTAGTCGATGGAATAACTTACCCTCGAAGATTCCAAAGCGGTTACGAGAGCAGATTCTCGTGGGTGATGTAGTCGTACTTTCCGATCTCAAGATCGTGTAGCGATCCTTCCGGCCACGTTCCTAGCGCTCCGCATGATCGGTCACATGTTCGATTTCGAAGACCTTCCTCTCCTTGTTCTAGCGAATGGAGGTTGTAGCACTCTCCTCGCGATTCCTGACTGGCGTGGTACGGAAGTAGAGGGAGATCATGAGGCTTCGCCTTAAGCCGGAGCGAGTATGGTGGAGTATGAGAGAGAGCTATTAGTGGTCTAGGGTTTAGACACACCAATTAGAAGGCTCTAATCCGAAGGCTAGTGCAATTAGAAGCTCTAAACCAAAGCGGCTCTAAACCGGAGTCTAGGGCTAGGATTTAGATTAGAGGATAGGAACTTGTGTGTCTAGAGGAGGAGGCCCTGCCCCTCCTTTTATAGGTGGGAGGGGCGGCCAAGGGGAGGGAGTCCCTCCCCAAGTCGGCCTTGGTTGGCGCGCCGGCTTGGAGGGACTCCTCCCCCAAGTCGGTTCCAACCACCTCTTGCTTGTTTCCCACAGTTTCCTGTTTCCCACAGTTTCCTGTTTTAGCGTTTGACTTTCAAGCTGGGTTTGACTTTTCAGTTTGGAACAGCAAGAACACTTAGTACATGATGCAATCATTCAATATGTAATGACACATTCATGTACCCTCCCCGAGTCTTGGGACAATCCGGAACCTTCTAGAACATTCCCGATGAAACACGGAATCATTCCCGAACTCCGAAATGGGACTTTCCTTATATGAATCTTATTCTCCGGACCATTCCGGATCACCTCGTGATATCCCGGATCCCATCCGAGACTCCGAACAACATTCGGTCTCTTTCTCATAATACCATAACTACTCAAACAACGTCGAATCCTTAAGTGTGTCTCCCTACGGTTCGTGAATTATGCGGACATGATCGAGACACTTCTCCGAACAATAACCAATAGAGGAATCTGGAAATTCATATGGCTCCCACACATTTCTATGATTACTTTGCGATCGAATGAACCACTTACATACGATACCAATTTCCCTTTGTCTCACGATAGTTTACTTATCCGAGGTTATGATCGTCGGTATCTCTGCGTACCTAGTTCAACCTCGTTACTGATAAGTACTCTTTTCTCATTCCCGTGATATGTGATCCCTTGTGAGCCAGTCACATGCTTGCAAGCTAATTGGATGACATTCCACCGAGAGGGCCCAGAGTATATCTATCCGTCATATGGATGGACAAATCTCACTCTTGATCCATGTGTTTCAACCAATACTTTCCGAACACTCAATGCCACCTTTATAGCCACCCAGTTACGGTGTGGTGTTTGATGTCATCAAAGAATCCATCCGGTAAAGGTGATATGCATGATCTCATGGTCGAAGGAATTAGGTTACTATGTATCAGAAAGCATATAGCAATTGAACTATTGAAATGACTTGATATTTATGCTACGCTTATCTATAGGAGTATGTCCATCACATCATTATCCTAATGATATGATCCTATTGTTAATAACATCTCTATGTTCATGATTAGGAAACCATGATCATATATTAACCAACAAGCTAGTTTAACAAGAGGCTTTACTAGGGACTCTTATTTTAGTTTACAAATCACACAAGTATTAATGTTTCCGGTTAATACAATTATAGCATGGTATGTAAACATTTATCATAAGTGTGAAGATATGATAATAACCACTTTATTATTGCCTCTTGGGCATATCTCCAACACAAGCTCAAGATGGTGTCAATGATCAAGGCCCCTCAAAAGATGAATTTGTTGATCATGAAGGCACAATTCGGAAGGTTAAGGCCGCCTCCATTGCAAGTGGTCTTCAAGTCAACAATATTCTTGGAAGCATATCAAGAGGGATCGAGACCCGTGCCAGGAAGAAGAACCTCACAACCTTTTGTGGGCATCATGCTTTTGTGTCCAACTTTGAGCCCCTTAAGGTTCATGAGGCTTTGGAGGATCCGGATTGGGTCATTGCCATGCAAGAAGAACTCGAGTGTTTCACCCGCAATGAATTATGGTCTCTATGGAGAGGCCTAAAGATCATCGCATCAATGTTATTGGGACAAAGTGGGTGTTTAAAACAAGAAAGATGAGAGCAGGGTCGTCCACGAGGAACAAAGCAAGGTTAGTGGGCGCAAGGTATGCCCAAATAGAAGGTATTGACTATGAGGACACCTTTGCTTGCTTGCGTCTTGAAGCTATTAGTCTCTTGCTTGCTTATGCATCTTTCCATAACTTCAAGCTTTATCAAATGGATGTGAAAAGTGAATTTCTTAATGGTCCCTTGAAAGAGGTTGCATATTTATCTCAACCCCGGGTTTGAAAACTGCGCTATCCCAACCATGTGTATCTACTCCATAAGGCTCTCTACGGACTAAAGCAAGCTCCTCGTGCTTGGTATGAGCACCTTAGGGATTTTCTACTCATGGATGGGTTTAGCGTGAAATGAAATCGATTCCACCCTTTTCACAAAAGCGGGTTAAAGGGGTGGCTTATTGATTGTTCAAATATATGTTGATGATATTACCTTTGGTGGAACTAACGAATCTCATAACAAAGCTTTTGCCGAGTTGATGATTATGAAATTTAGGATGTCCATGATGGGGAGTTGAAGTTCTTCCTAGGCTTCATCATAAAGCAACTTCCTCATGGAACTTTCATCTCTCAAGTACATTAAGGATAATGCTCAATAAGTTCGAGATGGCCAAGAGACATTGAGATATGCTCAATAAGTTCGAGATGGCAGAGCTAATCCCATGAAGACACCCATGCCACTAAATGGACAACTTGGCCTTGGAGTAGGCGAGAAGGATGTGGATCAAAAGGTATATCGTTCTATGATTGGTTCCTTGCTCTACCTTTGTGCTTCTAGGCCGGATATCATGTTAAGTGTAGGAATGTGTGCTCGTTTTCAATCCACTCCCAAGGAGTGCCACTTGATGGCGGTCAAACAGATTTTTAGGTACCTTGTTCTCACTCCTACTCTCGGGCTTTGGTATCCAAAGGGGTCAACCTTTGAGCTTGTTGGCTATTCGGATGCCGATTGGGCAGGTGATAAGGTTGACCGGAAATCAACCTCCGGGGCTTGCCAATTTATTGGTCGGTCGTTGGTAAGTTGGTCTTCCAAGAAACAAAACTCCACAGCCCTATCCACCGCCGAAGCCGAATACATATCCGTGGCATCTTGTTGTGCTCAATTGTTATGGATGAGGCAAACCTTGAAAGACTATGGTGTGTCTCTTGGTACAGTGCCTCTTCTATGTGACAATGAAAGCGCGATAAAGATCGCCAACAACCCCGTCCAACATTGCCGCACCAAACATATTGACATTCGCCACCACTTCCCTCGTGACCATGTCGCAAATGGTGATATCAATCTCACTCATGTGGTACGATGTTCCAATTGGCGATATCTTCGAAGCCTTTGGATGAAGCCGGTTTTTCATGTTGAGGCGATAACTCGCTATCCTAGATCCCCAAAACTTGGATTAATTTGCTTCTTGCACTATATTCTTTCTCTTAACATGCTATGTAGACTAGTTGCGCCGCACATGTAGGGATAGCCATCTTACGATGTCTTGGTTTGATGCATACCTATGTGTGCAACATAAATTGATCTCATGTCATGATATGAGTCCAAGCATCTATCTTTGAGGCGCCATGACACATGTGCTTAAACATAGGGGGAGAAATCCCCCACAACCTCCTAGCCTCCTTTGCTTTTCAATGGTGTCCATCTTGAGGCTCTCTGAGTTTGATCTTCCTCTAGCTCTTGATATCCTCGAATCATGCCTATTGTTGCTCTTTGTGAGGTTGAAATTGGTTCTTTCTAATAGGCATGCCTAGATCACCTGCTTCCTCTACCCTTTTGGAGTCTACTATCTTCCTCTACATGCACATGCCATCCTCGAAAATAACAAAAAAAAAACATTTATGTTGTTCGGTTTTTGGCCCAGTCGAACCGGCTCCTAGACCGGACAGCCCGGTGCCAGCATCGGAAAACCGAACCAGAACCAGAAAATCCGGTCTTAAATACTATACCGGGTCTATCCGTATCTCATGTCTGATTCGTTTTTCGGTTGGCATCCGGTTTTCCGAGCTGTGGACGGGTCCTCGGTTTTGGATCTCCGTTCGAAGAACCTAAAGCGAGTTTCGGATCTGTTTTTTTCTCCCTCTTCTCCTTGGTCCCCTCCCTCCCATAGTTCCACTTCACTTCCCCCGACCTCTCCTCCTCCATTGTCGCCCCTCCCCACCCTCCCCTTCTCTCCTAGGGTGATTCCACCCCTAGGATCCATAGATCGGTCCACCATTTCGTGAGGAAGGACTTTTGGATGCTTTTCACCAAAGGAATTTCTTCATCTCGCGGTGGTTCGGGAGATTTTTGGTGTTCTTCTTCCTCAAGTGCTCCTTGGTGCCTTCCTTCATGGGAAGCCATGTCCTCGGGTACTCCTTTTTCTCCCTCTCCTCTTGTCCTTCTAAAATCCCTATGTTTTGCTATACATTGTGTTGGCTTTGAGAAGTTAGGGGTCCACCTTGTTTTTTTCCACCCTCATTCCTCCATGTCCTACCCACTCTGCTTAGACCTGTATTTGCGCAAGTACTTGAGTCATTGGTACGATTTTTTACATTGCATACTGGCCTCTGTGGATCTCGGTTTGCAACCCTTAGTCTGTGTAGCTTGAGCATGAGGGTAGCGCTCGCTCTGGGCGCATCAAACTCAAAGCTAATAGGGGTAAGCAGCAAGCTTCTCAGGCCGAGGCTAAGGATGTGCCTTGTCAAAATCTGAAGGGTATGGAGATTGGTCAGTACCGGGCTCTCTGCAAGCAGAATCCCTATCGCTTCAAGCAACGCACCTATAAAGGATCTAACAAGAAATTTTGGACTGAGACTCAGGCTATGATGTGGGATCACATTTACACTCAGTTCCGGGTCACTCCTTGTGGACACATTCAAGCTCTCAATATGGAGTGGTTCAATATGTATGCAGCCTCTGATTACTTCTATGTTGATGAAGCTTTGAGGAAAATGGATCTGTTCGACCTCGTCTGTCTCAAGGAGGAATATTACCCCGACTTCATCCATCAGTTCTTTTGCATAGTATATTTTCATGATGATGAGGATCGCACTATGACTTGGATGACTGGCACGAGGCGTTTTCAGGCTACTTATGCTGATTTGGTCGATGTCATGGGATACACTGGTCAAGGCGGAGGCTTCTGTATTCACAGTGAGAAGGTCAATCCCGCTGAGACTCTTGCTTTCTGCTATCCCAGTGATTCTCAGTGGAGTCCTTTGTGCATGACTGGCATGTATTACTACTATCATACCTTGGCCACTATCTTCCGCGAGTCCCTTGTTCCCCGTGTTGGCGATTCCACTAACTGTCGTGGGTATTTTGCCAACTTTTTGTACTACTGTCACCCGGATCGGCTGAGGAAGATTGATGGATGTGACTTTGTGTACTGTGAGCTGCGGCGGGCTACTTTGGACAGGATGACTCCCACTTTCTGCGCGTATGTTCAGAAGCTGCTCAATCGGGTGGTGCCGCCTGGTGTGATGGTGGGAGAACGCGAGGAACAAGAAATGCTTAATCTTTGTCTCCGTGCCCACACTCCTGATGTCCCTGGGATGCAGCCTCCTGAGAACCGCACCAAAGCTGCTCATGATCCTCGGCCTTCTTTTTCTACTCGGGCTGGTTATCGTCGTCCTGTTGGTGAGTCCTCCTCTCACCCAAGGCCGAAGGGTGGTGCCAAAGTTTTCAAGAGGCTATTCGGATGTGTTGTTCTACCTATGATGTTAGTCACAAGGCTTTGGACTTGAGCCAGGAGACTAGGCGCCGCCACAATGAGTATCTTGCGACCCAGAATGTCACTCCTCCACCTGATGGTCCTGAGATGGCCCCTTCCCCTTATGTCAACTATGAGATGCCGCCTCTTGATGATGCTATGTTCTATGGGTACTTCCCCGGTCAGTTTGCTCGGTGGTCTGGTGGTCCCTCTTCGGGGTCATGATGATGATGAGGACAATGATGATGCTGCTGATAGTGACGAGTACTCTGAAGAGGAAGATGTCCCACCTCGGCCTCCTCCTCCGCCATTCTTCTAGTTGGGATGCGTTAGCATCGCTCTCCTCCTCTTCCTTTTTGGTGTCTCGATGCCAATGGGGGAGAAGAATAGAGTTCTATTAGTTATCTACGGGTTCCTTGCCGGGGTTTTCTGGGGTTCGCGGTTAGCACAATGCCCCCTTGCTTTCTCATTGCTTGTTATGGCATTGTGCTTTCCCTTTCTCTTTATGTATGAACTATCTGCTTTTGTTCCATCTGTTGGACAAGTTTGTGCTATGTGTGTGAACCATGGATATTTATATTATGCTATGACTATGTCTATTGTTGTTTATAATATCTTTGAGAACTCTAGCTCGGTTTGTCATCGCCAACCAAAAAGGGGGAGATTGAAAGAGTATTTTACCCTATGCTATTTTTGGTTGACAATGACACCGTGGTTAGAGTGGACTAATGCTATTTCTAGTGTCTTACACAGGTTCTAGTCCGATGCTGTGATGAAAGGTTATGGAGACCCCCATTCGATAATGAAGCATGCGGAGTTTTCCCTTTTTATGTAATTTGAGTCCGGTTAGGAGCTCCGCACTATTAAGAGGGGTTCTCTCGATGAGCTTGTTGGGGATGATCACCTATGCCATATACACATCCCTTTCTCCTACCTAATCCATCACCAAAGAGAGAAGAG
Source organism: Avena longiglumis (assembly GCA_030063025.1). Taxonomy (NCBI): domain Eukaryota; kingdom Viridiplantae; phylum Streptophyta; class Magnoliopsida; order Poales; family Poaceae; genus Avena; species Avena longiglumis. The sequence continues at coordinate 195,174,099 of CP125978.1, forward strand.
AAGAAATCCTATCCATCAAAGCCTTTTACGCAGATCGGTTTTCAGACCGGTTGGACGCTCGGGCCGGATCATGGGTGTCGGATCGAATCGAACTCAAGCGGGTTTTCTGTTTACTCACTCCGAATCTATCCGAGTCTGGTGCGAGAGCAGATTCCGTTTGATCCGGTTTCGGTGAGGACCATCTTGTCCGGTGTGTGAACCAGTCCAAGAACTTAAACCGGACCTTGCGTTTTGTCTCAAAGCGGCTAGTTTTTCTCCTTGAGTATAAATATCCCTCTTCTAGCTTGAGTAGGTTAGGCATTCGGTTTATGTCATTTCTTGAAGCTCTCTCTCTCCCCATTGTTGAAACACAAAAGCTTGAGGATCTCCATTCTACCCAACCAAATCCAAATCCTTTGGTAGAAAGGAAGAGGAGTTCGATCTATGTTTCCACCAAGCCAAAGTTCATTCCCCTTGTGTTTATCGAGTTAGCTTGTTACTCTTGGGTTTGTGGAAAACCCTAGGTGGCTAGGGTCGGAGGCATTCGACATGTGATTTGCTCCATGGAAAGTTTGTGAGGGTTTGGAGACTACCTTAAAGTCTACCATGATTAAGTGAGCTATTACTTCATGGGATAGGCTCGGAGAAGAAGGTGAGCCTTTGTGGCGCGTGAGGAATCCTTCGTGGAACCTCACACCTCTCCAACGTGACGTAGCCCCCTTCCCAAAGATGGTGAACACGGGAATACATCTTCGTCTCCGCGTTCTTAGGTTATTCCTTAACCGATTTCTTACTTGTGTTGCTTATCTTGTGATAGCCTTCGAGCTTGAAGTATCTTGTACATCATCTAGGTTGCCTCACCTAGTTTGCATTTAGGCTCACTTATATTCCGCAAAGCCTAAAACTTGCAAAAGATTATGAAGAATTTTGTAGAAACCTATTCACCCCCCTCTAGGTTAACCATCGTACACTTCAAACACATTCTTATCTTGATATTTAAATGAGGGATCATCTTATTATGCTAATAAAACGCCAAACAAGCAATATAAGATGCTATCAAACATCACATGTTTATTAGTGAAATGATATGGTTCCCGCATATGATCTCTATCATGTGCATCGTGGTATGATCACTATCATACCTATATGTGTACGTCCAAGGTCTATGAAACTTACACATTATGTGTGTTGTAAGTATCATCTCATACTTCTACTTACAACATCACCATATCATAACACTAGCCCAGCAACAATCTAAACTAGACGCCTCTAATTTATCCATTGCAAATTTTACGTGGCTTAGGGCTTTCGAAGATAGAACCGTTCATAACTATGAACTTGAACCACAACATGATAACCAAATTGTTGACAACTCGTTGCAAAATAGATATTAACTATAGTAGGACAGATAGACACCCGCTAGCCACTTATGCAAACTAGTTGCATGTCAAGCGTGGAACAGGTCTCATGTGCGAGGACATGTAAATTTTGTCCGGGCCGCTTCATCCCACTATGCCACCAATATCCAAAATTACAACTAAGGAGCAACAACATGATCATCATCTACCACATACTCATATGTGTACTAACTGTGTAAAGCATCTACGCATAGTTTCGCTCGATACCCTTTGTAGGGTTGTGACATAGAAAACAAAAAATTTCTACCATGGGAACAACTATGGACCAAGATCTATCTACTAGATACAAATGGCGGCGGATGTATATCCATAGATAACATACCCTTGAAGACCGACAAAGCTTAACGAGTTAAACTAGTGGTTGATGTAGATGATCTCTGCCGATCTCAAGATCGAGAGGAAGTCCTAAGCGCCGCAAATTAGCGGCGCATCCGTGCTCGCACACGTCAAAGCACCAAGCAACCTCCGCCTCCTCGCTCATCAATGTAGAGGAAGCACAATTCTTTCTTGCCGAATAGCCATCGGAACATGTATCTTGCTAGTCCGAGACCATGGGGATAAATTCTAGAGGGAGAGAGATCCTTCACGAGGAGGTGTAAGTGAGAGAGGGTGCCTTTTATAGGAGAGGGACCCCAAGGGGTGTGGCAGCATGGGGCTTCCCTTGCCTCCCTATTCATGTGGGTGGACACTCCACTCACAAAAACCTCTTCATTTCCCTCCACTCAAAATCCCACTCAAACTTGCAATTAAATTTCCACCAAATTTAATGCAAACTCTCGATAAATAAAAGTCTTTTATTTATTTAGAATTTTTCAATTACTTTAATGACAAACATTCACATATAACCCCTTGCTAGAATTCTATTTCACATGCATAACCATTTTATGCAATTTCACTGAAAACTTTGTTTGGTATCTAGTGAAATAAATTCCTGCGCTTGTTATTCTTTCCGGCATGAAACTTTTGCTCCAATTGGATGTCAGTGTCTCTTAAGTGTGTCACCCTATGGTTCATGAATAATGCGAACATGATCGAGACCCCTCTCGGATCAATAATCAGAAGCGGGATCTGGAGACCCATACTAACTCCCACACATTCAACGATGACTTTCTTGTGATCGTCGGAACCTTTTGCGCTAGTATCTTAATACCTTTGTTTCGTGATATATTACATGTCCAAGATTCGATCATAGGTATCTCCATACCTAGTTTGATCTCGTTACTGTCATGCACTCTTTTCTCATTCCCGTGATATAACATTCTAGTGATCAAATCACTTGCTTGCAAGCTAACCAATGTGATATCACCGAGAGGGCCCAGAGTATATCTATCCGTCATCGGGATGAACAAATTCCACTCTCGATCCATGGGCCTCAACATAACACTTTATTAGTTACGAACCCATCTTTATAATCACCACATTACGGTGTGGCGTTTGATGTTATCAAGAAACTCTTCTGGTATTAGTGATTGACATAATTTCATGGTCTAAGGATTAGGATCACTTCGTAAGTTGTTATAGCAATATAAACTCGATGACTTTGATCGTAATGCTATACTTCGGATGAATGTTCATCACACCATTACACTAATGTTGTGATCCAGTTATTAACAACATCTAATGTCCATGATCAGGAAACTTTGATCATCTTGTTAATCAACGAGCTAGTTTATGAGAGAGGCATAACTAGGAACTTTCTGTTTGTTTATTAAACACACATGTATTAATGTTTCCATATTAATACAATTATAGCATGCAAAAAAACATCTATCATATACTTGGAATCACATAATAAACACTTTATTATTGCCTCTCAGGGCATATTCCCTTCAAGGTCGTTACGGGTAATGTGAGTTGCAAAAACTTTAACAATTTGTTTAGTAGCTTGATCGTCTTTGCACATCTTATCAAAAGTAAAATAATAAAATCATACTTCATAAAATTCAGCAATACTTTAAGCCATATGTTAGTAAAAATAGAGATCGGAGATTACCTTATTTCTTCTGCTCTCTCCCCAAGGTCTTCTTGAACACTCTTTATTTAAAACAAAAACAAAAATTAACAAGACTAACATAATTTAAAATTTTATTTCATATGGTTGCCTCCATGAAGCGCTTCTAGTTAAGGTCAATTATCTTGACCCAGATGGCAATCATTTAGGTTTGAGGTGGAATACCTACTCCAAAATAGTTATCTTTCAAATTAATTATACCATCATCATCATTAGGCATGGCCTTCTTTTCCTGGGAAATGGACTATAAAGGATCTCTAGATGGTAGTCCAATTCTTACATTCCCTTCATGTAAATTAATTAAATCTTTAATGGTTCTTGGGAATGGCCTACCTAAAATTATAGGTGCTATGGGATCTTCGGAATGTCCACAATAACAAGATCAATAAGTGCGGGACTAACTTTTATTTCAACAACTATATTTTCTTTGATCCCAACAATTTGTTTATAAGTTGAATCCTCTAGGTGGAGTCCTAATTCAGTGGTAATAAATGGCCCCAAGTTTAACTTGTCAAATAAACATTTGGAAATTGTTGAGGCAGCACTTTCAAGATCACAAAGTGTGGATATCTCATTAACTCCCAACTTAACTTTAATAGTAGGCTCAAATATATCATCTAGCTTAGCAGGAAGCTTATCAGCTAGTCTTTTGTACTCCAACTCTATCTCATGAACTTTAGATACTACTTATTGTATAAATTGTTGGTACATAACATCGTTACCTTGTTCTATACCGGGATTATTTTTGATGACATCTTCAATAGATCTTCCACGGTATACTCTGGTGTTGGCGCATTTCTGTAATCTAGATCTTCAGGTTTCTCTTCATTGGTTACAACCCTCATCATCTTGAGGTCTTCTACCGGATATGGCTCAGGTTTTCCAGCAAACTTTGCTAGTATGTGTAGGGTCCCAACCTAATAAGGTAGAGTCCTCCTGTGTTTTACAATGCTAGTCCCTGGATCAATAGCTAGCATCCACAGTTAAGATGTAATATCAAGAAACAAAGGTCATAATATAACTTTATAACCAGGAATAACATAAGTTTATTACATCAATCATAGCTCATTTGGCTATTACATTACATTGCAGCGGAATAACTATGGTCAAGTGGTCCTTCATCTTCAAAGTACCACAGGCAGATGTTGGTTGTAGACTTTGTAATCCTAAACAATCAATCTTCACTAAAATCAATCAAACACGCAACATACAAATTCTGACCACAAAGGGTCAATACATTTGAATTGTATTGGCAAGTGATACTATGGTAATATAGTGGAGTCTATCATCTATATGCATTTTGGCTAAGTGGAGTTGAGGCTTGCATTGCTCAAAATATATTTTCCTTAACATTTTGAAAATACTAAGTTCTTGCTTGACAAAATCATTTTCCTCAATCAAAGATTTCAAGATCCTTGTACCAAGCCATCTCTCCATCAATGATTGAAGAATTCAAACAACCCTTGTTCAAACCACAAGTTTTAATTTAGAAATTTGAATGATGAGATTCTTGATTTCTTCGTGTCTTGATGCTCAAATTGTCCTTTACCGGGGACATGGCTAAGTACTTAGATTTTACACTCTGCGGTGGTGCACTTTACCCACAAGACTTGGTTTCCCAAGACAAAATCTTTGAAGCCTTCCTTAGACCAAAATGGGCCAGCGTTCCAACCTATCAAACACTACCACCCACTGTCCATTTGGCTAAGTTCTTGCAACCTATATGATCATGGCGAGCCCATATTGCCAAGTGGTTGCACTTGAAGCTTCTCAACATTTGACATCTCAAATCCCTTTGTTTCTGGGTGGCCATCCACAAGTGTGATACACAAGGTTCACAGTCCCTGGCCTTGTGTAACCACTCAACATATCCCAATCTTTCCATTCCACCCAGGTGATTCATTAACTTAGTTGTTTTATTAAACAAAACATAAGTCCTTAGACTTAGAATATTTTTCCATAGTGTGAATATATATTCCACCCATGTTTTCTATTAGCTAGGCTAAGCTTGGTAGTAGTAGGAATCTCTAACTTAGGAAAATCCTACTAAGGATTCATCTACTAGGATTTCCTATAGCAAGGTCTATACTTAGCAAAATCCATGCAAGTTTTACTTAGCAAAATCACTAATGCATAGAGAAAGTAATGGGACAAAAGTATGAAGCATCACTTGCCTTTTTTGGTAGGTAATGGTGGTTCACTCCTTCTTCTCTTGCTCTCCTCTCACTACACAAATCAATCAAGCAAACACAAATTCAATTCACATTTCCAAACCAAGTCAAAGTCAAACAATTCTTCACACACACAAAGTAATGGAATCTAAGTCATGCATGGGAGCATGCACAAGATAGTTTTATTTTGCAAAGGGGTCTCCATGGGGTTTCTAAACTTTGTAATACCCAAATTGGTCATTTACCAAAGTGGCAAAGTCATTAGCAAGAGGGTTTTGTTCAAATACTATTTTTAAATCCATTCATCATTTTATGTGGTGAAAAATGTTTTTATTAAGGCAAAACTCTTAGGTTGTTCACCAAATGAGTTGCTATTGCAAAACTTGGTGTTTTTAGGTCAGTAAGTTTGGTCTAAACTTTTCCTTAAAGTTTTCTTTTCATAAACATTTTCATAATAAAAACTATTCTTTTTATTTGGCTAGAAAATGACTAAGTCAAGTAATCTAACCTAAATCTTACAAAAATCATTTCTAACACCAATGGTTGGTTCCTAGGGTCAGTAGGGTCACAACAAACCAATTGGCAAAGGTTTGATCTCAAAATTCATTTTTAAATGATTTTTCTAATGTTAGCAAGCACACAAAAGAATCTGCAAAATCAAACAATCTATCAAATACTATTTGCTAAACTAAGGGTAGGGTTGGCTAGGGCTTGTTCTCCTGAATTCATTGATATAAAATTTGCCAAATTTGGACGTGTGGATCAAAAGATATAAGGGTTTGAAGTTTGTAAATAATTCTGATTTCAAATTCTAATTTCAATCTATCTGGTGACACGCGGCGGCTTCCTATTCGTCGGTACCATTTCGGTTGGATCACGCGATGACAGCCGTTGGATTAAGTTAAATTATGCGGTAGAGGTTACACCGCTTGATTAAATTCTATTGTGGCCTTACGATGGCGATCTAGCGGTGCTAGGCACACCACGAGATGGCGGCGCTGTGGCTAACATGGCGGAGCGGTCGGTCAACGACGGAGGCGGCCTTCTGAGGTGAGGAGAAGAAGGAGCTCACGGTTGTTGGCGGCTGCTGATGCTCAACGTGGTGCGGGGTGAAGGCGCCTTGGGTTGGCGGGATTGCTCGCGGAGTTGGTCTTGCGACGGGCGGCTGCGGTGAAGTCGAAGACGAAGCTAGAATCACCGAGACAAGCGAGGCACACGGTCGAGCGCAAGGACACGAAGAAGGCGTGTGCATGAGCGAGAGGGTGGGTGGTGGAATTACGGAGGAGCTCGTCGGCGAGGCAGACGGCGGCGCTTCGAAGTTTGTCGTAGCCGAGGCTCTGTGGCGCCCGGTCAAATGGGTGGTGCGGAGGAAGGTGCAGGAGTGGGGAGTATGCTGCGTTGGGGAGGCAAGGAGGAGCAAGACACGGCGAATTCTTGCCGGGCGTCGTCGGGACAAAGCGATCGAGGAGAAATTAGGATGGACGGAGGCGTGCTGGGAAGGAAGCAGAGGGAAGCGGAGAGGGGTGAGTGATTAAATGTGCATGATCACGCAGCTTAACTTCAGCATTAAGGAGAATTTAATTTGGAGGATTCAATGGCGAGCGGGAAGAACGGTCCACAGAGGGTGAGGGCGATGAATAGTGGAGTGGGGCCGTTCGTCGGTGGAAAAGCGTTTGGTGGGGTCCTCACAGTCGTGTATGCGGGTTGAGTATGCGGTGAGGAAAGCAGTTCGAGGGAGCAGGTGGGCTGGACTGATGGGCCGTGGGCTCTTTGGGTTGGGTCGGTTTTCTTTTATTTTTTCTATCGCTTTGTTTTATTCTTTTCTATTTTATTTTCGATTTGATTATTCAAACACATGATTCAATCAACCAAATAAATTCAAACCAACATCACACTTCTCAACTTTTGAACTTGATTACATTTAGTAACAAATACCAAAATTCTAAAATAAAATAATATTTTAATTCATTTTAGGATCCATTCATTAATTAAATAAAATGTACCTTTAGTTATTTATTTTAATAGGGTTTGATTTATTTGATAAAACACCATTTTAAATCCAATATTTTCAGAACAAATCAGTAGGTTTTATTTGGAAATAAATAGTACTTGGATACTTGTTTAAAACAAAATATTATTTTACTTTAGGGTCCAATAATAATTTTATAAAATGGGCCTTAGTTATTAAATCAATTAGAGTTTGATTTTATTATTAAAACATTTATTTGAAACCTAAATATCTTCAAAACCAAAATAGTAAGTTTAATTTGGGAAATATATAATATTTTGGAAATTGTTTTTAAAACAAAATATCCTTTTATTTTAGTGTCCATTATTAATTATTATAATAGACTTTCATTAATAAATCCAATAGGATTTGTTTTATTGAGATATTTATTTTTAAATCTAAAACAAAGCCAAAACACTTTAGTAGGTTTTATTAGAGAATATAAAATACTTGGAAAACCTATTTTAAACAATTTAATAAGTTTTGATGTTTTAATTAAAATGGTAAAGTCTTTTATTAAATAAAATTGGATATTAAATCCTTATTAACTTATTTTAAATAAACCTTTGCTAAATTTATTTAGAATAAAATGTTTTAATTCAAAACTTGGCCAAGTTTTAATTTGGCTTTATAAAACAATCTTTGTTTATAAAACCATATTTTCTTTTGAATACCAAATTATTAAAGGATCAAGTAATAGTATTTCCAAAATATTTTTAATTTCTTTTATTAAATGTTTATCTTTATGAATCCTTTTAAGATCTTATTTGATTCAAATGGGTTTGAAGTCCTAATTGAATTCAAAAAGTTAATTTCTGGCTCTGAAATTTAAACAAAGTTTTAGTTTATTCATTTATTTTCACATTGCAAGATTTGGAAAATCTTGGGATGTGACATTTCCCTTAAAATAAATCTAGTCGAGATTTGGGAAGGCTAGGGTTACAAGCAAGTTTAAAACAACTAGGGTACTACCACCCTTAAAATTTTCAAACAAAATTACATTTTGTCCTTCTTGAAAACTTCTCTAAGCAAACTTTGCATGTGTCCTTGGTTTCCATCCTTGACTCATGGGCCAAGGTTGAGATCCTTCATAGACTTGTTTAACTTGTTCTCCATCCTTTACGGACAATTGTTTGCATAGTGGCCTAGTTCCTTGCATTTGAAACATGTGATAAGGTGATATCTCTCATAGGCTGGTTTATCTTATGCTTCATCTTTTACAGGCGATTATTTGCATAATGTCCTAATTCTTTGCGATGTTGCACATCACTTGGCTGATATCTTTCCTTTCCCTTGGTATCATTGTCTCTTGTTTGTTTCCTTGGTTCTTCTTCTTTTCTGGGCACTCATTGGCATAGTGTCCCATCTCTTTGCATTTGAAACATTGCACCTGTGTAATATCCTTCTTGCTAGTGTTGGGAAATTTCTTCTTCTTCTTGGGTCTCTCCAAAACTAGGAGTTCTTCTAGTTCATGTTCTTCATAGGTGGGAGATCTTTCTCTCTTCTTGAGGCATTGATCTTCATGTTCCTTGGATGCATGATCCTTGTATCCTAAGTATGGCTAGCTTGGGTTCCTTCTAGAATAACATCTTTGTCATCTGGTTGTCATTAGCTCTCTGGGAAAAGTTTTCTCTCATGTTGGTCATTTGGGTAACTAATCCTTGCAACAATTGGGATTGAAGTTTCAAAATCCTTTGTATGGCGGTCTAGTCCATTGTTGTTGGCTAAAAGCTGAGTTGTTTCTTGGTTCAACTGGTTGCAGGGTTGCAATAAGTTCTCTCATGTTGTCCTTTTGGTTGGTGTTGATGTCTCTTGGAGTAGTCATCTGTTTGGGTTTGATAGGAGATTAGAATAGGCAAGATATTTCTAAGGAAATATTTCTAATCACACATTACAATTCACACAAGCAATGTGCAAGCAAACATAAACCAAACATTCACAATCAACTTTTGCACTCAAACAACAAGGTTCAAGCACTTTATTAGGCAACAAAATATTTTTGTTACACCACATAAGTTGGTGGTTTGACTTAACTAAAATATGGTGGTCCATCTATATGGTTCACTTGTGATCTTTCCTTCCTTTATGATTCTTCTTGTATGAGATCATGGTTTCCTTGAGAAAAACTCATTGGTCACAAACTTCAAAGTTGTGGATGGTTCCTTCTTATTTTGCATTCCCTCAGTCTCTAAACCTTGAGTAAGATTTTCCTTGTCTCACTTGTAGTCCTTAGTGGTATCTAAGTTGGAAGTCCTTGGTGAAGATGCTGAAGATGTTGAAGTCATTAGAGTTGAAGAAGTTGAAGAAGTCCTTTGCACATGGTGTAGTCTTTGGCCATGGGTAGGTTCTTTTTCATCAAGTTTGAAATAGAAGAGATGTAGAGTTGAAACCAAAATGGTTAAGGAAAGAGGTTACAAGTGTTTTTTTGTAAATATGTTTTGGATCAAAATATAACTCCTATTTTTCTAAGGGTTTTTGTCCAATCCTAGGGTTTACAAATCCTACAGGCAACACAATGCTCTGATACCATCTGTAGGGTCCCAACCTAATAAGGTAGAGTCCTCCTGTGTTTTACAATGCTAGTCCCTGGATCAATAGCTAGCATCCACAGTTAAGATGTAATATCAAGAAACAAAGGTCATAATATAACTTTATAACCAGGAATAACATAAGTTTATTACATCAATCATAGCTCATTTGGCTATTACATTACATTGCAGCGGAATAACTATGGTCAAGTGGTCCTTCATCTTCAAAGTACCACAGGCAGATGTTGGTTGTAGACTTTGTAATCCTAAACAATCAATCTTCACTAAAATCAATCAAACCTGCAACATACAAATTACACCACAAGGGTCAATACATTTGAATTGTATTGGCAAGTGATACTATGGTAATATAGTGGAGTCTATCATCTATATGCATTTTGGCTAAGTGGAGTTGAGGCTTGCATTGCTCAAAATATATTTTCCTTAACATTTTGAAAATACTAAGTTCTTGCTTGACAAAATCATTTTCCTCAATCAAAGATTTCAAGATCCTTGTACCAAGCCATCTCTCCATCAATGCTTGAAGAATTCAAACAACCCTTGTTCAAACCACAAGTTTTAATTTAGAAATTTGAATGATGAGATTCTTGATTGCTTTCGTGTCTTGATGCTCAAATTGTCCTTTACCAGGGACATGGCTAAGTACTTAGATTTTACACTGCAGAGGTGGTGCACTTTACCCACAAGACTTGGTTTCCCAAGACAAAATCTTTGAAGCCTTCCCTTAGACCAAAATGGACGTTCCAACCTATCAAACACTACCACCCACTGTCCATTTGGCTAAGTTCTTGCAACCTATATGATCATGGCGAGCCCATATTGCCAAGTGGTTGCACTTGAAGCTTCTCAACATTTGACATCTCAAATCCCTTTGTTTCCTGGGTGGCCATCCACAAGTGTGATACACAAGGTTCACCAGTCCCCTGGCCTTGTGTAACCACTCAACATATCCCAATCTTTCCATTCCACCCAGGTGATTCATTAACTTAGTTGTTTTATTAAACAAAACATAATCCTTAGACTTAGAATATTTTTCCATAGTGTGAATATATATTCCACCCATGTTTTCTATTAGCTAGGCTAAGCTTGGTAGTAGTAGGAATCTCTAACTTAGGAAAATCCTACTAAGGATTCATCTACTAGGATTTCCTATAGCAAGGTCTATACTTAGCAAAATCCATGCAAGTTTTACTTAGCAAAATCACTAATGCATAGAGAAAGTAATGGGACAAAAAGTATGAAGCATCACTTGCCTTTTTGGTAGGGAATGGTGGTTCACTCCTTGATCTTGCTAGTCTCTCACTTCACTACAAATCAATCAAGCAAACACAAATTCAATTCACATTCCAAACCAAGTCAAACAAACAATTCTTCACACACACAAAGTAATGGAATCTAAGTCATGCATGGGAGCATGCACAAGATAGTTTTATTTTGCAAAGGGGTCTCCATGGGGTTTCTAAACTTTGTAATACCCAAATTGGTCATTTACCAAAGTGGCAAAGTCATTAGCAAGAGGATTTGTTCAAATACTATTTTAAATCCATTCATCATTTTATGTGGTGAAAAATGTTTTTATTAAGGCAAAACTCTTAGGTTGTTCACCAAATGAGTTGCTATTGCAAAACTTGGTGTTTTTAGGTCGATAAGTTTGGTCTAAACTTTTCCTTAAAGTTTTCTTTTCATAAACATTTTCATAATAAAAACTATTCTTTTTATTTGGCTAGAAAATGACTACGTCAACTAATCTAACCTAAATCTTACAAAAATCATTTCTAACACCAATGGATTTGGTTCCTAGGGTCAGTAGGGTCACAACAAACCAATTGGCAAAGGTTTGATCTCAAAATTCATTTTAAATGATTTTTCTAATGTTAGCACACAAAAGAATCTGCAAAATCAAACAATCTATCAAATACTATTTGCTAAACTAAGGGTAGGTTGGCTAGGCTTGTTCTCCTGAATTCATTGATATAAAATTTGCCAAATTTGGACGTGTGGATCAAAAGATATAAGGGTTTGAAGTTTGTAAATAATTCTGATTTCAAATTCTAATTTCAATCTATCTGGTGACAGCGGCGCTTCCTATTCGTCGTACCGTTTCGGTTGGATCACGCGATGACATCCGTTGGATTAAGTTAAATCGTGCGCGCAGAGGTTACTTATCGCTTGATTAAATTCTATTGTGGCCTTACGATGGCGATCTAACGGTGCTAGGCACACCGACCACAGATGGGCGGCGCTGCGGTGGCTAACGGTGGGCGGTCAACAACGGAGGCGGCGCTTCTGGGGTGAGGAGAAGAAGGAGTAGCTCACGGGTTCGGCTTCGCTGATGCTCAACGTAATGCAGGGGTGAAGGGCGCCTGGTTGGGCGGGATTGCTTTCGCGGAGTTGGTCTTGGCGACGGGCGGCTCGGTGAAGTCGAAGAAGCTAGGAATCACCCGGAGACAAACAAGGCACACGGGGAGCGCAAGGACACGAAGAAGGCGTGTGCATGAGCGAGAGGGTGGGTGATGCAGAATTACGGAGGAGCTCGTCGAAGCGAGACGGGCGCTCGAAGTTTGTCGTGGCGAGGCTCTGTGCGCCCAGCGGTCAAATGGGTGGTGCGAGGAAGGTGCAGGAGTGGGAGTATGCCTGCTTGGGGAGGCAAGGAGGAGCAAGACACGGCGGAATTCTTGCGAGGCGTCGGGGACAAAGCGGTCGAGGAGAAATTAGGATGGTGAGGCGTGCTCGGGAAGGAAGCAGAGAAGCGGAGAGGAGAGTGGCGATTAAATGTGCGTGATCACCGGGCAACTCATGCGGCATTAAGGAGAATTTAAGCTGGAGGATTCAATGGCGAGCAGGGAAGAGCGGTCACGAGGGTGAGGGCGATGAATAGTGGAGTGGGGCCGTTGCGTCGATGGGAAAAAGCGTTTGGTGGGGTCCTCTGGTCGGCGTCATGCGGGTTGAGTATCACGGTGAGGAAAACAATTTGGCGAGGAGCAGGTGGGCTGGTGATGGGCTTCGTGGAAATTTCTTTGGGTTGGGTCGGTTTTCTTTTATTTTTTCTATGCTTTGTTTTATTCTTTTCTATTTTATTTTTTGATTTGATTATTCAAACACATGATTCAATCAACCAAATAAATTCAAACCAACATCACACTTCTCAACTTTTGAACTTGATTCTGTTTAGTAACAAATACCAAAATTCTAAAATAAAATAATATTTTAATTCATTTTAGGATCCATTCATTAATTAAATAAAATGTACCTTTAGTTATTTATTTTAATAGGGTTTGATTTATTTGATAAAACACCATTTAAATCAATATTTTCAGAACAAATCAGTAGGTTTTATTTGGAAATAAATAGTACTTGGATACTTGTTTAAAACAAAATATTATTTTACTTTAGGGTCCAATAATAATTTTATAAAATGGGCCTTAGTTATTAAATCAATTAGAGTTTGATTTTATTATTAAAACATTTATTTGAAACCTAAATATCTTCAAAACCAAAATAGTAAGTTTAATTTGGGAAATATATAATATTTTGGAAATTGTTTTTAAAACAAAATATCCTTTTATTTTAGTGTCCATTATTAATTATTATAATAGACTTTCATTAATAAATCCAATAGGATTTGTTTTATTGAGATATTTATTTTTAAATCTAAAACAAAGCCAAAACACTTTAGTAGGTTTTATTAGAGAATATAAAATACTTGGAAAACCTATTTTAAACAATTTAATAAGTTTTGATGTTTTAATTAAAATGGTAAAGTCTTTTATTAAATAAAATTGGATATTAAATCCTTATTAACTTATTTTAAATAAACCTTTGCTAAATTTATTTAGAATAAAATGTTTTAATTCCAAAACTTGGCCAAGTTTTAATTTGGCTTTATAAAACAATCTTTGTTTATAAAACCATATTTTCTTTTGAATACCAAATTATTAAAGGATCAAGTAATAGTATTTCCAAAATATTTTAATTTCTTTTATTAAATGTTTATCTTTATGAATCCTTTTAAGATCTTATTTGATTCAAATGGGTTTGAAGTCCTAATTGAATTCAAAAGTTAATTTCGGCTCTGAAATTTAAACAAAGTTTTAGTTTATTCATTTATTTTCACATTGCAAGATTTGGAAAATCTTGGGATGTGACAGTATGAGAGCTTGGCTCTTAGCAACTTTACCCAATTGAGCCTCCACGGTCTTTGTTATTTCCTGTAGAGCCTAGACAACATTTCTAATTGCGATGGCCTAGTTAGTTAATTTCCCTATACTACTCCCGTGGTTCTCCGTAATTTTAATAAGCATATTGTTTTGCTTGGTTTGGCCTTAAATAAATGTTTTAACAGTTTGTTCCAACGAGAGATTTCCATGGTTTCCTCCATTATTATTATCATAGCTATTATAAGGAGCTCCGGTAGGATTTGGATAATGTTTTTGAGCATTAGAAGAATAATGATTTTTCCATGCAAGATTAAAATGTGTACAAGCTATAAAATTAACATCGGTAGAAATAGCATTAACTTGGCTATCATATTTACCTTTTACTATGCTTAGTAGCTTGTCTCCCTTAGATGTAAGATCTTCATTATTTACCTTGGTAATGGAACGTACTCTCTTAGAGGTTCTTTCCATATGACATTGAGCATGTTTGTTTTGCATATCATCAAGAAGTTTCTTTGCAACACTAACTTCCTTTCCCATGATTGTTCCTCCTGCTGCGGTATCTAGCATAGAGTTAGACATTGGGTTAAGACCATTATAAAACAAATGTAATATAAGCCATTCTTCCATCACATGACTAGGATAGTTCATTACGGCTTTTTTCATCTTCTCCCATGCAAGCGCTAGTGGCTCCACGGTCTTCTTATGCGAATCTTATAATATTGGATCTTAGCTGCATAGTCTTAGCTAGAGGAAAAAAATTAGTCATAAAAAAATTAGTACATTCCCCCCAAGATTTAATAGTGCCCCTTGGTAGAGCTAGCAACCAATCCTTAGCATTTACTCTAAGAGAGAAACGAAACAATCTCAATTTAACAGCATTTGGATCTATATCATGTCGCATCATGTGCAAATTTTAGTAAAATTATTTAAGTGCAAACCCGAATCCTCAGAGGATGAGCCCCCAAATTGGTTTTGTTGAACCAATCTTAAAAGGTTGGGATTAATTTCATAAGTTTCCGTATCAACAACGTGCTGAGTGATATGTTCACGAATAAAGTCATCAGTGGGAGTAGCATACTCCCCAACTCTCTTTTGAGCCATGGCTCTTTTATTTTTGGTAATTTTTAAGTAATGAAAACAAATAGAAAGTAACTAATTTTTTTGGGGTTTTCAAATAGATAACAAGAAAGTAAACTAACAACAAGAATAAAACTACAAACTAATAACAAGGTCTCTAGTGACCTCGCTAGGATAGCGAAATTGCTTCCTTGACAATGGTGCCAGAAAAAGGGTTGATACCTTCGATCCGGATTCACAGATGTAATATAATAGCTTTTTCCCTAGAAGACCTAGGGTTAATCGAACCTTGGAAAGCAATGCTAAAAGGAAATAAATAAGGACACGTCTGCAAGACTTTGTTTCTTTGTTTTACCTTTGTTTAACGGACCAATCTAGTTCACTTTTTTATAGTGGGTTGAATCAATGGATGGAGATAGGCTAGGGTTATAGATCCACCTGCAGCTGCACATCATATGGGATAAAAGATAATAATAAACATAGTGATGTGTAATGTTTGAACGGAGATAATCTCTTGTGGGCTACACATCCTAGTATACTAAAGCCCCCATGATGTAGCGGGCATAGCAATAGCATTTTAATCCAACCGAGTGCACACCAAAGACACGGGCTACAAATGATTATTAAGTGAACAACACAGATTAAAGCATTAAGTGGTGATGCTGTTATGATCCCGAAGGGGATGCTAAGTGAAGACCGTACTACCCTTTCTGTCACTGGGATTCCTATGAGATCGCTGCTAGACAAGTATCTCATCTCAAGCCTTTATCAACCCATGGGATCTTGGGTACCTACAAGTACACATATCGAGACAAGAGACAAAGAAACAAAAGATACAAATATCAATTACAAACAAACTACAATACTCACATGATTAGATGCACATAATTTTTGTGAGGTTTCTCCCCAGCCTGCAGCCTGTGAGGACTACTCACTCATAAAAAATAGATCAAGGATAGAAATCATTGTTAAAAATACTTAGATTGAAATCGAATATTCTTACAATGGTAACCAAATCACAAGGAGATCTAAAGTACAAAGCAAAGCCTATGGCTAGTGGAGGTATGGATTGTGGAATGGATGAGCAATGGTATGGATCTCCTTTGGTGGTGTTGTGATGAAATCTGAGAATGACAGCTCTCTAGACGGCGGCCGGAGCCTCAAAATATATAGGCGTCTTCATAATAGTTCTAGGGATTGATGAGAGTAAGCCATCGCACCTGGAGTGGTCCATATGGGGCCTGCCTGCATACCGATGGTCGATTACCTTGATGGCGCTAGAATATGCTTCCCAATTACTTGGACATGTGGATTTCCTCTAATTTCCTCATTATGACTCCTGATTTTTTATTAATACCCGTGATTTCCTGCACAACATAATTCAAAGCAAGGTTTTGCATATATTTGCAATTATTAGTCATTAGTGGCAAGGATTGAGAGTTTCTTGTCAATTGCTTGATTAAAATCGTTTAAACATAGAGAAAGATGGCAAATTTGAGCCATCAAAGCCCATCGGATAAAGAAAGGCTACAGTGTAGTTGTTATCCAACCCGGTGCCTTGGAGTGCAAGACACGTAAGTCTGGTTTTTTTTTGTAGAACTCTATAACCTTTCCGTCTAGGAATTTTCCCTATAACCCTAGGTTCTGGCGCCTTTATAAGACGGACCTCTGGGATCCGTTAGAGCATAACTCATATAACCTCTCACATCGAACCAATCCCTGTAACTCGGCATATTTCCATTATAGTGATTTATAGCAGGAGTAGGATTCTGCCACCGTCGTGGGATCTGAACCTGGCAAGCTGTGCTATCTCGTACCCTCCCACTCGTCGCCCTCTCCCACCTCTCTAAACACGCTCTATGAGGAACCCTCCATGGTGTAATTGTCGGCAATACCATGACACCATATTGGCAAGGTTCGTCGGGTGGACCTAGATCTCCTTGGTGTTAACCATGGAGTCGAAGGATTGCTCGAGTGTGTTCTGCTTGCTTATGGGAGGAAGACAGTGGTCTGCCGACTCCTTGAGTCTTGCCAGCTCCTCCTGCATGCCAAAAGGACTGGGAGATTTTGTTGAACTCCCAAAAGGACTCGGATCTGGTGAAACTTCCTTGGATGGTGATCATGCTGTTTAGTCCTAGCATATTTATTTAGCATGAGGTATGCGTAATGCAGGACTACTAGGAACCTTGCGAATGCCACGTTGCCAAGAATGGTATGGTATTGGGATGGCGGTCTACTACCTCCAACTCGGCGTTACTTTGAAGTTTTGGGTGTCTTAGAAGATGGCGTTGGTGTAGATCTTGCCGGGAAGATTCCCTTCCTAGTATGATACCATGGAAGGTTGTTTGGATGGCTCAAGGATGGAGATCAATATTAGCATGGTACACAAGGTGTTGGAGATATGAGGTTGATTTATTGCCTCCATCCATGAAGCATTGCTCATCTCGTGGTGACAATTTGAGCTTCAAGCACTAGGGCGTGTGTGGCGTGGGCGTGGGCATGGGACCGAACGAGGGTGGTAAGTTCTATCAAAGGTGATGTAGGACTTAGATCCACTGAGGTACTCAGGGATGGCGGGTGGGGAAGTGACTGCCATGTTGACTTGGCAAGAGATTGTTTTCTAGGTCCAATTGGAAGGATGCCCCTTCTCTATCATGTTCCCCAACGGGTGTGGGTATTACTCTATGCCATTGTTTGGGGCTGCCTGATACGTTGGAAACGTATCTATAATTTTTGATGCCCCATGCTTGTTTAATATCTACTTTGCTTTACTTGTCCAGACTTTGATGTGCCTTTACATGTTTTGGTACTAACCTATTAACAAGTTACATTGATGCGGATGCGATTTTTGCTATTTTTGGTTTCAGAAACGTTAGTAAAGAAATATTCTCGGAATTGGACGGGACAAACATCAAAGTCAATTACTTTCCGTGGGGAACAAGAAGTCTAGAGGGGAGGAGGGACCAAGGGGCAGACCCACCCGGCGTGTGGGCCTAGCCAGCGCACAGCTAATTTCCACCCTTGGCCACCTCTTCGGCCTCCCCCTCCGCCTATAAAAATCCCCCGACGCAGAAACACTAAGTTCCCGGTCAAATCTCCACGAAACCGTCTATAGCCGCCACCATCGTCCCTAGATCGGGGGGTCTGAAGTTCTTCCCGGCACCCTGCCGGAGGGGAGATCATCCTGGAGTTCTTCTCTCCGGTATGATGCATGAGTAGTTCCACCTTGGACTATGGGTCCATGTAGTAGCTAGATGGTTGTATCTCTTCCTTTGTGCTTTCATGTATAGATCTCGTGAGCTCCGTTCATGATCAAGATCTAATCTATGTGTAATCATGCATGTTGTGTTTGCGGGGATCCGATGGATATTGAGATTATTATGTTGGTTTGATTAATGGTTTTGTCTTTATGATTCTATCATATACGTATTGTTTGTGATCTTGCATGCTCTCAGTTTTAGTAGCTATCTTGGCCAAGTAGTTGCTCTGACTCAAGAGGGGTATTTATGCTCGATAGTGGGTTCATGCCTCTAGTTTCCAAGGAAGTGAGAAATCTCTTGATTTGTAGATGTGTTGTTGCCACTAGGGAGAAAACAAGTGTCTCTTGTTCATGGAACATGTGGTATTTACCTTACACACTTTGCTAAAAGGTTATGCATTGCTTGCAACTTAATACTGGAGGGGGTTTGGATGATAACCTGAAGGTGGACTTCTAGTCATAGATGCAGTTGGATGGAGGTCTATGTATCTTGTTGTATTGCCCAATCAAATCTCATAGGATCTTTATGAATAGTAATTGCATTGTTATGTCTTGCTCAGTTCCTGTCAATTGCCCTGCTATAATTTGTTTACCCTTCATGCCATGTTGTTTATCTAAGGAGAGCACCTCTAGTGAACTATGGACCCCGGTCCAATCTTTACCATTGATACATCTTCCACTGTTACTTGTTTACTTGCTGCAAACCATTACCTTCCACACCATACGTTTAATCCTTTGTTACAGCAAACCGGTGAGCTTGACAACCTCACTGATTCGTTGGGGCAAAGTCTTGAGTTTGTGTTGTGCAGGTCTTCGCGTTGCTTGCAACACCTATGTGACGTTTCCTTCCTCCTTCTGGTTCGATAACCTCGGTCTCTACTGAGGGAATACTTGTTGCTTGCTGCATCACACCTTGCTCTTGGGGTTTCCAACGAAGTGCTCCACGTCAGCACCATCAAAAAGTTTTCTGGCGCCGCTGCCGGGGAGGCCAAGGACGTCTTCACTAGGGGAGTCCTTCACTTCCTTTCTCTTTACTTTTTTTTATTTTGCTTTGTTTCTTTTGCTTGGTTTTGTTTGCCTCTTTTAAAAAAACCCAAAAATTGGTCTAGTTTGGTTTGCTTTCTTTATTCAAAAACACAAAAAAATAGTTCCTTCTCTAGTTGCTGCCATGTTGGGTTTTGGACCAACCTTTATTTCCCCTATGGTAGAAATCTCCACTTTTAAGCAAAAAAGTGAAGAAAGTTTTAAAGAAGCTTGGTCTAGAATCTTTGCTTTTCAGAAGGAAACTGAGCCTAAGGTAAGCCTTAGTTTGGTTATTGATAGTTTCTACCACGATATTGCTCTTCGTTATAGATATTCTTTGGATGTTGTGGCTGAGAAAGATTTTTTGCTATGTACTGAGGATGAAGCTTTTGATGCCATAAGGAAATTAATCATGATCTATGGCACACCTGGCAAGTCTGATTCCTCTTTCATAAATATTTTTGCCAGGTTGAACACTGTAACACCCTCAGAATCGGACCTATGCAAGTTTGAGCAAAATCCGCCAAACCCGCATAGAAACGATTCAAAGGTGCCACGAGGCACTTTAAATGCGGGTGGAAAACAAAGTAATAACATTACACAGCAGTCCTCGATGGGACCCACAGAGATATATATATGGCGACTCCTTGAGTCAAGATTACAAATATGATGTACAAAGATCCAAATCACCTTGAAAGCGATATAGCGTCTGTCACGGACAAGATGCAAATGGGGCTAAGAGCCACGAAGAATAACAGATGGCGTCCATAACCACACTGCCAAGCGGAAGGGTAACCACTAACTTGGCGTCGATCTCAAACCTGCTTAAACAAAGGGTGCCGACAAAGGGCAAAGGAAAAGAAGGCGTCGATCTGAGGCCGATACGGCGAGGCTAGAATTGGTGGTCCTCGCCTACATAGGTATGGTGGGTGGCGGCGGCGACATGCACTAAACAACCTATAGAGACTCGATACAAGCTGGCGGTTATCGAGAGAGGATAAGAATGACCTATCGGATCAACTTGAAGCTAACACCAAACAAACCCATCTGGTGTTTCTCCCTCGAGACCAAGCGAGGAAGTCAACGAGGAACTCATGATTGGCAGTTTTATGTATTCAGTTATCGTTGCAGCAATTACTAGTCAGGTTTAGATAATCATCCTGATAAAATAAGCAGTGGGCACTTTTAGTTAACCATTCCGTTATAGTTGCAACAAATACTAATCAGGTACATATAGCATTAGATAAACCCAAAACCCAGCAGTTGTTGGTACTTTTATTCAGCCATTCCGTTGTAGTTGCAATACTTACTAGTCAGGTACACCTCCAAACAAGCAATTGTGGGCAGTATTATTTAGCCATTCCATTATAGTGAAGCTGGTTACTAGTCATTATAAGTCAAATTTACAGCAATAAACTTTAGTTATGCTTGTCTATGATCGAGATACTGTGCTCCAAGTCGTCCATATCCGCGGACACAGCTTTCAGAAAGTTTTACCCGGCCGGGGTGCACCAATAGCAACACACGCTCGATCAACCTCGGAAAAACCAACTCAAAACCCAACGAGGCTTTCACGACTGAACAATCACAGGATTGAAATATTTGAGGGGCCACCCATTGAGTAGATCCATAGCAGGTAAGCAAGCTCGAGACGGACTCAAGGTTTTGCGACAATGGTACAAAGCGACTAGGAACCCGAAAGTGTGGCTGGGCTTGTCGATACCGCGAAAACATTACGCTTACCTAAGCGATGATGTGTGCTCTCGCACAATTTAAATACATAAAGTAGCATGGCATAAGTACAGGATCGTAAATAAAACCTCAAACTAGTTTGTGGCCCCAAGAAATAAAATGAATCAAGCTCACGGCTCGGGGGTCCCATATACCTCCCGGATGTGGATAGCGCGATAAATCAAGGCAGGTATCAAGTACTCGGGGTCTTCACGGACACAAGTGGCGTTCGAAACCAAATATTTTCTATCACCCACGATGCCTCGCTTATTCAATTTTAGTTGTTAAGCGAAATTAAAGTGACGATAAGTAAAACTAGAATCATCTCCAACATCAACATGCGGCAATACATCAACAATGTGGCATTTGACAACACGTAACAACACTTGAGCAAGCGACTACGGTAGGCATAAGTCCAACTATCTACCAAACAACGGTAATAGGATGTGTCCAAGGCGATATAAGGCTGCAAGGGATATCAGATGCGAAAAACTGAAACAGCATAACACGGATAGCAATAGATCAACAGGGAGGAAATAAAGACTATAAAAGTAAGATAGGTAGAAAGGGGATGCTACTTTGAAAACATTGTCGAAGGTTCAACAGAAGATCGGGTCGACACTCGCATCAACTCAGCGGCCTTATCATGAAGAAGCAAAACACTAGAAGAAACACTTGGATGCAATATTTAATACAACGGCGGAAGATCGGCATGATGCATGTATGATGCATGGCTTAGAGATGCGATGCAATTAGGTTGATTAAAGCGGAACCGGGTCCGGAGCAATTAGTTAGGTGGTTCATGTTATTTAGCTACCCCGCCATTTAAATGTTGTTTAGCAAGACAACAGATGGAACCGGTTCGCTACACATGTTTAAATGAGGCCAATATGAGACTAGATTTATCCGCATAAGGCCCCATATTTAATTATTGGGTGAATCGGCATAAGTCCCCCAAACCACACAATATGCATGCGAGTATGACAATTCAACATGCGACAAGTTTTATATTATAGAATAGGGTTTGAGGAAAAGGGGTCACACATCAGAGGGGGCTCGACGATCTTGGGGTTCCGGGGTTCAGGGTCGGTCTCGGGGTCCAGGTTCGGAGGCGTTCTCGGATAAAGGGTAGGTCTTGGCGCATCCGGTCTTGGTCAAGTTATCGGTCATGGCGCGGGAGAAGCACTTGTCGCGCCGGGGTCTCGGTGTCGGGTGAAGCACTTCAGCGTCTTGGCGTCGGTGGCCTTGTGATGTATCGGTTCGGACTCGGATTAGCACGGTCTTAGCGCTCCGTCTTGATGTCATTGGCGAACTCGGGCTCGATACGGGTTCTTGAACCTTGAGGCGATCTTGGCGTTCGGTGGACTTCTCGGACGATTGCAGACCTTGGCGTCTGGCGGATCGGCCTTGTTGTTTTCACGAGGGGCTTGCTGTTACATGGCGTAGATCATGATTCGCCGGGTCGGGGTTCGCCGCTCCGTGAGGTATATCTTGTCGATTTGGCGTCATCGCCCCTAGTTTTCCTTGACGAAGATCTTGTTCGGTTCGATCGTTGGCATTACTATGTCCGTTCCTTAGCACAGGCTTGGATTGGCACCAAACTATACAGAAGCGACCAGCGTACCTTTTGCAACTCTCACACACATGCAAAGGAGACTACTGAAAGCAGCGGGCGCCATGAGGAAGGGTGGCGGCGGGCGGCGGGCAGCCTGAGGCGGCGGGAGGAGGAGAGACCATGAGGCGACCTTAGGCTGTGGCGGCGCGGAGGCGAGGGAGCGCGGCAGCAGCCGAAAAGCGGGCGGCGATAGAATAAGCGGTCCAGCTGGTGGAAGCAGCGGGCTCGGGGCGCAGAGCCTGGCAGCGGAGGAGGACGGAGGTGCAGTCGGTCTTGAGGGCAGCGGAAGCAGCTGCCGGGCGAACGCGGGCCCAGCAGCTGTGAGGGCGGGCAGACGGCGGAGCGGGAGGCTTCGCGGAGCTCTTGAGAGGAGGGCAGCGAGTGGGGAGGCGGGTGCTGGCGGAGAGGGCGGGGCAGCTGGCAGGCGGCAGGGCTCGGGCAGAGGCGCGGAGGGAGGGTCGCCGAGCTCATGGAGGCGGCGGAGGTGGCTCTAGGGGGCGGTGGAGGCGCAGGAGCTCGGGTCGACAGCGATGGGCTGCGCATGGCGGCGCTGGCCGGCAGCCAGCCGTGGCAACCTGGCGGGCGTGAGGAGCTCTTGTGGGAGGGTTCTTGGTGGTGACTGAGAGAGGCGGAGGAGAAGGCAGGCGTCTGGCGCTGGTTGGGGGCGTGGGGCCCAGGGTGGAGTCCATGATGGGCAGAGCGTCGAGGAGAGGGATCTGGAGTGCGTCGTCTTGAGTGGGGACAGGGGTGGGCTTGAGTGTTGGGGTGTTTTTAGCAGTGGAGGGTTGGGGCTGATGTGGCATCAGGTGGGTGAGAGAGGAGAGGTGAGGTGGAGATATGAGTGGAGGGAGTGAGGTGGAGGCTGGGTTGGGTAGATTAGGTTGGGTGAGTTTAGGGAAAAGGGGTGGGACTGGTTGGACCGTTTTAAAATTCTGGGGCGGTCGTTCGGGTCAATCGGCCCGTTCGACTGCCCCGCCCAAAAATAATTTAATATTTTTATTTGATTGCGACGAACTTTGTAAATAGTTTTGGGCAAACAAAATATCCGGCAGCATCCGGGGTTTTGCGTTTGAATTAAGATGGGGCGTTTGGAAAACAAATCGGCTTTGCGAAAATAACTTTATGCGAACAATGCATGATGATGACGATGCAATGCACAAATTCAACGCGATTTTCTAGTAATGGTTTTGCGGGATGCCACAATTCGACACCACTAACAATGGATCTCGCCCTCGAGATCCGCCTCATGGTACCGGAAGGAAGGTCGGCGATCTGCGTCTTCTCACTTTGTGTAGATCCTCGCGACACCACTAACAAGGGTTCATCCTCCATCTTGAAATCGGCGACACCACCAACAAAGGGTCGTTGTTCCTGATCGTCGAGAGAGCACTCCGGAGAGCC
Organism: Avena longiglumis; assembly: GCA_030063025.1. Taxonomy (NCBI): domain Eukaryota; kingdom Viridiplantae; phylum Streptophyta; class Magnoliopsida; order Poales; family Poaceae; genus Avena; species Avena longiglumis. The sequence goes on from CP125978.1 coordinate 195,198,501, forward strand.
AAAGGACGAAGATAGAGGCATCAACGATAAGGCCACCCCTATCTTCCATGGACGGAGTAAAGTTGCTGGATCCACTGATTCGATGTACAAAAGCAAATGATAAGAGTAGTGGTATGGTAGCTACTCCATCCGCACTCAAACCATTACTACTGCACGAATAGTAGGAGTGCACCCAACTCTCGAGCCGGTGAAGATCTCGACAAGCGAGGTTCGGAAACAAAGGGGTGATCTGGACTGCGCCGGATGCAGCGTAGATGATGTCGTCGCGTCGGAAAACACGGATAGCACAAACAAGGAACAAGAATGATACCACGGAGACGGATTCCTCGGGCGGCTTGAACAGGATGGTAGAACACCGTTATCAAAGAAGGAGCGAAACCTGAAGGTCTGTTGAAACCCAACCACGAGAATTCACAGGTGGAAGAAAAAGGCGAGCGATTCAAAACACGTAGAGGTAAGAGGAGAACAGCGGAGGGTAAGGAGTAAATCGGACCTAATCAGAACTATCCAACGATTTTGCAAAATAATTTTTGACACTCTACTTGGCCGTTAGCTAGGTTATCCTCTGAAATTTGGACTTGTGGGTATACATAGCTAGCGAGCTCGATACCACTGTAACACCCTCGAGTCGGACCTATGCAAGTTTGAGCAACATCCGCCAAACCCGCATAGAAACGATTCAAAGGTGCCCACCAGGCACTTTCGTGCGGGTGGAAAACAAAGTAATAACATTACACAACAGTCCTCGATGGGACCCACAGAACAGATATATATAACGGCGACTCCTTGAGTCAAGATTACAAATATGATGTACAAAGATCCAAATCACCTTGAAAACGATATAGCGTCCGTCTACGGACAAGATGCAAATGGGGCTAAGAGCCCTGAAGAATAACCGATGGCGTCCATAACCCTGCCCAGGCCAAGCCGGAAGGGTAACCCTGCTAACGGCGTCGATCTCAAACCTGCTTAAACAAAAAGGGGTGCCGACAAAGGGCAAAGGAAAAAGAAGGAGCGTCGATCGAGGCGATTACAGCGAGGCTAGAATTCGGTCCTCGCCTACATAGGTATGGTGGGTGGCGGCAGCATGCACTAAACAACCTATAGAGACTCGATACAACTGGCGGTTATCAGAGAGGGATAAGAATGACCTATCGGATCCAACTTGAAGCTAACACCAAACAAACCCATCCTGGTGTTTCTCCCTCGAGACCAAACGAGGAAGTCAACCGAGGAACTCACGCAGTTGGCAGTTTTATGTATTCAGTTATAGTTGCAGCAATTACTAGTCAGGTTTAGATAATCATCCTGATAAAATAAGCAGTGGGCACTTTTAGTTAACCATTCCGTTATAGTTGCAACAAATACTAATCAGGTACAGATAGCATTAGATAAACCCAAAACCCAGCAGTTGTTGGTACTTTTATTCAGCCATTCCGTTGTAGTTGCAATACTTACTAGTCAGGTACACCTCCAAACAAGCAATTGTGGGCAGTATTATTTAGCCATTCCATTATAGTGAAGCTGGTTACTAGTCATTATAAGTCAAATTTACAGCAATAAACTTTAGTTATGCTTGTCTATGATCGAGATACTGTGCTCCAAGTCGTCCATATCCGCGGACACGGCTTTCAGAAAGTTTTACCCGGCCGGGGTGCACCAATAGCAACACACTCTCGATCAACCTCGGAAAAACCAACTCAAAACCCAACGAGGCTTTCACGACTGAACAATCACAGGATTCAGAAATATTTCAGGGGGCCACCCCATTGAGTAGATCCCGCAACGGAGTAAGCAAGCTCCGAGACGGACTCAAGGTTTGCGACAATGGCTGTAAACGACTAGGAACCCGAAAGTGTGGCTGGGCTTGTCGATACCGCGAAAACATTACGCTTACCTAAACAGTACAGTGTGCTCCTCGCACAATTTAAATACATAAAGTAGCATGGCATAAGTACAGGATCGTAAATAAAACCTCAAACTAGTTTGTGGCCCCAAGAAATAAGACTGAATCAAGCTCGCTCGGGGGTCCCATATACCTCCGGATGTGGATAGCGCGATAAATCAAGGAACAGTATCAAGTACTGGGTCTTACGGACACAAGTGGGCTCGAAACCAAATATTTTCTATCACCCACCGATGCCTCTGCTTATTCAATTTTAGTTGTTAAACAGAAATTAAAGTGACGATAAGTAAAAACTAGAATCATCTCCAACATCAACATGCGGCAATACATCAACAACTGTGGCATTTGACAACACGTAACAACACTTGAGCAAGCGACTACGACGCGCAAGTCCAACTATCTACCAAACAACGGTAATAGGATGTGTCCAAGGCGATATAAGGCTGCAAGGGATATCACGGTACGAAAACTAGAGCAACGCAACACGATAGCAATAGATCAGCAGAGGGAAATAAAGACTATAAAAGTAAGATAGGTAGAAAGGGGGATGCTACTGAAAACATTGTCGAAGGTTCAACCGAAGATCGGGTCGACACTCGCATCAACTCAACGGCCTTATCCGCGAAGCAAAACACTAGAAGAAACACCGGATGCAATATTTAATACAACGGGAAGATCGGCATGATGCATGTATGATGCATGGCTTGGCAAGGATGCGATGCAATTAGGTCAGATTAAGCGGAACCGGGGTCCCGACAATTAGTTAGGTGGTTCATGTTATTTAGCTACCCCGCCATTTAAATGTTGTTTAGCAAGACAACAGATGGAACCGGTTCGCTACACATGTTTAAATGAGGCCAATATGAGACTAGATTTATCCGCATAAGGCCCCATATTTAATTATTGGGTGAATCGGCATAAGGCCCCCAAACCACACAATATGCATGCGAGTATGACAATTCAACATGCGACAAGTTTTATATTATAGAATAGGGTTTGAGGAAAAGGGGTCACACATCAGAGGGGGCTCGACGATCTTGGGGTTCCGGGGTTCGGGGTCGGTCTCGGGGTCCAGGGTTCGACGGAGACGTTCTCGGATAAAAGGGGTAGGTCTTGGCGCATCCGGGGTCTTCGGGTCAAGTTGTCGGTCATGGCGCTCGGGACGAAGCACTTGTCGCGCCGGGGTCTCGGTGTCCGGGGTGAAGCACTCGGCGTCTTCGCGTCGGTGGCCTTGACGGTATCGGGTTCGGACTCCGGATTCGGGCACGGTCTTAGCGCTCCGTCTTCAGTGTCGTTGGCGAACTCGGGCTCGATACCGGGGTTCTTCGGAACCTTGAGGCGATCTTGGCGTTCAGGGTGGAGTTCTCGGACCGATTGCAGACCTTGGCGTACGGCGGGATCGGCCTTGTTGTTTTCACTCCGAGGGGCTTGCTGTTCTGTAGCGTAGATCATGATTCATCGGGGTCCGGGGTTCGCCGCTCCGTGAGGTAGATCTTGTCGATTTGGCGTCATCGCCCCTAGTTTTCCGCGACGAAGATCTTGTTCGGTTCCCGGTCGTTGGCATTATTATGTCCGTTCCGTTCCTTGGCAGAGGCTTGGATTGGCACCAAACTGTACAGGACAGACGCGTACTCGGCACCTGCAACTCTCACACACATGCACAGGAGACTACAGGGGAAAACCGACGGCGCTCGCGGGGAAGGGGTGGTCGCGGCGGCGGACGGCGGACGGCCACAGACGGGGCGACGGGGAGGAGGAGGACCCGCGGAGGCGACGCTTTGGGCGGCGCGGAGGCGGCAGAGCCGGCGAAGAGCTGGACAGCGGCGATGGAGATGGCGGTCCATGGCTGAGAACAGCGGGCTGGGGCCGGGCACGGCAGGCGGAGAGGAGGACGGAGGTGCGGTCGAGGCTTGAGGCCTTGGCTGCCAGCCCGGGCGGACTTGGGCGGCAGGAGGCGGGAGCAGGCAGCGGCGGAGCTTCATGAGGCGGCGAGCTCCGAGGGGAGGAGGCAGGTGGGGAGCGGCGGAAGGCCGGAGGAGCGGGCAGCAAGGGCGGCTGGTAGCTCGGGGCAGAGGCGCTGGCGGAGGAGGGTCCGGAGCTCGCAGCGGAGGCGGAGGTGGCTGGGGCGAGGCGAGGCGGGCTTGAGGGAGCTCGGGTGGGCGACGGCAGCTGTCTGCCAGCCAGGCCAGCTGGGCGGCGGTGACGGCCCGAAAGGGCGAAGCGGCGGCGTGAGCTCACTGGGGAGGGGTTTCAGGTCGGACTATGAGAGAGAGCGCGGAGGGAGAAGCAGGCGTCTGGCGCTGGTTGGGGCGTGGGGCGTGGGGTGGGTCAGCGGTGGGCCAGGCGCGTCGGGGAGAGGATCAGGTGCGTCGTCTTTGAGGGGGGGTGGGCTGAGTGTTGGGGTGTTTTTAGCACAGGTGGAGGGTTGGGGGCTGATGTGGCATGCAGGGAGTGGGTGAGGGAGAGAGGAGAGGTGAGGTGGAGAGATCTGATTGGAGGGAGTGAGGTGGAGGCTGGGTTGGGTAGATTAGGTTGGGTGAGTTTAGGGAAAAGGGGTGGGACTGGTTGGACCGTTTTAAAATTCTGGGGCGGTCGTTCGGGTCAATCGGCCCGTTCGACTGCCCCGCCCAAAAATAATTTAATATTTTTATTTGATTGCGACGAACTTTGTAAATAGTTTTGGGCAAACAAAATATCCGGCAGCATCCGGGGTTTTGCGTTTGAATTAAGATGGGGCGTTTGGAAAACAAATCGGCTTTGCGAAAATAACTTTATGCGAACAATGCATGATGATGACGATGCAATGCACAAATTCAACGCGATTTTCTAGTAGTGGTTTTGCGGGATGCCACAAACACTCTTGAGACTAGTATTGCTGCTATAAATAGTTGCTATCACATGCTTAGGGCTTACCATGATTATGTTCCCATAAATTCTGAGCCTTCAAAGTGGTTTCCCACAATCAAAGTCTCTATAAACACTACACTTTTTGATGCTCGCTGTCATATCAGGTCTGAATTTTGCCTCATGCCTAAAGATATTTATGATTCCTTGAGGCTTTCGGGGCTTACTGAAGGAGGAGAGGAAATCTATCTTACCAACAATGCCACTATATTGCCCATTGGAATAGCTGAAGGTGTGTTTACAAAAATCTCAGGGAAAATGGTGTCTACTGACTATCTTGTGTGTAGGCAAAGGACAGATCACACTTGGAAGATCCCTACTAAAGCACCTTGGAGCAATAATAGATGTGGGAAAATGTATTATGCACTTTGCTCCTCCAGTAAGCAATCATATCTTCCCTAAAGATAAAAAGAAAGGTAAAAAAGGAAGGAACAAGAGGGGCAATTCTTCATTTGAAAATACTTTGATTCTTCTTGCTTCTTGTGCCTAACTTAAAGGCGTTATAGAAAAGTACTTGTTGGGAGATAACCCAAGAGTTTCCTTGAGTCTTGGAAGTTATTACTTCAGTAATGACCTCTCCTTATCCTTTTTGTTTGCTTTTTGTGCGAAGAATGACCTCTAATGAGAGGGAAGTAAGATTTGTGGAGTTGCTGTCCCGAAACAGATTTCTGTCCTCCACCAAAAAAATTCTTGGGGAGACTCTGTAACTTGTATTGAGCTCAAAATGTACGAATAAATCCCCCAGTTTGTTAGATAACTTTCGTTAGTTCAACACTTTTTGATTTGAGCAATAGAAGATGTTTGAAAAAATCGGTTTCTACCTGCTGGTCTGTTTTGACAGATTTCTGCTATTATTTGCATTTGCTTCTTATTGATTCCTTTTCGAGTTCTCTTTAGGTGAATTGAGCTTTTTGAAGGAGTTACTAGTATCTTGTGTTTTTAGTGAAAATCCTTACTGTTCCAAAGCTTTAATAGAGGTCTAATATATTCTGAATACACTAATGTTGCTAATGAAGATTGTGTGAAGTTTTGTATGAAGCAAAAATTTCAGGTGTAAAGAGAGAATGATGCAATGAGATGAAGAATGGACAAAATCTCAATCTTGGGGATGCCACCATGGTGTCACCCCAAGAAATATCCAAGAGGTACAAGCGTCAAAGCTTGGGGATGCCCAAGGCATCCCCTTCTTCATCAATAAAAAGCTCAGGTCTATCTAGACACTTCGTTTTTATTATTTCATGCATAGTTGTGTTGTTCTTGGAGCGTCTTAGTTTTCGTTTTCTTTGCTTAGGTTGTTTAGTTTGCTTGAATAAAGTAGTTTGGACCCCCGTTCTCGCTGTGTTGTTTTGCAAATAAGTTGCTTGGTGTTGGAAAGGAGTAGTAAGTTCTTGCTTGAAGTGCAAGAGGAGCTTGCATTGACTGTGACTTAGACTTTAGCATGACATGCTAGGTGTTTTTTAGCATTATGCTTAGATATTATTGCTGTATCATGTCTTGTTCCAAACAATTGTGATTTCTTAGTGTTCCTAGATGAAATTATGCGTTGTTTTAGCATGCAAAATCATAGTATTGTGGTATTCTCCTTTGATGCTTTGCTTGGGTTAACTTGGCACATGATCACACCATGTTATGACTATGACAAGTCACCATTAGCCTCTATGATCATTTAGTCCTTGACTTGTAGTACCACTCTTTGGTTTGATAAGTATGCTTTGTTGCACTGCATGATTTGGCCATTATGCTCTGTTAGTTGGTTGCTCCCAGTCTTTTGCTAGCCTCCACTTGTATGAGTAAGTTCTACTCATGCTTCCAACTCCCAAGAAACCAAGTTATTCCAAAGTATCCACTATAAACTCCTATGCATGGTGTGTTACACCATTCCAAGTATATTCTTGTTTTCAACTATCTTCCAATTAAAAACTATTTTGTTATGTGAAAACTTAGTGATTAAACCCCTCACGAACTTGATGGCACACTTTATTCTTTGCCCCTAATAAACTTGAACCATTGTCACAACTTTGTTGTATATGCTTGCACTTATAAGTTGGAATTAGCAGAACCGTGCTGTCATGGGGAACGTTTTCAACATTGCACTTGTACTCTATACTCAGTTGATATCATGTTCTTTTGTCTATGGATGTCACCGGTGTGAAATAAAAAGGGAAATTGTAAGTCCATGGAGTTTGTATCCTGTGTATATAGAAACGCCTGAGCCGCTAGCCTAAGCCATGCCTAATCATGGTGGAAACTTGCAGCATCACCATAATGAGCTATCTATGAAGCATCCTCAATAAAAAGATATGCATATGGTAAATAAAAAGATTGTTGAGATGCTCATTGTCTGCTTGCCTTGTCATTTTGGTTATGGGAAAGCTCCTGTACCATGTGAAAGGGGTACCCCGTTGGAGGTTCTCAATGATATGCAAATACTTACAATGACAAGAACTTACCTGGACCCAAAGTTGAGTATGCATGAGGTGTGGCCCTCGTATTCATGGGACTTGAAATTGCCAAAACTTGTACTTCATCAAGCATATACTCCTGCTTTGCCACTTTATCCTTAACCACTTCAAGATGCTTATGATAGAGGCAATGAGGGTTGAAAGCTAACAAGTACCATAATTTTTGGGAGATCTTTTTGAAACTTGTAATCCCTGCTTCCTTTACAGAAAGGCCTTTCTTCCACCATTATCTGAGTCTCCACCTTCTACCTTTAGGAACCACTAAGAGAGGATAGTTTTCATTTTGTGTGCAATGTTACAAAGATTATTAATTGATGCATATTGTGATATTACTTGTTCTTATGCTACTTGTTTCTAGTCACCCTTGTGAACATTGCAGGTGTCCTATGCATCTATTTGCTACTCTACGAGGGACAAGCTAACTACCACTATGCTATGTTTTCTGTATGTGAAACAAACAAACGTTTTTCAATGCATGTTATTCATGATCTTTGTTTGTAGCCTTTCACGTTGCATGCATAGTTACTATGTCCTATTGTTACAACTCCATCTTTCATGCACATGTTTAGAGTTCTTTGATCCCAGCTTTCAGTGTTTGCAAATGGTTGGATCTTTATTGTGAGGGTGCATGTCACCTCAAAAATTATTCTTTTATCACTTACCTACTCGAGGACGAGCATGAGTTAAGATTGGGGATGCTGATACATTGGAAACATATCTATAATTTTTGATGCTCCATGCTTGTTTAGTATCTACTTTGCTTTACTTGTCCACACTTTGAGGTGCCTTTTACATGTTTTCTGGTACTAACCTATTAACAAGTTGCAACAGTGCCAGATGCCCGTTTTCTGCTGTTTTTGGTTTCAGAAAAGTTAGTAAAGAAATATTCTAAAATTGGACGGGACAAACGTCAAAGTCAATTACTTTCTGTGGGAACAAGAAGTCCAGAGGGGATCCGGAGCGGCCAGCCAGGGGGGCCAGACCCACCCCAGGCGTGAGTGGGCCCAACCCCGTGCCTGGCTAGGGTTTGCCACCCCTGGCCGCCTCCTCGGCCTCCCCCTTCACCTATAAGAAGCCCCCTATGCAGAAACCCTAAGCACCCGATCAAATCTCCACGAAACCGTCTGTAGCCGCCACCACCATCGTCCCTAGATCGGGGGGTCTGAAGTTCTTCCCGGTATGATGCGTGAGTAGTTCCACCTTGGACTATGGGTCCATGTAGTAGCTAGATGGTTGTATCTCCTCCTTTGTGATTTCATGTATTGATCTTGTGAGCTCCGTTCATGATCAAGATCTAATCTATTTGTAATCATGCATGTTGTGTTTGCGGGGATCCGATGGATATTGAGATTATTATGTTGGTTTGATTAATGGTTTTGTCTTTATGATTCTATCATGTCTATGTTGTTTGTGATCGAGCATGCTCTCCGTTGTTAGTAGCTATCTTGGCCAAGTAGTTGCTAGTGACTCCAAGAGGGGGTATTTATGCTCGATAGTGGGTTCATTCCTCTAGTTTCAAAGGGAAGTGACAGAAATCTCTTCGGTTGTAGATGTGTTGTTGCCACTAGGGAGAAAACAATGGTCTCTTGTTCATGGAACATGTAGACTGTTTACCTTACACACTTTGCTTAAAGCAGTTGTCTGTTGCTTGCAACTTAATACCGGAGGGGGTTCGGATGGTAACCTGAAGGTGGACTTCTAGTCATAGATGCAGTTGGATGGCGGTCTATGTATCTTGTTGTATTGCCCAATCGAATCTCATAGGATCTTTCTGACTAGTAATTGCATTTTTATTCCTTGGTCAGTTCCTGTCAATTGCGCTGCTGTAATTTGTTTACCCTTCATGCCATGTTGTTTATCTAAGGAGAGCACCTCTAGTGAACTATGGACCTCGGTCCAATCTTTACCATTGATACATCTTCCACTATTACTTGTTTACTTTCTGCAAACTATTACCTTCCACACCATACGTTTAATCCTTTGTTACAGCAAACATGTGAGCTTGACAACCTCACTAATTCATTGGGGCAAAGTCTTGAGTTTGTGTTGTGCAGGTCTCCGCGTTGCTTGCAACACCTGTGTCACGTTTCCTTCCTCCTTCTGGTTCGATAACCTCGGTCTCTACTTAAGGAAGACTTGCTGCTTGCTTCTTCACACCTTGCTGTTGGGGTTTCCAACGAAGTGCTCCACGTCAGCACCATCAATGCCGCAGCCACTGGTGGTGGGGAGTTATCCGGTGGTGGTGGAGATCCATATGCTATGGGCCCTTGTACGGTTCCGTACCCTTGGTTTGTTGTGTTGCGCTGCATCTTGGCATACGCGTCCTTGATCTTCTAGAACTCGCGGCAGTCCTTTAGGAGGTGGCTGGACTTTTTTCTTGTCGTCCTTACGGTCGATGTAGTAGTGGATGTTATAAGGACCTGAAAGGCGCTCCATGCCGGAGGGCGCATCATCCCGAGTACGGCGTTGCCACACTTCGATCGTCTTGTCGCTGTCATGGTAGCCATCACCTCGGTATTCCCTGTTGCGGTTGCCTCCATCGTGTTTGTCGGTGTAGGCAGCCATAACAATGTCAACTTCCTCGCGATCCTCATAACCGCGCATTCTGCGCTTGCCTCGGCGGTCGCGTCTACATCCTAGATCTTCCTTGTCATCTGAGTGTGCTCGGCTGTTGTTGATGGTGTCTTCTCTGTCCGTCCAGTGGTTGGCGATGTCCATTAGATGGTCGATGTTTTTGGCCTTGGTACGCCCTAGCTCCTCCTTGAGCTCTTGACAGCACACACCATCGTTGAATGCGTTGATTGGCCGCTCTTCAGAGTCCTCCGTGGAGTTCTTGATGATGGACCATCGCTGGATGTAGGAGCGAAGTGATTCGCTGGGCTTCTGGGTGCAGGCCCTGAGATCTTTGATTGATGTTGGCCGCTTGTACGTGCCTCTAAAGTTTCAAACAAAACTGTACACCAATTCTTCCCAACTACGGACTAAGACAGGGGGAAGGCAGTTAAGCCAAGCGTGTGTGACGCCCTTCAACTGCAGCTCAGGCACTGGATGGTGTGTTTTTGCATCCTCCATGGCACTTGACGGATTGTATGTGGTCATCCAGCCAGATCTTTTGGCTCCTAGAGGTCGTCAAACTTCGGATTGTCCGAAGGAAATTTGAATCCCCTGGGCATCCAAGTTTGTCATATGGCGCGACTGAAGCACCTGGCGCCGCAAAGCTCCATGTCTTCATCATCGAACTCGGAGGAGTAAGTGTGTTTGGCACATGACCTGTGGACCTTGTGATGCATGATTACATCACGGATGTCGTAGTTGTGATCCCTCCACCGCGGGCTGCAACATCACCGCGGTAGGTCATCCTCGTCATACGACGGCGAGTTATTTCTCATGAGTGCTGCATATGTGTTCTTTGGCTCTAGGTTGGGATCTCTTGTGAGTGCATCTTCTAACAATCTGAGTCTGGCAAAGGCAGATCGATGGACGACAGATCGTGTATCCCCAACTAGAGGTTGGTTGGATAGTAGGTACATGGTGTCCACAATAACCACATCTTGCGGCGTCTTGGGTGTCATGTTACCCCGTGAATCCACCGACATGAATGAGAAATCGTGAATCCACCGACATGAATGAGAATCGCGCCTCTCATCCGTGTCTAGGTGATCCAATCGGGAACGCCTCTTGCGAGCCATGACGCTATTGCCCTTCGAAGAGGATCCATCGATGGAGGAGAGTGCTGCCAGTCAGGCACTCTGTTCGTCGGCTGCTTCTTGCGCTCATCGAGTTCAGCCGGTACCGCCTGTGGTTAGTTGAACTCCTTCATGTGGATCCAGTGGTAGCCCATCAGTTTGTCTTAGGACGCGTTATCTTGTAGAGGGTTGCCCTTCAGGGCTTCCCTGACCATGTTCTACTCATCATCCGAGAGGTGGATCTCAGGATGCCTGGTACGGTGCTTCCATTAGCGTTGGGATTGTCGCAATTGTCATTGGCCATGGGGTCGTTGTGGTTTCCGTTGGTGTTAGTGGCATTAGCATCAGGGTTACCACGATTTTCTTCGTCCCCCTTGTTTCCGCGAGTGCCATCGTCACCGTATGCATTGATGGTGGCACACATGTAGTGGTTGGCAAAGTCATTGCTTCCGTAGCTCTCGAGGTCAGAGCCTATGCTTCCTCCTCCATCAGCAGGTCACACAGATCGGAGTCGCAATTGTTGTTTCTACATCTGTTGTCGGTCGAAGCAGAGGCACTGAGCTCTTTCAGGTTGCCGAGTGGTGGAGGAATCCATGAAGCGGGTATGATCGACGGTGGTGTCGATTACTCGGGGAATTGCAGAATACCGATCTTGCTAACCTGGAAATGTAAGTTCCTGATCGTCATGTCGGATCTGTCTCCTATGGAGTCGAAGGCCGGGCATGTTGCCAGTGAGTGGATGGTGAAATCAAAGGAGCTAAAGATGAGAAATCCCTCAAATTAGGATCTATCATAGATCACGGGCGATGGGTCTGCCGAAGCCACCACATAAGCTTGACAGGTTCCCACAGATGGCGCCAATTGATGTGGGGTTAACATATCAATGCCCATAATTTATGGACTTGGTTTTGAGGAAGAACGGGAAGATAGATAATTCATTGGCTAACACACAAGAAACACGAGGAGACAAAGTTTACCTAGGTTGAGGCCCCCGAAGAGAAAATCCTACTCCTTCTTGTCTATTCTTGATTGATGATGAAACCGAAGGTTATAATGGTGCCTTGATAGCGATGGTGCGCAAATGTAATCTGGCAGGTGTAACATCCCAAAAATATTAAACTAGAATCATCAAACTCTAATCACCAAAATTAGGATTAACAAAAACTTTTCTAAATAAAAATATGAAAGCATGCATGTGTGTATGCATCCCATTTTGAATTCTTTTGAATTGCCTTGTTTATGTGTTTCTTTGCTTGTAAAAGGATTCTTAGGTGAAATAAACATCACCTAAACAATCCCCACACTTTTACCAAAGACAAATAAATCAAAACAAACAAAATAAGGGAATGGTCATTTTGACCAATTTAACTCCTTGCCTACTTTGGCTGTCTCTAACTTTTAGAACTTAACAGAAACTTGTTTGGATCTTTGCACCCCTTGATAGTACTCATAACAAAGAATCAAGGCCCACTATGTGATCATCCAGAAACATTCAAATGCATAGTTTAAAGGACAGTTCAAAATTGAATCTTTATCATATGGGAAGATCCCACTTTTTCAAAAACCACTCAAACAAGCTCAACTTTCAAAACCCAAGCATCTACAGACTCACCAGCACATGCCTAGCACACCCACCAAAAATCTTTTCAAAATTCAAAACTTGAATTCTTGCGGCCATTTCATCAAACACTGGAGACAACAAATCAAACTGGCCTAACTTCACTGTTTTGAGCAGTAATTTGGCTAAGCAATGTTCACCATTGATCACCCTTGTCTTTCTTAGTGCCAACCAGTGCTTGGACAAACCCTAGCCCCTACCCTTTGCCCCATGCCATGCCAACCCGAGCACCCCCTTGCCAGCCGACCATGGCTAGCTAGCCAGAGCAAGCACCAAGCCTAAACAACATGTCTAGGACATAGCCCACCGTCCACCGCCACCCCCTGTCCAGCGCTCGAACCCTACCAGCCACTGGACCACACGCCCAAGCCATGCCAAGATTCTCTGAGCGCATGCCGAGAGCGCGCCAGAGCTCCACCCTCGACACACACCCACAGACCGCGCGCCGCCCTCGCCGCATGCATACGCGATCACCATCGTGCCAGGAGACCGCCCGACATCCCCGTTCGCCTCCCCATGCCTCACAGCCACCGCTCGCCGTCGAAGACGCCGCCTCTGCCGCGCAGAGAATCGCATGTTCCAGACTGTTTCCACCGCCACTACACGCGCATTAAAGCCATAGAGCATCGCCATGAGACCACCGATCGATCGCCACCGCCGGCCATGCCTCTAGCAGCCTGTAGCCATGTCGCCACCGTCGCCTGCCCATCCCGTTTGCTCTCGTCGTCGAGACTATAAATAGATGCCTCCCCCGTTCAAACTCTTCACACCATCTCACTCCCCTCTCCTCACTGATCGTTCCACCCCGTTCCTAGAGCAAGGCGAGCAGCGCATCGCTGGAATTTGGCCGGAGCAGACCGCCTCTGAAGAAGAAGGGCGTCGTCGATTTCGTCCACCCCAGGAGAAGCTGCCGGTACCAGGAGGTTCTCCGTCGTCGACTTTGTCGTTTGCCCGCATCGCCAACCCTTGCCTGAGCCCCGGTGATCCTCCCACGACCCCCACTGTGCCGCTAGGGTTCGAGCTCGCCGGTGACTAGTTCATCGTCGACGACGACCCTCAGCCGTTGATCTTACTTCTAATCCAACACACCACGTTGCCCGTGCTTAACCGCACCCTGTCTCTCCGGGCGTGGGATAACAACTTAACCAGCCCACGTGGTTTGTGCTTAGCGTCGGCCCGAAAGATCGTTTCAGCAGCCAGTCGTTTGAATTTAACTTTTCGATTTTAATTCAAACATAGCTCTGTACCTAGTTTCAAAAATCAACCCAGCTCAATTCAGTGAACCAAATTGAATGAAACCAATTTTGTTAGAAAGGTCTTGAAATGCTGAATCCAAGCCCGTTGGATTTGAATCATTTGGATCTGTTGATCACCCTTGGTAAAAATAACAAGGCAGAAGCTTTTCTGCATTCAAACATTTTTCAAATTTAAACCATAATAGCTTTTGAGTTGATTCCAACTCTCAAAAATCACATTTAACCATACCTTTCAGAATATATAAAAATATATGGGTTTACTTAAAGAAATAATGATCAAGTAATAAAAGGATGCCACATAGGCATTTCTAGTCACTTTATTTAAGTAAAATAAAAGGTTAAACCTTATTAAATTGTGACACCACTTTAAATCACATTCCCATATACTGAAATGAGTGGTGATGAAATGTGTCAACATGATCCCATGTTTGGTTTGGAGAATATTAAATCTTAAGTAGTTTTTCAATGAGTAGAAATTACTTTTCTAAAAATAAAGGAAACTAAACCAAGCTTTAATCTTGTAATGTTAGTGATGATGCTAGATCATCTATAGGACCTTTTTGTGATGATTGAAAATAGTTAAGTATTGTTTGGTGATTATGTACCTCGTATTTATTCATAGACGCTAGTACCGACCAAGGATACGAGGAGGAAGGAGGATACTACGAAGAAGAAGCCGAGGAGAACTTCAACCACTGCTCTGCACAAGCCAAGCCTAATACTACTAGTTGATTGAGCAAGCTGATACTATACCTGTGGCATCCCGCAAAACCACTACTAGAAAATCGCGTTGAATTTGTGCATTGCATCGTCATCATCAGGCATTGTTTGTATAAAACTATTTCGCAAAGCCCGGTTTTGTTTTCCAAACGCCCCATCTTAATTCAAATGCAAAGCCCGGGTCTCCGGATTATTTTTGCTTTGTTGCTACCGGATCAAACGGTCCATTTAAAATAAATAAAATATTTATTTGTTTTAGCGAGCGATCGAGCAGGCCGTGTCGACGAACCACCCCATAATTCAGATCGGCCCACCCTTATTCCTAGTCCCACCTAAAACTCTACCCACCCCTCCCAGCCACATCACTTCCCCCACCCAGACGCCGCCCCCCCCCCCCCCCCCTCCCCCCTACCCTATCCCTGCACGCCACCTCAACCAACCCTCTCTCCACTCCACCAGCTCCCTCTGCCCTCCACCTCAACCGGACCCACCCCCCCCCCCCCCCAGCACACCCCCGCGCCACACCCGCCCCCGGACCCTCTCTCACCTGCTCGGCCCCCCGGCCCCACTGTCCCTCTCTCTCACCCACCGCTCATACCCGCATTCCCGAGTCCCTTCCACCCCGACCCCACCTTGCAGGCCCTCACCCACCTGCCATTCATCTCCCTCGCGAGGCCGCTCTCTCTGGCTCTCTCTCCGCGCGCCCCGCACCCCGTCTCCCCTCCTCCTTCGCCTCTCCCTCTGCTGCCGCCGCTCCTCCAGCGCCCTCGCCACCGGCCGCCTCGCCCCCGCTAGCCCTCCGCCGCCGCGCTAGCTACCCTCCCCGGCCCCGGCGCTCACCACCGCCACCCAGGGCCGTTCCCCGCCTCCGTCGGCCTGCCCCGCCTCCACCTCGTCTCCGGCCACCGCGCCCGCCCGGCCCCTCGAGCCCTCCGGCCTGTGAGCCGCCCGAGCCGGCCTACTGAGCTCCGCCTACCTCTCCTGGTCCCAGCTGGCCGTCGAGTTCTTCCCAGCCACGTGGTGCTCGCGTCCATGGCCTCCCTCTCCACCCAGCCTTCGCCGCCACTGTCCCACGCCCGCGCTCCGCGCCGCTCGCCCGCCCGTTCCGCCGCTTCCGCCGCCTGCCCCGGACGGCCCGCCTCGGCGGCCCGTCGCCTCCGCCCGGACCACCTCGCCCCGGACGCTGCGAGCTCCCGTCGCGCCCCAAGCTTCAGCCGTCCCGCCTCAAGCCGCCGCGCGCCTCCTCCCGGGCAAGCGCGGCGACCAGCGCCTCCTCGGCCCGCTTCCTCGCCCGGGCCTTCCGTCGGCCGCGCCGTACCCGCCCGTTCCGCAGCAAGCCTCGTCACTGTGGGCCCCGCGATGCTGCCGCCTCCTCCGCCTCGCGCGCAGCCCGCGACCACGGCGTCCTCGCCGTCTCGCAGCGTCGTCCTGCGCCTCCCTCCTCGCCGATACCAAGAACAACCGTACCGAGGGCCGAGAACCGAAGATTTCGCGGCACGCCGAGTTCTTCTCGAAGCTGGAACAACAAGATCGTCTTCCGTGGCGGAACCCAAGCGATCCGGTGATTGAAGGCCACACAAGACCTTCACGGAGACCGAAGGCGGTACCAACGTGGCGCTCGTCGAACCACCCTAAGATCTCCGCCTCGGAAAACCAAGGCCGTCGATGTAGGGCGACAAGGCCTTCTCCACGTTTCAAGACACCGACATCGAAGCGACAAGACCGCCACGGACGAGACCCTGAACCACAGGTCCCGAACCGAAGGTCGGTGAAGCGCGAACACGAACCTGCAGAATGCCAAGATCGCCGAGAACGGAAGTGCTTCACCGAACCGTGACCCCAAGGTTTTCCCGGTTTGATGCCAAGGGCACGGATGCGACAATGCCTACCTCACGGGCACCGAGAACTTCCTCGGACGCCCGATCCGTGCCGATGACCGCCAAGACCGCCACCGTCGACAAGAATCCCGTCGAACGCCATGACCGACAACATGCCCGAGGCCCGGATGCACCAAGATCTACCTTTCCGAACGATCGCCGAGCCCGAACCGTCGAACCCTGGACCCTGAGACCGACCCCGGACCCCGGAACTCCAAGATCGTCGAGACCCCTAATGTGTGAACCTCTTATCCGAGAACCCTATTTTATAATATAATAACAACTTGATGCATATTTAATTGTCATCTCGCATGCATATCTGTGGTGTGGGGGCCTTATGCCGATTCACCTAATAACTAAATATGGGGCCCATATGCGGGCAAATCGAGCCTTATATTGGCCTCATTTAAACTTGTGTAGCGAACCAGTACTATCGGTTGCCATGCTAAACAACATTTAATATGCGGGGGTTTAAACAACTTGAACCATATATTAATTGTCGGGACCCCGTTTCCACTTAATATGACCTAATCGCATCGCATCTTTGCCATGTCCTACATCATACATGCATCATGCCGATCTTCTGCCGTGTATTAAATATTGCACCCGGTGTTTCTTCTAGTGTTTTGGTTCTTCGCGGATAAGGCCGTTGAGTTGATGTGAGCTTCGCCCCGATCTTCGGTTGGACCTTCGACAATGTTTTCAGGCGAGCATCTCCCCCTTTCTACCTATCTTACTTTTATAGTCTTTATTCCCTCCTGTTGATCTATTGCTATCTGAGTTGCGATGCTTTAGATTCCGTACCTGTGATATACCGTGCAGCCCTATATTGCCTTGGACACCCTATTACCTTGTTTGGTAGATAGTTGGACTTGCGTCGTAGTTGCTTGCTCAAGTCTGGCGTGTGTCGTCATATACCACGATTGATGATGTATTGCCGCATGTTGATGTTGGAGATGGTTCTAGTTTTACTTATCGTCACTTTAATTTCTGTTTAACAACTAAAATTGAAATAGCGAGGCATCGGTGGGTGATAGAAAATATTTGGTTTCGACGCCCACTTGTGTCCGTAAGACCCAGTACTTGATACTGTTCCTTGATTTATCGCTATCCACATCCGGAGGTATATGGGGCCCCTGGCGAGCTTGATTCCGTCTTATTTCTTGGGGCCACAAACTAGTTTGAGGTTTTATTTACTATCCTGTACTTATGCCATGCTACTTTCTGTATTTAAATTGTGCGAGGTACTGCACACTGTACTGTTTAGGATCGGGACACGATTCCGCGGTGTCGACAAGCCCAGCCACACTTTCGGGTTCCCAGTCGTTCACAGCCGTCTACCCAAACCTTGAGCCCGTCTCGGAGTCAGCTGGCTTCGTTGCGGGATCTACTTAAGGGGTGGCCCCCTGAAATATTTCTGAATCTTGTGATTGTTCAGTCGTGAAAGCCTCGTTGGGTTTTGATTTGGTTTTTCCGAGGCTGATCAAGCGTGTGTTGCTATTGGTGCACCCCGGCCGGGTAAAACTTTCTGAAAGCCGTGTCATGGATATGGGCGACTTGGGCAGTATCTCGATCATAGACAAGCATAACTAAAGTTTATTGTTATAAATTTGACTTATAATGACTAGTAATCAGCTTCACTATAACGGAATGGCTAATAATACTGCCCACAATTGCTTGTTTGGATTGTCACTTGCGACCATTGTACCTGACTAGTAAGTATGGCAACTTCTAGCGGAATGGCTGAATAAAAGTACCAACAACTGCTGGGTTTTGGGATTAACTCATGCTATCATGCACTGATTAGTAATTGTTGCAACTGTCACGGAAGGTTAACTAAAAGTGCCGCTTACTTTATCGGGATGATTATCTAAACCTGACTAGTAATTGCTGAACGATAATCGAATAAATAAAGCGCCAACTGTGAGTTCCTCGGTTGCCTTCCTCGTTTGGTCTTGAGGGGGAAACACCAGGATGGGTTTGATTGGTGATAGTTTCAGGTTGGATCCGGTGAGGTCATTCTTATCCCTCTCTGATAACCGCCAGTTATATCGAGTCTCTATAGGTTGTTTAGTGCAGGCTGCCGCTCAGTCCACCATACCTATGTAGGCGAGGACCGCCGAATTCTAGCCTCGCCGTGTATGGCCTCGATCTTGGCGCTCCTTCTTTTTCCTTTGCCTATCGGCACCCTTTTTGTTAGGGTTTGAGATCGGCGTCGTTAGCGGGTTACCCTTCGGCTTTGGCGGCAGGTTATGGGCGCCATTGGTTATTCTTGGGCTCTTAGCCCCATTTGCATCTTGTCCGTAGCTGGACGCTCTATCATTTCAAGGTGATTTGGATCTTTGTATATTATATACGTATTCTTGACTCTTTGAGTCGCCGTTATATATATATATACGTTACGTGGGTCCCATCGAGGACTGTTGTGTAATGTTATTACTTCGTTTTCCACCCGAAAGTGCTGGTGAGCACCTTTGAATCGTTTCTATGCGGGTTTGGCGAATTTTGCTCAAACTTGCATAGGTCGATCGAGGTGTCTGAGTGGTATCGAGCTCAGCGTTGCGATACCCACAAGTCCACTGTAGGATAACCTAGCTAACGGCGAGTAGAGTGTCCAAAACTATTTTGCAAAGGCGGTTGGATAGTTACGGTTAGGTCTGAATTTACTCCTTACCCTCTGCTGTTCTCCTCTTACCTCGTGTTTTGAATCCGCTCTCGTCTCTTTCTTGAGTCCGAATTCTCGTGGTTGGGTTTGATCGTACCTTGAGGTTTCGCTTCCTTCTTCGATAACGGTGTTGCTACATCGGGTCTTCATGCTATCGAGGAATCCTTCGTCTGTGGTGTCATTCTTTGTTCCTTGTTGGTGCTATCCGGTGTTTTGAGCAGCGACATCATCCACGCCAGATTCGATCGATGCATCACTCCTTTGTTCGAACCTCGCTTGCCGAGATCTTGATCTAATTCGAGGATGGTTGCACGCTCTTCTACTGCTTGTGCGGAGTAATAGTTTGGGTGCGTGATGGATTGGCCCCCATGCCGACTACCCTTACTATTCGCTCTTGTACATTGAAGTGGACGAGAATGCATCAGTTCCCCCTTTCCACTGGAGTTAGAGGTGGCTTTATTTGTTGATACCTCTACCTTCGACCTTTTGTCCCCGGAGTGTTCTCTCGACGATCACGGACAACAACCTCTTGTTAGTGGTGTCGCGAGGATCTACACGAAGTGCGAAGGATCAGATCGCCGACCTTCCTTCCGGTACCATGAGGCGGATCTCGAGGGCGAGATCCCTTGTTAGTGGTGTCGGTGTGGCATCCATAAAACCACTACTAGAAAATCGCGTTGAATTTGTGCATTGCATCGTCATCATCGGGCATTGTTTGTATAAACCTATTTCGAAAGCCGGTTTTGTTTTCCAACGCCCATCTTAATTCAAATGCAAAGCCGGGTCTCCGGATTATTTTGCTTTGTTGCTACGGATTGAAAGCGGTCCATTTAAAATAAATAAAATATTTATTTGTTTTAGCGGGGCGGTCGAGCAGGCGTGTCGACCCGAGCGACCACCCCATAATTGAATCGGCCCACCCCTTATTCCTAGTCCCACCTAAAACTCTACCCACCCCTCCCAGCCACATCACTTCCACCACCCCGAGGCCGCCACCCCACCCCTCCCCTTCCCTCTAGCCTATCCCCGCACGCCACCTCAACCCACCCTCTCTCTCCACTCTCCCTCTGCCCTCCACCTCAACGGACCCCACTCCCCCAAGCACACCAGCGCCCACCCTCCCCTGGACCCTCTCTCACATGCTCACAGCCCCACCCCGGCCCCACGCCTGTCCCCTCTCTCTCTCACCCACCGCGCTCATACCCGCATGCCCCAGAGTCCCTTCCACCCCGACCCCACCTTGCAGGCCCCTCACCCCACCTGCCCTGTTCATCTCCCTCGCGAGGCCGCTCCCTCTGGCTCTCTCTCCGCGCGCCCCGCACCCCGTCTCCCCTCCTCCTTCGCCTCTCCCTCTGCTGCCGCCGCTCCTCCAGCGCCCTCGCCACCGGACGCCTCGCCCCCGCTAGCCCTCCGCCGCCGCGTTAGCTACCCTCCCCGGCCCCGGCGCTCACCACCACTACCCAGGGCCGCCGCTCGCGCGCCGTGCCCCGCCTTCGTCGGCCTGCCCCCGCCTCCACCTCGTCTTCGGCCACCCGCGCCCGGCCCCCTCGAGCCTCCGGCCGAGCGCCCGAGCCCGGCAGCGCCACAGCCTACCTCTCCCTCCCTGCGCCCGTCGGTTCTTCCCCGGCCACGGTGCTCGCGCGTCAGCGGCCTCCCTCTCCACCAGCCTTCGCCGCCACTGGTCGGCGCCCGCTCACGCTCTCCGCCGCCCTCTGCGCCCGTTCCGCCCGCTTCCACGCCGCCCCACGGACGCCCGCCTCGGCTGCCCCGTCGCCCTCCGCCGCGGACCACCTCGCCCCACCGGGCGCTGCGAGCCTCCCGTCGCGCCCCAAGCTTCCAGCCGTCCCGCCTCAAGCCACCGCCGCGCCTCCTCCCAGGCAAGCGCGGCGGCAGCGCCTCCTCGGGCCCGCTTCCTCGCCCGGCCGGTCCCCACGTCGGCGCGCGCCGCCCGCCCGTACCCGCCGTTCCCGCAGCAAGCCTCGTCCGCCTGTGGGCCCCGCAGTGCCCGCTGCCGCCTCCTCCGCCTCTTCGCGGCCCACGCAGCCGCGGCCCCGAGCGTCCTCCGCCGTCTCGCAGCGTCGTCCTGCGCCTCCCTCCTCGCCGATGCCAAGAACAACCGTGCGAGGGCGAGAACGAAGATTTCGCGGCGAGTTCTTCGGCTGGAACAACAAGATCGTCTTCCGTGGCAGGAACACGAAGCCGATCCGGTGATTGAAGGCCACACCAAGACCTTCACGGAGACCGAGCGGTACCAGCGGTGGCGCTCGTCGAACCACCCTAAGATCTCCGCCTCGGAAAACCAAGGCCGTCGATGTGCGACAAGGCCTTCTCCACGGTTTCAAGACACCGACATCGAAGCAAGACCGCCACAGACGCGAGACCCCGAACCACAGGTCCCAGACGAAGGTCGGTGAAGCGCGAACACGAACTGCGAGAATGCCAAGATCGCCGAGAGCGCCCGAGTGCTTCACCGAACCGTGACCCCAAGGTTTCCCGGTTTGATGCCAAGGGCCACGGATGCGACAATGCCTACCTCACGGAGCACCGAGAACTTCCCTCGGGCGCCTGATCCGTACCCGATGACCGCGGCGCCACCGTCGACAAGAATCCGTCCCGAACGCCATGACCGACAACATGCCCGGGAGCCGGATGCACCAAGATCTACCCCTTTCCGAACGATCCCTTGAGCCGAAATCGAACCACTGGACCACGAGACCGACCGGACCCGGTTGAACTCAAGATCGTCGAGACCCCTAATGTGAACCTCTTGTCAGAACCCTATTTTATAATATAATAACAACTTGATGCATATTTAATTGTCATCTCGCATGCATATCTGTGGTGTGGGGGCCTTATGCCGATTCACCTAATAACTAAATATGGGGCCCATATGCGGGCAAATCGAGCCTTATATTGGCCTCATTTAAACTTGTGTAGCGAACCAGTACTATCGGTTGCCATGCTAAACAACATTTAATATGCGGGGGTTTAAACAACTTGAACCATATATTAATTGTCGGGACCACGGTTCCACTTAATATGACCTAATCGCATCGCATCTTTGCCATGTCCTACATCATACATGCATCATGCCGATCTTCTGCCGTGTATTAAATATTGCACCCGGTGTTTCTTCTAGTGTTTTGGTTCTTCGCGGATAAGGCCGTTGAGTTGATGTGAGCTTCGCCCCGATCTTCGGTTGGACCTTCGACAATGTTTTCGTGAGCATCTCCCCTTTCTACCTATCTTACTTTTATAGTCTTTATTCCCTCCTGTTGATCTATTGCTATCTGAGTTGCGATGCTTTAGATTCCGTACCTGTGATATACCGTGCAGCCCTATATTGCCTTGGACACACCCTATTACCTGTTGTTTGGTAGATAGTTGGACTTGGCGTCGTGGTTGCTTGCTCAAGTCTTGGCGTGTGTCGTCATATGCCACAGTTGATGATGTATTGCCGCATGTTGATGTTGGAGATGGTTCTAGTTTTACTTATCGTCACTTTAATTTCTGTTTAACAACTAAAATTGAAATAAGCAGAGGCATCGGTGGGTGATAGAAAATATTTGGTTTCGACGCCCACTTGTGTCCCGTAAGACCCGAGTACTTGATACATTTCCTTGATTTATCGCGCTATCCACATCCGGAGGTATATGGGCCCCCACAGGCGAGCTTGATTCCGTCTTATTTCTTGGGGCCACAAACTAGTTTGAGGTTTTATTTACTATCCTGTACTTATGCCATGCTACTTTCCTGTATTTAAATTGTGCGGTCTTTGCACCTTTGTCTTGTTAGGATCGGGACACGATTCATGGTGTCGACAAGCCCCCACACTTTGGGTTCCCGATCGTTCCTGACCGTCTACCCAAACCTTGAGCCCGTCTCGAGTCATTTGGCCGTTGGGATCTATAAGGTGGCCCCTGAAATATTCTGAATCTTGTGATTGTTCGGTCGTGAAAGCCTCGTTGGGTTTTGATTTGGTTTTCGAGGCTGATCGGCGTGTGTTCCTATTGGTGCACCGGCGGGTAAAACTTTGAAAGCCGTGTCATGCGGATATGGGCGACTTAGAGCACAGTATCTCGATCATAGACAAGCATAACTAAAGTTTATTGTTATAAATTTGACTTATAATGACTAGTAATCAGCTTCACTATAACGGAATGGCTAATAATACTGCCCACAATTGCTTGTTTGGATTGTCGCTTGCGACCATTGTACTTGACTAGTAAGTCTTGCAACTTCTAGCGGAATGGTGAATAAAAGTACCAACAAGCTTCTTTGGGTTTTGGGATTAACTCATGCTATCATGTACGATTAGTAATTGTTGCAACTGTCACGGAAGGGTTAACTAAAAGTGCTTACTTTACTTTATCGGGATGATTATCTAAACCTGACTAGTAATTCTAGCGATAAGAATAAATAAAGCGCCAGTGTGAGTTCCTCGGTTGCCTTCCTCGTTTGGTCTCGAGGGGGAAACACCAGGATGGGTTTGATTGGTGATAGTTTCAGGTTGGATCCGGTTAGGTCATTGTTATCCCTATCTGATAACCGCCAGTTATATCGAGTCTCTATAGGTTGTTTAGTGCAGGCTGCCGCTCGATCCACCATACCTATGTGGCGAGGACCGAATTCTAGCCTGCCGTGTACTGGCCTCGATCTTGGCGGCTCCTTCTTTTCCTTTGCCCTTTGTGGCACCTTTTGTTTAAGCAGGTTTGAGATCGGCGTCGTTAGCAGGGTTACCCTTCGGCTTGGCACAGGCGGGGTTATGGGCGCCATTGGTTATTCTTGGTGTAACACCCTCGAATCGTACCTATGCAAGTTTGAGCAAAATTCGCCAAACCCGCATAGAAAGCGATTCAAAGGGTGCTCCGCGAGCACTTTCGTGCGGGTGGAAAGCGAAATAATAACATTACACAACAGTCCTCGATGGGACCCACAGAACAGATATATATGACTCAAGAGTCAAGAATACAAATGTAATATACAAAGATCCAAATCACCTTGAAAATGATCGGCGTCCGACTACGGACAAGATGCAAATGGGGCTAAGAGCCTGAGAATAACCAATGGCGTCCATAACCCTGCCCAAGCCGGAAGGGTAACCACTTGCTAACGTCGATCTCAAAACACCTTAACAAAGGGGTGCGACAAAGGCAAGCAGAAAACAAAGAAGGAACGTCGATCTTGAGGCGATGCAGCGAGGCTAGAATTGGCGGTCCTCGCCTACATAGGTATGGTGGAGTGGCGGCGGCATGCACTAAACAACCTATAGAGACTCTATACAATGGCGGTTATCGGAGAGGGGTGAGAATGACCTAACGGATCCAACCCGAAGCTAACACCAAACAAACCCATCCTGGTATTTCCCCGAGACCAACGAGGAAGTCAACGAGGAACTCACACCGTTGGCGATTTTATGACCGATTATAGTTGCGGCACTTTACTAGTCAAGTTTAGATAATCGTCACGATAAAGTAAGCGGTGGGCACTTTAGTTAATCATTCCGTTATAGTGGCACTTACTAGTCGGTCTGAGATAGCATGTGATAAACCCAAAACCCAGTGATTTGGTACTTTTATTCACCAATTAATTCGTTATGGTTGCAATACTTACTAGTCGAATACAATTGTATGGCGGCGATCAAACAAGCAATTGTGGTATTAATTAGCCATTCCATTATAGTAAAAGCTGATTACTAG